>JBBMKD010000217.1:31220317-31237367 GCA_037834095.1 Argya squamiceps | reverse complement strand
TTTCCCCTTTACCCTTCCCTTTCCCCTTTACCCTTCCCTTTCCCCTTTACCCTTCCCTTTCCCCTTTACCCTTCCCTGGCTGTGTGGGATGTGGGGAAGGAGTGAGGGCTCTGCCCCACAGAGGAGACACGACTTTGGGGTCAGGGCAGCCAAACCCCCGTGCAGAGCTCACACCTCCCCTGGTGCAGCCTCTGGTCCCTCATTTGCTCCTTTGCTTTCCCCTCCTGCCAAGGCAAAGATGCCTCAGTTTTGGATTTTGGGCTCTGTCACGCTACTGCTGTAAGAGCCAGGACTGAATTCCTCGGATCACACACAAAACTTTGAACTCCTGTTTACCAAATTTCTGGCCTGGGCTTCAGACTGGGACCACAAGCATCACCACACCAAAGGAGGGAGTTTGTTTTGCTGCTGAATATGCCTCTGCAGACCATGCCCACAAGCCAAATGCCCAAATTCTGTTGACATTTCCAAACACCAGAATTGCAAAAACACCATCACAGATGACAGGAGCTCATCTTGCTTCCATGCTTCTTTCTAAGTCTCTAAACATCCTGAGGTGTAAGATCCCCATGGCAGCTGGAGCCAGGCTTGTTAGGAAAGGAGCTGCCTAATGCCAGGAGGGGACTGACATTTTTAGGTTTTTTTTCTTGCACCTGCCCTCAGCTGACAAGATCAGTGCTGATAATCCTCTCTGGGAGCACCTTGTTGCAGGAGATTTCAGCAAGCAGAATCCAAAGGCCTCCTGGCCTCAGGGCCCAAGTAAAGAATTAGATTATGAAAATGCAGGATGAAGAAAGTAGACAAGAACAATATTTTCCCCCCTGGTGCAATGCTTTGCTGTGGCTGCTAAGGATGGGTGGTCAAATGATTGCCTTAAAGAAGTCAGCTTACAGGTTCAATTTCATTTCCTGAGAGTTAGCACAAAATTGGATTATTGAAGTATGTCTAGGATGTTTCAATGGTTTCTTTAAGCTTTTGTTTTCAGAAGATTTAGCATTAGAGATAGATTACCCCAAAAGCACATGCCACATTTTAGCATAGCAGTTATTATTAAGAAATACAAAATACACCTGACAACAGTGTGGACAAGAGGTGATCCCATATAAGTCCTGCACCCTCCTGGCAGTGTCAGGAGCTGTCACTGTGTGTGCCACAGTGCCAAGGAACAGATTCCCAAGGCAGGTGTGTAATTTCTGAACACGTACTGCCATGGTTTTTGTAGGATGCAGAATGATCAATGCCTTCTGAAACTCCTGGTGGATGGTTTAATTAGTGTAACGACATATTCATTTTCATGCTGCTGAACCTGCCCTAGCAGCAAAGAAATTACCATAAATCGCCTGAGGGAACCTGTGAAACACACAGGAATAACAGGCAAACAGAGGGCTACCACCACCCTTTTGTCCACGGCCCCAGACTGAGAGCAGCTTTACAAGACACACAAATAATTGCTCTCTTTGAGCAAACCTGCAGGCACAACACCCCAGAGAGCCCAAATTCCAAACCAGCGTGTGGTTAGAAAACAGGTGACATTTCCCACTTGTGTCAAGCACCCATAACAGCTTTGCCTGTTAAAAATGGAGCTATTTGTTGAATTGCTGCTGGCTGATGGAAGCTGTCCCTGCCAGCACACACACCATGGGTATCTCTGGGCACCCTGCCCAGCACACACACAAGATTGTTCCCCACATCATGGCTTCACCCAGATAACTCCACCATACCAGTCCTACACCCAACTACAAGAAAATGCACCTAATCCACAACGTTTTGGGCTTGAAACATAGCAGACACCCCAGAATTTGGTGTATTTGTAATAAATTGAAGACATCTACACAAAACATCCTCCTGCCTGGTATTAAACACAACACTGAGGACACAATCTCCTTTAAAAACCTGGAATGGTGGAAGTGGATGAAGAGCAGCACTGTGGCTCATTCCTGTCCATTTTTTACAGGCTGGCTGGTTATGTGGAAGGTATTTATTTCTTATGCTGTTTTTCAGGAGATGGTAAATGCTTTTCACGGTATCAGCTACAAAGCCTCGACAAAAATCCTTGGGTTTGGTTTACAAGAATTAAACAACTTCAGGAGAATGACAAATGCTTTTCATGGTATCAGTCACAAAGCCTCAACAAAAATCCTTGGGTTTGGTTTACAACAATTAAACAATTTCACTTCAATGCTTTCTATCTGTTGCTATCCCAAAAAAAGCATCACTTCACTTGTGCACCAGACAGTGCAGACACACACTACTGCTATCCAGTTCACATGACAAACATAAACCCCACAAATCTACACCTTCCTTCTGCCCCAGAAAATTCCCAAACCCAAAAAACCTGCAAACTCCCACATTTTGGAAAGAAAGAGGCATTTGTATCCCTCACTTGTACTTCTCATCTCTTCCTTGCTCAGCGCACTTGTAAACTTAAATGTTGTAACACATGCCTTTCAAAAGGGTTAAATTCACTCAGGGGAAAAAACCTTGAGTTTTTGAATCCCATTTAATCCCTTCTTGGTTTTGAACACATCATTAAAAGCAACTCAGTCTAGGATTATCAGTGTTGGTCCAAAATGAAGGCAATACATTGATTTTTATTTCCTTAGTTCTACACCAAGCCTCTCTGAAGGTGGGCAAAAGGAGAAAACTTGTTTTCAACACACAGTCAAGCAAATAAAACCCAGAAGTCATAAAGCTTATCCTGTTTTTCTGCCAGACACCAATAATTCAGCTTTGCTTCCTCCCAGGGAAACATTATGAAACGTTTTGGAAACCAACAACACAGAAAGTAGAGCTTTGTGTAAACACTGTTGTGACTTTCTGCTTTCAGAGAGATTTGTTGCTGTGCTTCCAATTGGTTCCAGGCTCATTTCAGGAAAATTAGTTAAGACAGAAATGTGTATTTAATTTCAGAGATTCAGAGGCCAACAGGCATTCCCTGTCCATCCAAAGTCTCTCAAAATGTTCAGACTCCAGTCTACTTTATCTTTTGAAAGAAAACTGTCCTGGTATCTGACAACAAGGAGGACCCAGCTCTCCATTCCCATCAGCCACACAGAAAATCACAGGTGCAATTTTCAAAGCAAACAGTGAGGCTACAGGACAGGACGTGCTCAAAACCAGCACTTGGATTTTGTTCTCCAGAACAAATCACACCCATCTCTCTTCCTCTCAGGACAAAGGGATGATGGATCAGCTCCTCAGAGACTTTCCAGCTCTGTCCATAGGGCTCCCATAAAGAATCAGCTACTCTCCAGCAATAATACAGCACTTCTCTCAAATGATGAAGTGTCTGTGACACAATTCATAATGTGACCATCATAATCACAGAGGAGACTGCAGTGCCTCAAGGATCCATTTTGCAGAAAATCACACAGTGGCCCAAGTTCAGCACCTTGCCAGGCACTTGCCATCAATATGACAAAGTGAAGCACAACCCAATTTGCAGGCTGTTATTTTCCATGGCTGATTTGACTTGATACACAGGAATCACATCAAAATGCAAGGTAGCCTCAGAAGCATTTACATAAGGGGCTGATCACAACAGCAGACAGCTGTTTGGACAGTAATAATTTTGCTTTTCAAGAGGGTGCAAGAACGATCTTTTGTCCCACAGACAACTCTAATTCTCACCTCTATGTACATCTTAATTTCCATTAAGATACAAACACATCAGCTCAGCTTTGGAGAAAGAAGCTGTGGGTGACAGGATCATTATCCTCAAGGCATAATGAGGATGCTGGGAGTGCACATTTGAGCTGTTGACATCCTAGGCTGCATTTTGATTCTGCATTAAGAAGTTCTACTAATACACGTTGCCCAAAGAGGCTGTGGATTTCCCATCTCTGAAAGTGTCCAAGGCCAAGACACTTCTATGTACATATGGAAATTTACATTATTAAACACACTACATCAATACCAAAACAAAACAGAAACTTCAGAGGCACAAGCCAATCTAAATATGTAAGCACAGCAGCTCTGCTTGCCTGCAGAGTTCTAAAGTTATTTCTCCTGTCCTTGAAGCTGAATTCCAGTGAAAAGGAAAAGAAAATCCCCATTTTTTAGTGGTTCCAATTTGGATTTGTAAACAACAGTCACTTGTGACTACACCACAGCACCCCCAGAAATTCAGGGTATCTGTAAAGTTCAAACAATTTTGGATGATTCTCTGGAAATAGCCAACATCTTGGGGTGAGTATTTTCCAATTTAAAATCTCACCTGCCCATTTTTCTCCATTTTTAGAGGATAACCATTGTATCTTCAACCCTTCAATTCAGAAAATCCTGTCCAGGTGACAGAAATTGCATACTGGTGCAAAGCATTTCTGTCCTCCATCAATGGTGCACAGGTTGGTGCACTGCCATGGAGAAAAACTGCAAAAACTTGGCCTAACTGTGCTTCAGCAGCACATACAGTACAGGTGAAGACACCATTTTTCTGATCAAAACAATCAGGAGTTTAAAAGAAATAATTAATCAATGTTCCCTAGATATTACAGTCAATAGTTTTTTTCAGCAGCTCACAGCTATTTATTCACTGTTCCACAGCAGAACACATCTATTGTGTACATTTTAATTCATAATTCAGAGTATCCCCCTGCTGACAGCAGCACCTTTTGACATTTCTGCACAGAGCTGTAGTGGCACAACTGCATTTTCTATGGTGTCTCCTGTCTTGTATCCCACTTGTCACAAGCTGCCAGGCTGTATTGGTGGGGTGGAGAATGCTGCTCTCCAGGGAGTGCCCATTTCATATTCTCAGCTGTGCTGTGACCTTTTCCATTAATAGATGCCACAATAAGGGCAGGCCTTGATTGCTGAGCCTCAGGAGCAGACTGGTTAATCACCCTCAGACAGCTGAAGCTCTGACAGGAATATCCAAGCACATGTCTCGACTATATTTGAGGTGGGATGGTTGGGACATGATTTTTAAGGTTCCTTCCAACACAAATTGTTCTATGAGTCTCAGTTTAGGGGTTTCCAAAGCAAAAAACCGTGCTGGACCACCTATCAAACACTATGGCAACAATCAGTGTAAATCTGAGGCAGTGAAACATTTAACTTTGAAAACAAGGTAACATTTATTCAGCAAGAGTGAAACCAAGCTGAAAAGCTTCTTCCTTCACTACTGACAGTGACAATGCAAATCAGGTGTGTGGGGGGAAGTTGCTGGCAACATCTGAAGGGAAAAGATCAGTCCCCTTAAACAGGACCTGATCTTGCACAGCTTCAGACTCAGAAACAAAACAACAAACTTAAACTTCGAGAAAGGAAAATATTGGGGAAAAATCCTAAAAATATAGTAGTTTAAAAACAGGAGAAATCAGCATAGTAATAACCAGTGTAGCCTAAGCTCCCTCTTCTGGTATTTTGGAGTAAATACACTGGATTAGCCAGGTCTTGAAATATCTAACATTTGGATTAAAATCCAGCAGCAAAGTGTTCATATAACTTAAGACAAAACACCTGCCAAACTTAGTCACGCCCTTTCACACCAGTGAAATCCCTTAAGCAAAAGATGTAAAGATGTGGAAAAGTCTTGTAACAATTGAAATCTCACAATACCTTTTTTTTTCCCTTGTGAAACCTTTGATTTCTTGAGCAGGCAGCTCTACATCACCGGGGGCCACAGCCAAAGGTACATCCTCAGAACCGTGGTTATCAACTCCTTTGCAGCTGTCAGGCTTGGAAGTGCTGAAAAACAATTATCAAAAATAAGCTGACAAATTTCAGAAATGCCCATGAAGCTTTAATGAAGTTTCTTTATAGGATGAGCTCTGGCTGGATCTACAAGGAGCTGTAAGGAGCACATCACCCCCTCCCAAATTCTCCCTCTCTCCCACCTCCCACAAATCACTTCTACCTACAAACATTATTTCACTTAACTTCTCAGCTGACCACATAATCAGTAATACTGCAAAGTCTTGACAGCTCTTACAGACCATAACACTAATTGCCAGAGGAATTTAACTGTGTATGAAATCAGTCTAATAAATAAATAAATCACTAATGACTCCTTTGCTGTTCTCACACAGCCTTTTCTCCTCACTGCACAATATAAACATTCGAGTATGCAATTTGTGTTTTAAGGAAAAAAAAACCCTAAAATCTGGGACTAAAACATTCTCTTTCTTTAAAAGGCTGTAAGGCTAAACACAGTAATCCCAGAACTCATGACATGAATGTCAGGGCCCTTTGCTCAGCAAAGGGCAGGAGCAGGGCAGGAACCACTCAACTCCCCACGCTCAGCCACACTCATTAAACCACTGACAGAAAAGGAACTAAACAACAATGACTCCCTGTCTCAAAAGCAGGAGCAGTTTAAGGTCTTGTCCCACACTGTCCCTTCCAGGGCACTTCAGACACAGCAGAGGGACACAAATGTCCTGGGGTAGCAGCCACACACAACAGCCTCCCCTCCTCCTCCTGCCAGAGATACAGACACAAGTGCTGATGGAAATGTTGATGGAAACAGGATGTGCCTGAGAAGCTTCTTTCCTGCAGGTTTCCTGAATTACATATAAACAGCTTTCTTAGTCATTCCTTTTAACATTTTTTCTCCTCTTCCTCCAGTAATTACACTGGAGGTGTAGTCAGCAGATTAAATTGTGTTCCTGATGAAGAGCTGGTAAGGTCCAGGGACAGGCTGTTCCCTTCTTTGGTGCACAAACAGGGGACAAGCCTAAACCACATCCCTAACTTTAGTCACAATACACAGGAGCAGGAGAACAGCCACTTCCCAAAGTGCCTGTCCACTCAGTCACTCTTTGTGAGTGTAGTTCACCTTGATTAGCTTATATCCACAAAGCTGCTTTGTGCCATATGGGACAATTATCCAGCTATTTCTTCTAAGAAATTATCTCTGCTTTCCTCACTCCTTCCTTCTGTTTGTCCAAACTGCAGGAACTGATGCTGGCACAGACACCCAAAATTTTCAGCCTCAGCAAGTTAATACAAATAAATAAATAAAGATTAAAACCCCCCAAATTTTCAGCCCCATTAAGTAAATACAAATAAATAAATAAATATTTAAAAGCAGGCTGTTTCCTTTTTCATGCCAAGGCCTTTGTCCTTGGCTAAAAATGTCTCTGTACTAATATAGTAACAGCATCCCCTCTATACCAAGGCTCTGTGACTATATAGGGGCACACGGAGAGCAGTGAAAGTAAGATTTTTTAAAGCAGAAAAAAAGTGAGCTGCTAAAAATAAGCGAACGCTGAACATCTGTTTGGAGAGCAAACAAAGAGTTGCAAAACCCCAACAATTCACAAGAGGGCCCAGCCAAACAAGAGCACCAAAGGCACATTAATTATGGCCCTGGTGTTATGGACACACAGAATTGTCCCAGTCTAACAGTGGCACCTCTTTCAGCCACACTCTTCACACAGGCCCAAATGATCATCACCTGCAGCCCTTCACTTCCCCCATCAAATGGAACAATTTTCAGAGATATTCTGACTAATTAGTGTCATTCCCAACACTACAGCAAAGCTTGCCATCACACACAAGGATTTCTAGGAAAGCTCTGCTCCCCATCCTTCCCAAAGCCCTGCATCCACCCCTCCTGCTCTGACACACTGCACAAATTGAGGCAGGGCAACACAGAACAGCAACCCTGCCCAAAATACAGAATTTCTGTCCACTCTGAACTCCCCACCCCAGCACTGCATCAACTGGGGTCCATGTGTCAACTCGTGGTACTTTTATCACCTCAGACACAAAGCAGCTACATTAAAACCTCTCCACAGCTCTTATTAAAACAGAATTTTCCATTGAACTTTTTTTCTCAACTAGTAATATTTTAATGGCTGCAGGAAGAATACTACCAAAAGGCCCAAGTCTTCTCAGTACACAATAAACTCACAATAAACTATATATTGACCAGTATTTATCCTGTGGAGTCGAGCTGATTAGAAAATGAGCATTTTCAAGCACCATCTCTTATAAGTAAACCTGAAAAATAATTTTCTGACTATCTGTGTGCACAGACAAATGTGGGCACTCCTGCCTGCTTGTGCTGCCAGCATTAACTCCAGCCCTAAACACATGCAGCAAGTGCCTTCTGAGCTGTCATTTTCTCCTGGGCATTTGCAGGTTTGGGCTTTTTTCCCCACACAAGCCAGGAGGGAAGTTGCAGGGAGCACACAGACACTGCTCAGAAGTGTTTCACACCTCTAACCTGCAGCCCAGCTAAGCTGTGGTCTTGTACAGACAGAGCTCTTATTTACCTTTTCTACCTTTCCAACCCAAACATTCCTCATACAACACAGAAGTCCTTTTGCAGAGCTCTGCACCTGCAGAGTCAAGAGAAAGCTGTGCCTGGCCAAAACTTCTCCTAGTGCAACATGTACTGGCAAATCAGAGTGGATTGGCCTTTCATTGCTAAACAAAAATCCCTGGCAGAACTGCTGGTGAACTTTTTACCTAATTCTTTTCGTTGCACTTCTCTGCAGAGATAGAGTAAATAAAATCTTACTGAGCAGATGACAGCATGTAGTCCCTGATCAATATGTTATCAGCAGGAGAGAGGCAGTCAGTCACCCTCAAGAAGCAAAACAAAGATAGAGTTTCCTGGCTGGACAGATGGAGGGACAACCTGATCTCTTACTGTGCCCTGCCATCTGGAAGCCATTTAGCACAAACTGACCCCCATCATACATGCACCATTATTTTTCACCATTATTTTTCCCTGTCAAAGTGCACACCATCTGCATTATGTGACAGCCCGGATGGGGAAAAAGAAACTAAAGCAAACTTAGTAACTAACTGAATGTTTTGGGGGAAACACTATGATTGCACCTTACTGCAGACAGACTGCAATAACACCATGGCATTCAGGAGCCCCTGTGACATTTCCATTTTGCAGAGGCATCACAGAGACATCATGTGTGTGTGCATTAGAGAATTGTATCCAGTCACACTGAAATGCAGTGGTGCAGTGCTTCTGCATAAAATGCCAAAAAAGCAGAGACTTTAATAAGATTATCTTAATTAAATGGGCAATGATCTGCTCCAGAACAGGTGAATTGTTGATGAGGCAATGACAGGAAAGAACAAACATCACTGAGGCTCTTCCCTTGGGTGAGAAAAGCCCAGTCCTGCTGGGCTGATCCTGGCTGTGAGCAGAATCCCCTGTGTTTTGATGCTTTCATCAGCTCAGGACCAAACCCTGGGGAAGTCAGCAGAGCTGCTGCTGCAGGAGGAACTGCTCCATCACTGAACACACAGGAGTCAAAGCAGAGGTGCAGCTGCACTGATTTAACCCCTCTGCTACCAACCAGGGGTGGGCACAGGGGCAGCCTCTGGGTTTTCTACTGCTGGGACAGCAGGAAACCCCTCTGCAAGGCTCACAGAGAAGCTGGCAAGTGACAACAACATGGACAGGAAAATCAGGTGAAGGAGAACAGGTTGGCTTTCATATCCAAAGCTGCACACGGATGTAAAACAAAGGAGTAAGGAAAACAAACAACACTGAAAAGAGTTAACTTGTTGCAGCATTTAAAAAAACAAACAAAAGAGTTGAAATCAACAAACACAGAAGAACCACTCACAGCCAGCTTCACTCCAGTTGACCACAGTCTATTTCTCTGCTCACAGTCAGTTTCCTCTGCTTCAGGAACTGGAAAACTACCTACATCCAACATGAAATACTGGTTTGCCACTTTTCAGCACTGAAAAAATCCTTGCAAGCTCCCTCAAGGCCAGGATTTGGAAAGAACAGCCAGATCCTGTGGTTGCTGCACAGTCCTTGTGCCCTCACCCCTACTGGGCTCAGCCACCCTGGATGGGGCAACCACAGCTCAGCACCAGCACAGCCTGTGCAGCTGGGGTGGAGCAAGGAACACCCTTCAGACATTAACAATAAAACATGTAAAAGGCACAAGCTATGAAGCAGATCAAAAGGAAAGGTATAATATAATTAACTCGAAATTCCAGATTCATATGAGAATGCAAACAGAATGCATCCATGAGGTTTACAAGAAACAGTGAATTAAAGCACTCTGAGACTGCTCTCCCTAAATGTTTAATCATAGACAGCTTGTGTGCCTTTTTCCCTGCAAACAGCAAATTATCACCCCAAGGGCACACAATCCTCTGTTCCAGACTGTAGTCCAAAGACCATATACAAATCTTTCTGGCACTTTTGGTGCTAGTCTTTTTTCATGTTTCCACTTTCAGAAAGTAGTTCACAGCTCCACCTCAATTAATGCTGACTCTTTTCTAACTGCCTCACTGCTATGGCCAACAATCCATTAGCAAGAAAAACAGAATCCACAAGAAAACCATCAGTAACCCAATTACATTTGTTAAAAACAAAAGAAGCACAACTCTTTGAGTAAAAACTTACAAGAACTGAAAGAAATCCACATCATTAGCTTCCCACTGTAAGCTTCTCTAGATCATCTTACCCTGACTGTAGGAAAAAGTTTGTTTTCTCACAGCCTCTCTCAGCCAGCACTGGTGACTAACCAGCTTGGGGACTGGTGGCAGACCAGGACAGGCTACACAGCAAAGTCACCCAGCTTTTAAGGTGGATTGAGCAAACCACGCAAGGTCCCTTCAGCCTTTGATGGTGTGTTATTGTGACTTCAGCTAACAAACTTAATGCTGGCTTAAATATACCGTGCATGTTTACACTCCACTGAAGTCCTGGTGACTGAAGGGCACACACACCCTCCAAGGCTTCCTCTATTGTTAAGATAAATTTATGTGCCCCAAGATCCTGACAACCCCACTACCACCAGCACAAAGAGAGCAACAGTTTCCCCTTCTCAGTGCAAGCAAAGGCAGACAAAAAGGCCAGAGTCCAGCAGAGATACCTGAATGCTTTATAATCAACATTAGACTGTTAAAGAATTTCTCAAAGAAAATACCCCAAGGATTAGTTACCTTGTACTAATAAAAAAAAGTATAAGCCAGCATTATACTTTTATATATATGCCAATATATGCATATATTGGCATATATATAAAAGTATATATATACTTTTAAATATATATAAAAGTATATCTATAAAATATACTTTAATATATAAAATACATTTATATATTTATATAAATATGTATTTTATATATTTATATATAAAATATATATTGTATATAATATATAAATATATAATTATATATAATTAAATATATATAATTATAATATATATATAATATACTTTTACTGGCATATACTTTTATATATATGCCAATATATGCAAAATATAGCGCATATATTGCACCTTCACAGTCATGACCCTCCTACATGCTGAAGTGATAGAATTCAATTTGACTAATGAGTGTCATTCCCAACACTAAAGCAAAGCTTGCCATCAACACATCAAGGATTTCTAGAAAACTCTGCTCCTCATCCCTCACAAAGGATGTGGAAGGGTAAACAGCATCTTCTTTTGAAGGTTTTGAGGAGATTTAAAAGATTTAAAAGATTTTAGGAGATTTAAAAAAAGAGGAGATTTAAACTGTGGTACAGATCTCTGCTGGCAGACACAGGCAGACTCAGCAAAGCCACCAGCAATGGCCCCAGCAGGCATTTATCCACCCAAGGAGGGTGCCAGCAGTGTCCCTGTCCCAGGGGACACCCTGCACAGTACCTGGCTGCAGTCAGCTCAGCAGCTCCCACGGGGACAGCATTTCCAAAGGCTGCAGACACAGCTAAGGGATGCTCACAGGGATGGAGGGGAGAAGCCAACTGATTATCATCACCTGGCCCAGGAGGGCTGTGGAGACAAAACACACAGAGAAAGGCAGCCTTAAATGTCTCAGTTATTGCAGAATTACTTTGTTTATCCTTCTGAATCGCTGGGCTTGAGCACCAATGAGCTAACTTGTGTGGTAGGGAACACAGAGAAAAGTTGGCATTTTCAATCTAAGTTGCTTTTGTTCCCACAGGACTGAAGTCTCTGGATTTTTGTCTGACTTACAACTGCAGGAGCAATGAGACAGTACAACACAACAGCAAATGAACCCCATTGTGCTTCTGATCATGAAAAGCAAACAAGAAATGGAGCTGCTGCTTGAGCAAGAGAAATGACAAGATTTCCTCACTCAGTAACCACATAAGATACAAGGAGCTCGATGCTGGTTTTCACCTGAGCTGGGGGGGGTCATCAGTGGGGGCACAGAGTCAGAGGTGTCCAGGTGCTGTGGAGAACACACACAGGGACACATCCAGCCTTGTCCCATTCCTGGGAAAAGCAGAGTGCCACTGAGCACCAGCAGCTCCTGACTGAAGAAAACAATTTGGAAAGACACTACTGAATCAATAAGAAAAGGGAGTTTGCTTATTTTTAAGAGACACCAAACCATGGGAACCCCCTGAAAACAACGGTTTTTGCTGCCTGCTTCAACTTGACTTTGCCATGTGACCACACAGAGATCAGGACCCTGGAGGCATCCCCAAAATTCACCAAAATCCTCAAGTTATTTGTAAACCATAAAGTGTGACCTTGAACTGCTGATGCAATTTCACACCTGGACCCCTTCTGTCCATGTTGTTTCCTGTACTACCTGGTGAATACAACACTGAACACACAGGGTTCTTTCACAGTACCTCTCACAGATGGATTTGAGGTGCATAAACTCAAAACTGTCACTCAGCAGTTGCAATTCCAGCTTATAAATAAAATCTCTAAATCAGAGAACTCAGCATTAACTCTAAATGATGACTTCCTTACCTAACTGCAAATCCAGACATCCTGGATGATTCTTTACTGCAATTTAATTTTGAATCAAAAAACCTAACAAACAGTTAAACTTTACTATAACAATGTCAATGTTATTCTGGTAATGACTGAATGCACTCACACTGCCCACATTTTATCTAAAGGATTCTGTAGCATGTTCATGTGGGAAAAACAATTACAACTCTGAGCAATTGACTACCCACAGGTTCTCTGGTTTAACCACACCTGAGGGCTCTGCCTGTTGTAGGGAACTTTGAGCCAAGGTGTTTACAGGTTCTAAAGTCCTCTGGCTTATTATCATAAAGGGGCTGGCTTTCATTCATTGCTGAGTTGCAACTGGGGTTGGAAGAGGGGTGTTCCCTCTGCTTTGCCTTAAAATGAGTGTTTAGAAAGTAGATTTTGACAACAGCACTTTATAATTTTTTAAATGTACATAATGAGTAAACTGAGGAGATGGGCAGGTTTTCTTCTTGCTGTGACAGAGCACTAAGGCTGTACACATGCAGGAAGCACAGCACAAACCCAAACTGCAATTGAAACTGCTGTGCCCCAATCTGGTGAGATGTGTTTGCTCCTCACCACTCACGTTTCCTGCACAACCAACTCCTGGACAGGGATTTTCACAGTTTATGGACAAAGTAACCTGAAACTCAGGCTTGGGGAGCTGATGGAGAAGCTGCTCCTTGCTCTGTGCCACACAAACAACAAAGCCATCCATCCCCAGGCTGTTCAAACGAGTTCCACAAGTGACATTCCCTGGCACCACAACTGCCTTTGGCTCCCCAGGTCCCTGCAGTCAGCCCTCTGCAGCCACCAGCCTTTAAGGACAATTTCTTTCAAGAACTGAGCTCCATAAAAAGGCCATGAGCCTTTTTCCATTCTGCTGCCTCGGTTCTGGGTCGAGCCTGGAGGAGGATCTACATGAAACTGCTTCTAAATTCTACTTATGACAAGCATGACTGAAATAGTTTGCAAAGGAAAATACCTCACAGTTTAACAAGCAGTTGCTTACCAACAGCTGCAGCTAGCACACTAAATTCAGCCCAAAGACCACGGGCTTCAGTCTGTTATTAGTGTGTCACAAGAGAAAGACACTGCCCATCAAGTGCCCTTAGGCTCTTGAGTTTCACAATTTCACTTTTAAGGCCTCTACTTAGCCTTGGAAAGAGACTTTCCAAGTCATTGTTAGAAGGCAGGTATGCAAATAACAAGTTTCAGGCAAAGCTGGACCCACAGTATTCATTATATATCAATGAATGAATGAGAAATAACTTCATAAACCTGTCTAAATTCTTCTTAAACACAGCAGGTCTGACTCTGTCTGTGTAAGAAGGCTTCAAAGCAAGAAAATTCAGATACATACAGGGACACAACTTAGCACACGTGGACACAGAGCCAGTGAGTGCTGGATGCTCTGGTGGCTCTGTTTGCTGCTCTCCTCCTGACATCCCTGAGATGCAGACCTTAAACCCCTGCTTTCACAGGAGAGTTATAAAACACTTTGATACTGGTGCTGGAGACAGAAGGCAGCTACAGGTCTTGGCATTTTCTCCCTGTCCACATTTTTCCAATCAGGAGAGCTGGATGTGGCTCCCTTTGAACCGTCAACAATAGCTCCAAGTTTACTCCAAGGGAGCCCAATAAGCATTTCAAACCCTGCTATCTCCCAGTCCCAAACATTTGGCTGCTTTTAATGAGATAACGGAAAGATTTATGGATCCTGCTCTTACTCCAGAAACCTCTGGAAAATGGCACCAACAAGGCAGGACTGAACTCTCAGTGCTCTCATCACCCGCTGTTTTGTTTTCTTCAGGACACAAGATGTTCTCACTGAGTACAGCAAGGCTGACAAACAAATCCTTTAGATTTCATGCTTGCCTTTCCAATATCTTGGGCCAAAGAATCAAATTTTTGAGCCTCAGTTGACCCATACATGACAGAAAGTATTAATCGATCCCAGAAAAATACTGAGAGAATTTGCTGTTTCTGTTAAGTCCTTCCTTACACTGCAATTCTTTGGAAAGGAAAAATATCTAGCAGCACCAACATCAGTTTGCAATTCATTCATTCAAATACACTGTACTCATAAAATTTGATCCATTTTATTAATTCCTTCATAATGTTAGTTTTATCTTCTCACACTTTAGTTTGCAGCTTATCTCTTACATTAACCATATTCACTGAAATTAACTTGGTGTCTAGAAAATCCAACAATAACCTGTCACAGTAACTCTATGCCCCTTTGGCATTTCTACTCTTTCAAAGTATTTCCATGATTACTGGGACTCCTGTCAATGATTCAGCAGAGAAGGAGGTAAGAAGTTATTCCTCATATTAGAAATCAACATTACAGGTGTCACTAACTAAAACTAAGCTTGTTTAGGGAACAGCTCAGAACCGCTGCATAAGATACAAGCAAAGCATTAAAAACAAACAAACAAACCCCTCGTATTTTTTCCTCTCCTGCACTACTACTTATGAACTAATTTAAAATCTATTTAAATATCAACAGCATTTCAGGAAAAATATGAGATTCTGAGATTAAAATGGAAAGTGTGGCTTTATTTCCCAAGGAACTAAGAGAACATCCATCCTCACAGGATGAATCCACACACCAACAACAGCTTAAAAGCTCAGACACAGCAACGACTGGGGGTCACTTCTGCTGATCACTGTGCTTAGATTTAGCCAAGGTTTTACTTTTACCAGCTAAAAACGCACTCACAGCCAGAAGTTCAAGTTTTGGGCAATACACTGCCTTTTGTAAACCCAACAAAAGACCTACCTATGCATTTAAATATGTGATTTTGGAAAAATCTCTCAAATTCTATACTCTGAAGAAGAAACTACACCTTAAGTGCCTCACACCAGCACTTTGTATTTAGGCTCAGCCTGGGCCAGGCTGAATCCTGCTGAGCTGGGACTGTGCAAACACAGTAATGAAGGTATCCAAGAGATGAACTGGCATGTGTTAATTAAAAGCAAATAAACCCCTGTCACACAGGGGGAAACACGAGTTTGATGCCCGGTGAATGGAAGCAGAACTACACTTATGTAAAAAAAAAAGGCAGTGTCACCAAGACACCAGAAGTGGCTCCTGGGGGAATTATTCCAGATTTCCATGGTGCTCCCCTGAGCAGGACTCGAGGAATCAGCAGAACAGGTCTGGGTGCTGGGTGACAGTGCCTGGAGCACCCAGGCAGAGCCAGCCCAGCCCAGGGGCAGCAGCAGCACCTGAGTCACAGCTGTCCCCAAGGGAGGGACCTGCCACCACCCTGGCTGGCCACAGTCCATGTGGGAACAGCTCCGGACAGCAGGCTGTGCTTCCAGAGTCCCTCCTCCACCGACACAATCCCACCCCAGCGACATCAGAAAGGCAAACGAACGCGGGAGCTGCTTCTGGAGACATGAAAGCATTTTTTTCTTTTTTTACGAGACTTCCTGAAGGCAATCCCCCACCTGTGGAAAGGCAGCCCAGCTGTGCAGCAGCTGGCAGTGCCTGCAGGTATCTCCCAAAATTCTGCTGGATCGGGAGCACAGCGCTGTCGCTGTCAGGGACCATGCTGAGGCACTTCTCAGAAAATGTATTTTTCTGGCACTCGTTGTGGAAACCCTGACAAGATAGAGGAGTTATCTTGGCAGGGGATGGTGTTCAGTCACACATTACCTGAGAGCCTGCACTTCCTCTCTCACCCAGCCCTCCTTCCTTAGAAATCCCTTAATTTCTGTAACATGTGCACCCAGGCTGATCACTGATTTGATTGGCTGTAACAACAAAATAGAATTTATTTTTTTGCCAGAGTATTCTACATTACTGTGGTCACATTAAAACTTAGGGTGAGTTACTACACTAACCAAACACAATTATATTAGATTACAATACTTAAAGGGACTGAAACATGTGTTACAGCCCTACTTCCTTTGCAAGCTAGAAGAGGGACAGCAGAAAGCCACATAAAAGTGTCAGAAGTATAAATCACGTTTGCACAGGATGAATAAGCATATTTGCTGTAATAACTGTCAACCATTAAAAAAAGCCCATCACGTCACCACGGAGCAACTTTTAGAGCCTCGGAAGGGCTCTCGGTCACATCCTGATGTCATGGGAGCAGGATCTCAAAGTTCCCAAATTCCCGAAGTTCCCAGCCAGCAAATGTGAAGGAGAAGTTCCTCAGTGCGAACAACACACACCGAGTCTCCTCCTCACTCGAGCAGAAACCCCAAATCGAGGCAGGAGCCACAAAACCATCCAGTCTTTTTTATTATTATTTTGTGGGCGTGAAGGGGAAGGAGAGTTAATCCCGACCCAGAGCTGGAGGCAGCGCTGTGCGAGCGGGACAAACAGTTTCTAAAACTTATTAAAAA
>JBBMKD010000217.1:31190792-31220217 GCA_037834095.1 Argya squamiceps | reverse complement strand
AGAAGAGAAGAGAAGAGAAGAGAAGAGAAGAGAAGAGAAGAGAAGAGAAGAGAAGAGAAGAGAAGAGAAGAGAAGCATATTGAAAGGGGCCCATTATGATCCAGTCATATGATCCTGAGCACTTCAGGGCTGACCAAAAGTTAAAGACTCTTCACTGTTGCTCTGTCTCAGGTGAGAGTTTATTAGTGCAAGCAAAAAGCATAGAAAGGTTGGGTCAAGGGTTACTACAACAGCTGGAGCCTGGTTTATAGTTATGCAGTAAGTCAAGAAAGTCAGTTTGGGGATCAGTGAGTAGTCTGGTGGTGTGAGGTTATTTTGAGGACTGCATCTGCATCATCATCATCATCATCATCACCATCCATCAGGATGACAAATATTGAAAAATCAGTTGCACATGAGTAGAAACACAATTCACATCCCCCAACTATCAAACAGCATCAGGGCTTCAGTGGTTTTCACAGGAAGAAACTTCATATCTTACCTTGTATGTCCTGGAATGGAGGGGGACAAGCTCTCAGCCAGTGACACAGCAGCTGCAAGAGGATCTGAGATGTCCTGATCTCCAGACTTTTCTGTGCCCTTTTTCTGAGGACTCCTTTTTAAATTGTGGCCGTTGCCCGGAGGTTGGCCTAATTCTGGGTTTTGTTGGGTTGTTTAGAACGAAAAAAAAAAAAAAAAAAAAAAAATGAGAACAATTTAAATAGCTGCTGCTATTTTGGAGAATGAGTAAGCTTAAGGAGTTTTGTTCTGCCCACTGCCAGACAACCTCTGTGGTGGATTTCACTGCTTTGATGGAACTTGCAGGTTCTAAAGCCAAGCCATTTTTTCCTCAACAGCACAAAACCAGAAGGAAGTGGTTGAGTCAAAATTAAGTACTAGGAAAAGAAGAGGGAGAGAAGAATGCAACAATTGTTCTAAAGCAGCCAGGGCCTTTACTGACCCAGGGAGGGTATCATCTTCTCTTCTTCCAAGCCTGGCAAATGCTTCCTTGCTAAGCAAGTTTAAAATGAGAAAGGATGGAAACAGGCTTTAAACCTGGACATTCATAATATTAGCAGCATATTTGGAGTTAAGTTAGAGATAAAGCCAATGTCATTCAAGACCCAGCACCTGAATCCAAGTCCAGATTCCTTCCCTCCCACTTCAACAAAGCTCAGAATGCCTCTGAATTGAAACAGAGGGTTTGATGCTTCACCAGGCTGCCCTTCTCTGATAGCAGCAACAGGAAATGCTGCAGCTTCTGTAGTGACAGCTAGAAATGCTATTACACAACTGTGGCTGTGCTGCTGCATCACCTCTTCTCAAAGGGAAATAATTACCCAGAATCTTCATCCACGGAGATATGCCTTTACATGAGTGGACTTTTTTGTTTCGTTTTTATTGGAAATTGCAAATCATTGGTTTTGCAGATTACTGGTTTTGCTGCAGAGAGGAAGAGAGTCCTGTGCAAGCACCAGGGTTGCATCAGGTAGTGAGTGGCACCTTCCTACTGATTTTTTTTCGGAGGAAGTATCTTTAGAACATGAAGAAGAACTGGAAAAGACTGTCCTGAACAGTAGCTGAGGATATTCTTTGAGCATAGCAAAAGAACCAGAGCAATGGAGAGAAACAATCAAGTGAAAAGCAAAAAAAGTCTGAATGAAGGCCTTTTTCAAATCCTCTGGCACATCAAGCAGTAGTTAAAAAGAAGGAAAGCTGCTCCATCAAATCACCCTTAACATGAAGTTGTTTTAATTCTTAATTGTAGTTGTGAAAAGCCTAAGGCACACTTAACCTAAAGACACATGAGTGTATTTACTGATGGCAGAACCACTGCAGGGTAACACCACAGATTAAAAGCACAGTGTGCAATTTCAACTCATCTCTTGGGGTTTTCTGCACTCATTTTACATTTTAATGTTTATTTTGCTCTAGCAGTAGTCAATAAATTGCAGAGAGCTGCTGTTCAGAGGATTACACTGCTCTGTGCAAACACGGTGAGCTCCCACACAGCCAACAGCTCCTGGAGCTCAGAGCCAGGAATGAGACACCCAGTGGACAAGCAAAGCCCGTGTAATGAGCAACTGAAAAGGTCAGGGCATACTGAAAATACAAAAATACCCCCTTTATACTTAAGACAAATTTGATTAACTCTCATATCCTCTGCCTTTCCCTGGAGGAGCCCCTTCACTTCAGCTTTGTTGCCTTTATCTTCCCACTTCCCGCTGGGAGAGACCAAGGGCTCTTGGTTTTGTGATTATGAAGCACTTACCCAGCATGTGCTGACATCTGGCATTTAGAATATTTATCTAAGCATATATGTTGGCTGAAAACCCAGAGTATACAGCAAAAAAAAAATACTAGAACGTCAAGAATTATACAAGGAAATTTGTTTCTTTCAGCCAGGGGGAAAATAGAGCTGAGTGAGCTTACAAGGCTCTGTTTTGATTTTGGTGTAGTTTTGGGCAGCCTTGCTTTGTCTGCATGAGAAATCTGCAGGGACAGTTTATTTCAGTATGCAGAGGGAAAGAGCTATGAAAAAATGTATTATTAAATGAATTACCAGGAAAAAAATCCTATCAGTGGGTGGATAAATTTCCACCAAGCCAGGTAAGGCAGCCACCGTGCCATGCTCTTATTTAGTCCCTGTATCATGTCTTATCTTGAGAGGTACAGGAGAGTCAGACACAGAGCTGGGCCACAAACAAATGCCTCACAGTAGCAGCCAAACTGAAAGATCATTTTCAGACCCCTTGCAGTCAGAAATGACCTCCTTTCCTTTTCCAGCAGGGCAGGCAGGGCCGGGAGAACCACACAGAGGACCCCAAGAAATTAGTCCAATTTATGAAATTGTCCAGATGCCTCCAGCAGTAAGCCAGACAGCAGAAAAACATAATTCAATTTTTCTATTATTTTTTTAAATTTAGGCTAGTTATGCAAGTAAGGTGCTGAACTAGCTTTGCAAAGCATGTTTTTTAAATTTTTAATTAACGTGTGTGAAAACAATTATAAAGACTATGTTTTGTTGACAAGTAACATCAGAAAGCTTCAGTTAAATAAATTACTTTTGAGTTTCAATACATACAGCCTCTGATGTGATTGACCAGAGAAGCTTGTAGCTAAATTTGTTCTATATTTGTTTTAAGTGTAGTGCACTCCTATTTGAAAAAGGAGTCTCATTATAAAGAGTTAGTTAACTTGGAGACTTAAATAATTACAATAAAAACCAGAACACAGAGGTTCTCAGCATTTTTAAGTCTAGGATAATTAAAAAAACCCAACAACAAACCAACCAGCTCTGTCACAGAGAGCATACAAACAACAGGAGGAAAACTAAACAGCTCATACTTTATTTCCCCTTTAAGGCACCACAATATTTAAATGAATACATCTGATTCTCCTGAAATATGCAATGGAATTTGCATTAAACCATTCCAGAAGCACTGGAGTCTGCAAGAACACAAAGTAAATCTACAGGATCACTTTATTTTCCCAATGACTTTGAACAGGATGCTTAAAAAAAGAAAAAATAGGACTCCATTAACAGTGTAGCCAAAAGGATTATGTGCACTGCTGCACTGGAGTTATCATAGCAGAAAGAAATGCCTTTAATGCTGCCTGGGAGCCTGTGGAGAGCCCAGCTCCCAAAACCCCAATTCACAGCCACGGCAGCAGCATCAGGCACAGCCTCGTGTTCCACCCCAAACCTCGAGATTCCCGACACAGCAGCACCTCCCAGAGCACAGCACAGCTCTGCTTCCAACACCTGCAATTCCCTCTCAACTCCCTCAGAAAGGTGAACTTGCCTTGACTCCCCTCCCTCCTTTCCCTCACTAAAAGTTGCTTCCTCCTCCATCTGCCCTCTGCCACATACCCCCACTGAGGGGGATTTATAGCAGTTTATATATATATAAAAATACATATAAATATGAATATATATATAGTTATATATTAATATTTTATTTATTTATTTACTTACTTGCTTATTTTTCTATATCTATCTATCTATCTATCTATCTATCTATCTATCTATCTATCTATCTATCTATCTATCTTTATCTCTGTATCTCTATATCTCTATATCTCTTTATCTCTGTATCTCTATCTTTTTATAGCAGTTGCTGGAACATGCCAGAGCTCTGAGTAGCTCAGAGTAATCTTCCAGGGGTTACATTCAGTTTCCATTCCCACTCACTCCCTCTGGTTTCGTGGAGGGGAAGCTGGGACAAGCCTTTACAAATCTCAGTCAATAAACCAGAAATTGCCTTTCCTTCTTCCTCCGTGTCTTCCATTACAAGCTCAGGGAGGGAGGTGTTTGAATAGGTTTTTTTTTGAAATAAAAGGCTGCCTGCTAGAGGTTGTTCACATGGTTGGGAAATCAGGGTTTTTAAATGGCTCTTGAAATTTTTAAAGAAAGAACAGGGTTTTTTGAAACCACCTTTTCACTCTTCTGACTTTTGTCATTGCTCTGCAGGAACAGTAGCCAAGTAGAAAGTTAGAGTTTTAAAACTTCCTATCTTTGGAGAGTTGTCGTCTCTCCCTTATTTGGAGAAGTGGTACCAAAATAAATAAGCAGATGGTGAGTGGATATTGCTTTAACAACTGGAACTTTGCATTAAAATCAGTGAACACTTGTCAGCAAAACCAAGGAGCCATCACAGAAGAGTAACAAATTACTACCTAATATATTGAGCCAAGCTTGAACTCCATATGACACTTTAGATCTGAAGAATTACACTACAACTCAGTTTTATCACCTTGCAAGGGAGCTCAATGTGATTTTAGCAAACAACTTGGTGCATTGCTACCCCCTTTTGAGCGTGGCTGGGGCACAGCAGTTTGGAGGGGACGCCTGTCATGAGCACTTCTTGTTTTCCTTCCCAAACATCATTACTACTTAATCAGTTGGATGTAATTATGACATGATCAGATAGGAAGAGCAGACTCCATCCTTAAGGGAGTCTCCATATAGAATTTTGCAATTACAGTAGATTTTTTCTTTAATCAGTAATGGTGCAATTTGCTGTTGCTTCTGGCGTGGTTTATTTGTCTCTCACGGGAGTAGAATTTTAAGTTCATACCTATTCTAATTAAAACCCTCCAAGGGGCAGGAATGCAAAAATTGGCATTCACTTCTCATTTCATTTAATTTGCTCCTCACAAACACAAGAAGCAAAGCAAATTGTGATACGGTAACAATGGTATTTGAAAAATTCTTACAGCTTTTGATTGTGAGCACCTATGACCTTCTCTTAGAGATAAAGGGCTGCTTTTCCTCCTGAGAAACACCTACTGAAATGACTCTGGCTGTGAACACAAAAATAAACACTGGGGTGTGTAGGGGTGTGTGTTTATACATTCATAGTCACCATCTTATCCTTGATTTAGCTTTTTTCCCAGAATACACACTCTCCTCTCAGCCACAGCAGGAACAATTCAAACCTTCAGGCTTCAGTGCTTGTGTTTATGACTCTTCCAGTCCACTGAGGGCACCAAATTGTTTATCTTTAGATTCCTGTGATGTCAACATGGGTGTCTTCTCAACAGCCTGAGAAGCTTTGCTGTGTTTGAGGAATGTTAATGAATCATGGCTGTGTAACCCCTTCATGGCTCTTCTTAAACTTCACCTTTGCACCTCTTTAATGTGATCTGTGGTCAGCAAGCAGAGGAGAATTCATAGTTATCTCTGTATCACAGTTATATCTGTATCTGTATCATTGGTCTGGCTGAAATTGTTTTCCTCTGTCCCTTTCCTGATGTCTGGTGAGTGCCTGTATTATTTTCTTAAGGATGGCAGTTGGATGAGATACAGCAGGAGGAAGGAAGAATAAAGTTGAATTTGTGAAGAAAATCTTCATCCCCTAACTTGCAAATTTCAGTCAATATAGTTTTAGCTAAAGCAGCTTTCTCCTTAGCAGCCCGACAGTAAATGACTCGAGAAGATGCTGTTAGATTCGAATAAAATACTGTTAGGAAAATAATCTCTCTTGAGTCCCAAACTCTGTTGTGCTTCCCAGCCAACAGTGTTTGCCTGCCTAATAATTTCATAGCTGTGGAAAATGCAGGCCAAACATTTTCACACTATTTTTTAAATGGAGAAATGTAGTAAATAATTACAGAGGAACTTTATAAATATAATATATTTTTCCTTTTCATCTCTACCCATAATTTCACATGTCCCATGAGAAATGATGATGGCTTTACAGTTGTGAAGGAAGTTTTAGCCATTAATTCAGAAGAGAAGGACCAGTCTCCCAACTTGCTTTTCACTATACTTTCAAATTAAGTAACAACTTTGAATCTTCTTCTTTCATCCCCTCTCCTTCACTCACAGGAAAGATGTAAATAATAATGTGAATAATAATTATTCATTGCAGTGAGAAGTGTCCCAGAATTTGCTGCATTTGCAAAAAATGGACATATAATTCTCTGAAAACACACATTTTTTTTTGGAGTAAACTTAAAGAAATTCTTGGCATTATTTACCATAGAATATTGGACCAGCAGTAATTACCACTGGAAGTAAGAATTAATTAATGTGGTGGCTGGAGGTATGTTAGGACTATGTAAGCATCAGGAGCAGACTGGAGCCACCTGACAGCAACATCCTGATATGCACTGGATGAAATGGAAGGAAAAATGAAAGGGAATCATAATTCAGGGAGTAAAAGTTGTGAATCCCAGACAACAAACCCAGAGAGGAGCCTGTGTAAGGTAACAGTGAATCACATTAAAATGCTCCAGGCAAAATTACTGTGCAGAAAATTGGGAATGCGTTTTTGTTCCCAGCTGACCATGAAAAATGGAATGTATACAGATGTTATTGCGCTGTTCAGAAAGTATGTAAACACCCAGGGTGAGCCCCAGAGCTCAGAGGGGTTTGCCCAGTTCCCAGCTGTGGGAATGGGGGCTGGATGCTGGGACAGTGCTGTCCCCTGCTGATCCCTGCAGCACCAGGGAGAACCACAGCAATTAACAGCAGCCATCGGTTCAGAGAGACTGAAACCAGCTGAAAGATGGGAAAGGGAATAATGCAGAATATTAGCTGCTCAGCAGTCAGATTTGTTCATAGGAAATAGAGGGAGGAATCTGAGCAGGATCACAGCACCACACTGCAGACAACCACCAGACTCTGGAGAAGTTGTGGCCCCTCTGGCAAGTGTTGCCTGTCTCACACATTTCGCAGCAGAAAACAAGAACAAAAAGGTAACCACACGTTAAGATCTGTGTTTAAAGAGAAATGAACAATGACAGGGATGTGGAATAACCAGCTTTGTTTGCTTTTCTGCTTATTCAGGAAACCAAGAGGAAGAAAGGATGAAGCAAAATGTGTAGAAATAACTTATGTCTAACTGACTTTGAAATTCCCTGTTCAACTCTGGGGCAAAAGATGCATTAGTAGAATTTCAATTCAGAACTTCTACTTCAATTCAGCAGCAGTTTTCACCTTCAAAGAGCTTTACAATTATTTGGTGACTTTTCTGTAGTCGTGAGAAAGGCTGTGGAATATGACAGAGCTCCTCTTCAGAACTCTTGAGTGGCAAGAATTAAAACCCTGAGCTAAAAGTATTCCATGTTAGAAAATCCAGCCTATTCAAGCTTTACAAAATTTTATGCTCATGTCCCAAAGAGTCACAAAGAACTCTTTCTGTTTTTAACACCCTCCACCCACCCCTTTAAAATGAGAGCAAAGATGCCCTGGTAATGGCATCATTCTAGCAAAAATATAAAAAAAAAGTAAATAATAAAAATACAAAAATAAAATTCAGTCAGGGAAGTCAGTAATAATCCTGTAACTTTGGGAGCTGTCCCTGAGCTCTCTGCACAACCCCTGGAGCAGCATGGATGAGGCTGAGATACATCTGGGATCACTCTGCATCCCACAGACCATGTGCCTCACTCTGTCTGACATTTTAGGGAGCAGATTTGTTGGTCCAGCTTTGTTCTCATTTCTAAGTGTGGCTTTATGAGCTGCCACCCGAGCTCAGACTATCCAGAGGAGCAGGGCTGAGGAAGTGCAGTTACATCAGCCTCTGTGAAAGTGAGCGTTTTCCTTTCATTAAGGCCATGTAGATGATTTTTGGACATTTGGCTCTCCAGAAAAGTCAAGGAAAAGAAGCCAATGTCATTCCTCCATGACACCCAGCTTTTTTTGGTGGATTAAGAAAGATCTGTTTAATGAGCAGCACAAGAACTGAGATCTTCCACAGCTCCATAAACTGCAGTACTTTCCACAGCTTCCCAAAAAAGAGCACCTCCATCACTTCACCTGTATTTTGCCTGCTAAAGGCTGGATCTGAAGCATCAAACTGGGTCAAAATATCTGTTTTTCCAGGATATTTCAATTTAAAGGCCTTTCTCTTCATGTGGAGTTTCACTATTCAAGGAAAATGCATCATAAGAATAGCTTCTATTTAATCCAGCACAAGCCCAGCAAGCTGTAATAGGGCAGGGCACAATCCTAAAATCTCTCAGCAGTTTGGACTTTGTGTGCTTTACAGCAAAACAGACCATGATTAGTATATGTGAAATCACTTTGTTAAATATACTGCTGGCCCCAGCCTCGTTTTATCCAAGCATTATCTTTGTTCATTGCCACTAAATTTAGATGGTATTCTCCTCAGAGGCTGGTCTTTACAAGACTGATTGGGTATTTACTTTTTCTCCAAATGTCTACTGCATTCTTCCTAGTAGCACATTTATTCCACAGATCTTCCCACTCACTAAATGAGTTCTAAACTTAGCACAGGCTCTCCCAGCCTTAATGCAAACCATGTGTGAGGCTTCCAAGTGACTCAGTGAGAGCAGGAGCCGTGCAGTGGTGTTCTCTGATAAACACAAACAAAAACAACTCAGACCAACTGGTTCTGAGCCTAAGGACAACACCAACTGAGCTATTTCAGTGGTGTTGGGGTTGGGAGGAAAGGCAGCCAGCAAAGGGGGTCAAGTACAGGCTGCTTCTCTAAAGCATTGATTGCTACTAAAGAAAAAAAGTTAAAAGAAACCAGATTTTTTATTTTTTTTTTTACAACTTGCTGAAAACTTAAATGTATCTGCTTTGCAAATGTGCAGCCAGTGTCACAAACCCCCAAAGCCAGAAGCAGATGCAGAAGGAAAAGAGCAGCCAAGCCTGGTGTTAACATTTTGAATGCAAACCATGCACACCAGTTTCATCATCCACTACCTGCTCTGCTCCTTGGCTTGGTGGTGTAAGGATGGCTTTATTGACATGGGGGAATTCCTGACTGAAAATCGAAATATTTAAGTTTTGTTGCTACTTCTTGTTATCTCTCTGTTAATAGTGTTTTTAAAAATGATTTGGATTTTTAGCATATTTTGTTTTTGCTTTAGGTTTGGAGGCCTTTGGGTTGTCTTTTGTTTTGGTTTATACAGTCTGAAAAGGAGACCAGAAGCTTCCTCTCCTTTTAGAAGAGTTTTTTTTACTACATTTCTTGATAAATTTAGAAGTCTTTAAGTAAAATCTTCTCAGCCTCAGGATAATTCCTGAACAAATATATGTGATTTCCAAAAGTTTCCTGAGTGGAAGCTGTACACTATGGAGAAGAAATTCTCATTACTTAGTTATAGAAATTAATACATTCCCCTCTTCCCAAACCTTGAGAAAAATTGGGACCAAATCTTGGGTTGACAATAAAACTTGGTAAGAATAACCACGAACTATGGAAGATTTTTCTTCTAAAAATTATTTATGAAAAAATCTGTAGTTGTAATACTGATTGCCTTGAGAGGGTCCACTTTGGAATGCAGAAGGTGCAGCAGATCTGCTGATACCTGAAGTGGAAGCAAAATAAATCCTAATGCATTTTAGCAGCTACCACAACACATGGAAGAGGAGAGGATAAAATATATTCTGCTGTTTTAATTGCTGAAATTAATGAATTACAACTTCTACTCAGACTTGTATCAGCGTAATAACTTCTAATGTCATTGTACACCAGCAGCCAGAGCATTCCACTGCCTTCCTTTCAAAGATCTAAAAATAAACCACCCAAACACCACCATGCATTAACAGCACACCCTGGGAACACGGGTGTAAAGTCCTGGACGGGGACACAGACAATGCAAGGTCATTTCTGAACAGGGAGGAGCTGCTGTGTGCCAGGGCTCTGAGGCCACCACAGGCACTGTCCCAGCTCCTAGGGCCTGTCCCCACCCTCCCCATGGTCCAGGACCCTATTTCAGCCTCCCCATGGGAGCTCATCCCATGGGGATCCATCCCCCAGGGATCCTGTCCCCCAGGGAACAAGCGCCCCGAACCGTGTCCTGATGCTTTGGAGCACTGTCATTGCCAAAGGAAAAAAAAAAACCCATACCAATCTGCTTTCAATTACCATTAATGACACTTAAATATGAGTGTAACGGGCAGCAGAAGATAAATATGGGGTAAGTGGCCCGTGGAAGCAGTTTCTGAGAGGTTTGCTCTGGGCTAGGAGGGGAGGAAAAGCAATTGCCCTGTCACACTCACCTCATTCTCTGCGCTGCTGTTCTCATTGCCCATCTCGACTCTGATGTCCAGGGTCACACAGCAATTAAAGAAAGGTCACTGGAAGAAAAGAAGAAGCTTTTAATGTGCTGTAAAAAACCCCAAAGAACAACCAAAAAACCCAACAAAAAACTCTGGAAATTTTGGAGGGCTGTCATCTCAGCCACTTGGTCAGCTGCCCCTCCTGACATTCAGTCTTACAATGATTCTAAGTCATAAATTGGAGGAAAGGAACTCTTTATGCTTTTATTTCCTAATTTGTCTTTGCTGTCTTCCTGAAAGACAGTCCTTGAAACTCAGCTTGGTTACTCTGTTTCTGGATTATCCCCTGACATTTGAACAGAGACATTTTCCTTGCCAAAGTCACTTTGGACAGACAGCCCACAGGAAAACCTTACTGTTTTAACTGTATTCAAACTGGTTTTATTTCTTGAAATTCCTGGACCAACCTGCCTGCTCATGTTGTCAGAACCACGGTGTTAAACCTGACTGTCACAGCAATTTTCAATCAGTGCACTCAGAGAAAAGAGTAAATGGATTTTTTATCCTGATCACTGGTTTTTGTTCCCTGCTTTTCCTAGGCATTATTCTGTTACAATGTTGTGTTCTCAACACCTTCTTTAGACTTAAGAGCATCTGCCTACCATAATTACTACTGGTTTTATACTAGTTCAGCTCTAATTATTTAATTTCAAAAAATCTCTGAGCAGTTCTAGAGCTAGGTGTCTCCCCAGGCATCGTTCATTTCTGGGGTTTTTTTTGAAAAGGATACTCAATAGCAAAAGTCCACAGCAGAGATTCAATTATAGACATTCTTGTCCTGGACGTTTTATTTGGGGGGTGGTTCATGCATTGAAATTCACTATATTTATTGTATTACTGAATAGGTGAAAATGGTACAGTCTCTTCAGGATTTTTTGGGTTTCTTTCCCAAAGAATTTGGGATTGGTCTGCTTTGTGTGTCAAGAAAAACTCCATTAAATTCAGGCTGTAAAAGGGAGATAGCACTTTGAACGCCAGGGAAACCATATAAGCTCTTAAGGAATGCTGTTACTTATTACTACAGTACATTTTTTAGAACTTAAAATATTATTTTTCTTCACAGGAGGCTTGGGGAGAGAGAAGTTTGGTGTTGTGCTCTTAAGCTCTGTTCTGTTTAAACTTGATTGTCTTCAGGGGATCCAGCAGTGCTTGAACTTGCTCCTGTTGAAATCACTGGGGCCAGGATTGCACTTCCAGTGATTAATTAGCAACGTGAGGTTTTATCTGCTGAGATTGCTGCCAAATCCTCTCCTGCTTTAAACAGTTTTGAAACTGTTTTTAAAACAGTTCTGAGCTACGCTGAAGACTGGCTATAACATTTTCAGAATCACTGTTCCCCAAGTATGAAATGCTCCATCATGGAGCAATGTACACACACAAATCTTCTCAGACTCAGCCCAGTGAAATGTTCCAAGACAACACATTAAGATTATAATATTTTAAGTATGTATTGATATAATAAAACATTCTCACACTGTTAGAGCTGCTGACTGAAGTTTAAATGCACAGGAGGGGAAGAATAACTCCGCTATAGCAATGTGCTTCCCTCAACAGCCAGCACAATTCTTTAAGAGTGAATATTGTGGTATTTCTGTTCTCCTGACCTGCTGAGCTTCTCTCTTCCCAGATCCTTCTCTGTTCCTACAGACATCGTGTGAAAACACGTGAAAATTCAGAGCTCTCTAAATTGTCCCCTCACAAGCAGTTGCAGTAATAACATAAACTGGGGAATGAATGAAACTCTTCCCAAATCCCCAAGGAGTTGTTTAGTTAATTGGGAGTGGGGTCTTGTAGATCAACTATGCAAAATGCAGACTTTGCTCATCAAGTTCTAAAATAGATTAGCCCATGTGTGTAACAATGTTGTCCCATTTATTTTAGAGTAAATTCACTCCAGTGCATAATATAATACTGTCAATATTTCTGCACCAGCTCAGCCATACTGACTGCTAAGGACATCAACTGCTAATAGAGGCCGAAGTTCTAATACTGAGTCGAAAGATAACAATACTTTATTTACAGTTTTCTTATTAAAATGCTCAGGAATCAAAGTAGAAAATGACAAGAGCACAGCAGAAGTGCCAGCTGTCAGAAATCTCCACTAACACATCATATCATATTGTCTACCCACTCTTTTCCTTCCCTAGAGCATGAAATTTCACAATTTTCACATAATTCTCACATTACCATCTGCTTAATAATGAAGATAAATGTCATAAATATGAAATAAAGACATTACAGATTCTCCAATAATGAAACAAGGGATAATAATATTGAAGTGTGAATTACATTGCAGAGTGCTAAGATGATTGTTTAGATTACAGTGTTACTGTAATCCTTTTTACATACATTATTTCTAAATCATTCAATGCACAAGCATTACTTAGCTTGCAAACTACAAGCACTTTATCATTCATATGTATAGACTTCCAAATAAACATTACAAACATGCTAAAAAATCCATCCATTAAATATAACATAGGTTAACCAAAAGATAATCTGCATCATCTATGATATCTTTTACAATTTACATGTCATTATTGAAATTATTTGAGCACTATATATCTCAAAAACGGCTCACTGGTACCAAATTGGTCTGTTCAGCCAGCAGAGACTTTTAAGCTGAGCAACTGCTCTCCTGAAAGCAAACAAGAGGATGTTTAACGTTGCACTTACATTCCCACATTTATCTGGCACCTTTGGCTTCACTGAAGCTTTTAGAGCGGGTCTTCAAACCATTCGTTCCATCTTCACCCCACCAGTTTTCACCTGATTTTCCTCCTACTTCTCCTCAGACTGCTGAAATGTAGGCTTTCCTCTGCGGGACCCACCTTCATAACCTGCTCAACAACCAGCTTGCCTCCACCCCAGGCGAGAAAGAAAACAAGTTACACCTCCTGAGCCCGGCCTCCCCCTGCTCCTGCCAGGCCCTCTGAGTGCCATAAATCCAGCACTAATGTTTTTTCACAAAAACAACCCCAGAGAACATCGATTTTGGGTCAAACATATTTCACTTCTACCGTTTCTTGGCTTGTGGTATAAGCAATGCTCCTTGCAAAAATTGTTCAGTGAATTTTTCAGTGTTCAGTGTCAATAACACACTGGAGTTATGCATGAGTTGTTTTCAAGGGAAAATGAGTATTGGGGGAATATCTATTCTGCATTTTGTGTCCAGGTTTTGTTTATATGTTTGAGCTCATCTTTAATTTTCTTGTATTACCCTTGAAAGCTGTCAGAAATACCTGCTAGCAGATGTTGATGTGTCTGTTCAGGTTATGGTGAATCATTTCCCATTTAATCATCCTGAAGGGTGGAGACATGACAAAAACCCTTTGAAATGTGATGTTGCAAGAAGTACTGGTTTATGGGCGAGCTAATTGTTATTATTAACTCTGGTTGTCCTTCCAGCAATGCTTCCACCAAGGGGTGCTCAGAAACACAGCTGGTAACCAAAGACAGAGTATTTATCATTAGTGGCAACTCCAAGGGATTAACGAGTTTCTGTAAACACCCGTGGTGCTTTTTTGGGGCCACAAACCAAAGGAATGGTCCACTGTGGGTTTACTGCATCCCAAAGAGTGTGAGGCAGCACTGCTGAATCCAGCATGCAAAAGTCATATCTGACATGGCTAAAAGGCAGGTTTTCATAGGGCAGCAATATGTTCTCTGCTGACTTTTGTTCCACAAAATCTTGGTCTATAAACTCCTGACTTGGAAACATAAAGCCTGTGATGAGCTGGAATGCACAGTTGCAAGCTCAAGGGCTACATGAATAGCTCTGCCTTTTAAATCTTTCTTCTTTTTATGAAGTTGGTGATCCAGCATTCTCTGGTCTCCTCTGCCCAGTTCAGAATCCAGTAAATCTGAAGTTCATTAATTCAAAATGTTAGTGTGCTCTTCCTTAAAAACAAAGTGGGGCCATTGCACAATTGATTATCTTATAGATAACAAATCATGCAATGCTTTTTGTTTAGGCTCTCTGCCATGAATTTAAGAGCAGGGATCCTGTGGGAGCTCAGGAAAACACAAGCCTGGTAATACACCCTCACTTCTGCTAGCTGCATTATTTCCTCATCAACACAAACTGAACTCACATTTGGGGCTCTCCCATTTCTAAGCTAAGGCCAGAAAATGCCACAAAGTGAAAGTGAAGAAGCTGCCTTGCAAAACAACTGTCTGCCAGAAACTTTGGGGAAAATGACCTTTAGTAATCCGTAGATGATGATTTCTGATTGTGTATTTTTATCAACATACATGCAAAGCAGAATCCCTCTGTTTGGCTAAGTTGGGTAAGGTTTGCAAAGCCACACAGGCAACTCCTGCTCTGGTGCCAGAACTGTGAGCCCTATGAAATGAGGGCAGGGCTCAACACAGCCACTCTGTGCTCTGATCCCTGGGCCTGCAAAGCCCTGACTGACAGCACTGGCACTGTACCTTTGGGTCAGTTTTCTGACCCACTCTCGCGTCTAAATTAGGATTCACTAATTCACTTCTATCCCATCCATCCCAAGCAGCCCTTCTTCACTGCAGGCTGTTCCCACCTTTGCAGAGGCTGATCTTCTGCTCTGTTCCAGTATGAAGTGTAAACCACCAGCTCTGAGAGAATTCCACATGCTCTGATGTCTCTATTTATTCTCTTTGATTTTATGGTGGAATTGGTGGGGGAAGAAGTACTCACATTGGGCTGCTTTACTCTTGTTTGCTGGAATTTCCCCTGTGGTTCCTCGTCCACACTTCAGGCTTATCCAGGGAGAGATTGTCTTTTCTTGATCAAAAGAGGATTTAACCCAGGAGGACTGGAAGACTCAAACTAGGGGAAAATACAGCTCAGACTTAAAGGTAAGCTATGTAGTGGGTTAAGTTAGGTATTTCAGTAAGAGCTAAATAATTTGTCACAAGTGATCAAATTTAATCCCAGTATATACAGTATTGGATACACTTACCAACCACACACTACACAGATATGAGAGTTTCCTGTATATTGAAGACATGCTACCTTAGGTATTTGCAGAAGACAATTTAGTTTGAGGTCATTTTGCTTTATGGCACAAATACTGCCAATTTAAGACAAAATGTTTTATGTTCCTTACTTTCGCGTGATTGATATTACACACAAAGTATTGCAAAGCTCTGCTGAAGCATGGAGCATACTATTACACATTAGCTATTCCCATAGGAAAGAGAAGAAAGGGGAGGTGTTCAGAATTTTACTCTTCTCCAGTCTTGATGTAACAGTGCAAAACCATTCCCAATTTCTGCATATTCCAACAATATCACAGAGATCTGCAGGAACAACTGACCCATGACAGTCCTTCAGCTTTTGCTTTCTCACAAATTCTAGAAGAGCAAATACCAAGATGTGGTGGGGGGCAAACCATAACCCATCATGAGAATGAATAAACAAAAAATGATTTTCAAGTGCAGAACTCGATGGGAAGGATGTTGCTTAGTAACATCAGCAGCTGGAGCTGCTGGAGAGCCGTGATGTCGCCTGGCAACGGAAAGCTGAGCTGGATTTTTGTGAGAGTTGTGAAATGGTATTTTCGTGCCCTTCCCCCAAGAAAACCAGAAAGTGCCTGTGGAGATCACATCACTGAGCCCATGTAGGACTGAGATTCAGGGGACAGCAGAGGATGCAGCCCAGCCTTGGCTGATGTGCCTCACTTCATGTACAAAGTGTGAAAGAAAAGAAACAGGGATGCTGAGTTACCTGCCTCTAAGACATGAAAGCATGTTTTAAAAAACAGGTTATGAAAGTTAAAAATTATTCTTCCCATTTCTGGCTAATTTTCAATCAGGATGACAACCTTGCCTGGAAAAATCCAATTGATGACATACTTCCATTGATTCTGATCAGCCCCATATGGCACTTCAGGTTTAACTTATGTTTTATGACAAAAAAGTGCAGAAGGCGGCACATATTTCTTTGGAATTTCTTTGGGATTAATGGATTTGCCCAAGGTTAAAAAGCTCACCAAGTGGCAGAACAAGGATGTCAGCCCTGGCTTCCTCAGCATGCTCCAGTTACCAGACTCTGCTGGAATTTGTTATTGGAACCTCCATCAGGAGGTACCCTTTCTAAGGAAACATGGGAGTGCTAAATAATTTTGGTTTACTTTCTATCTAGTAATATTTTCCCATCTTAAAAAAGAAAGTCTATAATTTCAGCTCTTAACAGAACTTTTCTAATACTATATATAGTCTCAAGCAATAATAAATGAAAGTGATTATGGGAACCTTAAGTGTGATTTTGTTATATTCTACTTATTCCTTAACAGCCTCTCTGGAAGACATGGGTCTCAGATAATTTTGTTTTATCTGCTAGTCCCATGAGGATGTCATGGCCACCTCAGGGTGCCTAAAATGGTGCTCAGTGCCTACATCTGTGGATCTCAATAATCTTTCCCTCGTGCAATGAGCATTAAATGTTTTCAGGTCACGTACATTCCCTTCTGCTGCACTGGTTGCAGATGTCAAAGTACTGCACAGGCCTTAGTCCTTAAAAGTGATGCCAAAAGTTTTTCATAAAATATATATGATCCAAATAAGAATATCCAAGTATTGGAACATTTCTCTTTCCAAACCACATTTATGCCAGCAGTTTTTCACCAGATTCCATATGCAGCACTTCAGTCAGTGGGGAGGCTGTGGATTCAGATGAAACACAGAGCTCTGTGCACAGACTCTCTCTCCATGTCCACATGCACATTCCAGCTATGGAGAGCTGGACACAGGTTCCTATTTAAGTTCTGAACACCACCAGCAGCTAATAGGGCTTGGGAGCTATAGGGGAAGCTGGCCTACATAGCTCACCTGGTCAGTCTGATGCCTTAAGTTTTAGCTTTCATGTTTTTGAGATTCTGTGCTGCCTAGGGGTGCAGTTCTGAGCCTCATATTAAGTGTTAGTTAGCCCTCTTCAGAGTAAGCAGACAAAACAAATCCTTTTCCTGCTGAAGACCAAGTAAAATGAGTACAACTTTTGGGCCCAAAAGCACAAACAAGGGTGGACTGAAGAGAGAAAACAAGAAGGATGGGACTTCATCATCTGAAGCTGAAATTGGACAATTAAACCCCAATATGCAAATGGACCAAAACTTAGAAAAGTGTGAGACCTTGTCATGCATTTTGTGACCATTTTGGACCCACCTTGGGTGTAGCCCTGGTCAGGCTCTTGTCCTGCCCAAGGTGTACCCTAAAAGCCTTTCAATAAATATCTACTTCATTCACTTAGCTTTGTCCAGTCTCTGTTTCAGGTCCCAAAGCATCAAATCTGTACCTATCATTGTGCAAGACTGAAAAATATTTCCTTATTATTACTGCTGGTCTTTTATAAACAGCTAATTATGATTTATGAACAATATCTCCCCAATACTTGTATTATGAGACATATATGACTGTGTAAGTCAGGTCCATAGCCAACTTGACAAAGTTTACATGTGTTTTCACACTCTAAATGCAAACAGTCATTCAGGCAAAGTGAGACATTTCTGTTCCAAAACATCTCAGCTGAGGCAGGAAGAACATGCCCTCTGACTTGGGGCAAAACTCTGGAAGTAGCACTGGGAGGTCTGATGTGAGGGGAGGATTTTTTAGAACCTGGTCTTTGCTCCTTGAGCTGGTCTGACTGCTCTGGTGTCCAGTCTCAGCACTGGGAATGGTGGGACACGACTCAGAGAGACAAAAATCCATGTTATGTGAGGCAGAGCAGGAAGCAAGACAGGATCAGTTGGCTTAACACATCTAGAGCCACATGTAGGGGCTGGGAAGAATGCAAGATGAATTATTTCTTGCCTCTTTTCAGGTCCTTCCTCCTTCTAATTATTTTTCCTGCTTTCCCTTCTGAGTTTACCTATTTCTTCTGTTCATGCATTCCCTTTTTTCTCCTCCCTTTCTCCAAGAGACTCAGTAGAAGCACAAGGGAGAGCAGAGTTGCCACAGGGGCTGGTTTTCTGAGAGCTGATGGGAAGAGGCAGATCTAAAGCTGCTCAGGGGGGAAAGGGTTCCTTCCTGCTTGTTCTGCTTTAGCTGTGGGGTCTGAACCAGCTGCCAGCAGCAGTCTCTCCCTAACTGTGGATGGCAGAGGTATTTAATCTCCCACTTTGCTGGCCTGAGGTGTGTGTTGACATGTCAGGGTTGGCAGGTTGCAGCTGCTTTCTGGGCTTTGTGCTCACACACCCTCTGTGCCCACACAAATATCCCAGGAGAGGAGGACCTGTTCCTGGGCTCCTGGAAAGCCTCCAGCATTGAGAGACTCTCCTTGGGCTGAGGGGAGGGTGTTTATTGGTTTTCTTTCTGCTGACACAACACAAGTACATAGCCATGTACCTCACAGTCACACTTATATACACATGCATATATTACATACATATATATAAATGCAGATATCTTATGCAGATTATATCCTTCATCTTCAGTTAGAGGCCATTTAGCCTGAGGCTGCTTTTAATAATGTCATGATAGCTGTTAGATCACTGAGTGAGAATAAATTGGATAAGGACTCAACTATTGAATATTTCAGTTGTCAATACTCTCACTCCAGAAATGCTGTGTTCCATCAGTAGTGAGAGCAGGCTGTGAAAATAAATCTCTCAGGAGAGCTGCACATCAAGACAACTTGTTAATAGCCAGACAGGGGTTAGATTTCATATTCCAGTCCAAACAAGTGTATTAGGTTTTTGCAGGACTAACTCTGGGAACTGAGTCACTGACTTCTGAAACTGTAGTGCTCATAAGTTGTTTACAAAGATTCCCAAGTTTGGATGAAAAATATTTACTTTGAAACTAAATTTGTTGAGTTTCTTCAGTCTTCTGCACCTTGAAAATAGTTAGATTAAGTAAACACAACACTTAGATGTACTGTAAACATTTAGTTGGATTACTTGTGCAAGCTCCTCACCGATTCACAAAGCAGGAGGAGAATGCTGCTGACATTTTACAAAAGCACAAATTGAGGCACAGGGGAGTTGAGTGATCAGGCTGTTAGTATGTTGTGTAATCCTGGGCTATGCAGGAAAGTACAGCTGGTGTTCAGCCCTCAGAAGAACGATACAGAAGGAAAATTATTACTGGTTTGATTTGGCATTACTGTTCTAAGAGATTATATTTTACATGGAATATTCCCTGGATTATGGACTTTTCTAAGTATGATCTAACCCTGCACAAAAAGACTCCATCACATTTCAAGGCTAATCAGGACCAAAATGCTTCCTCAGGCTTATTTGTAAGATTAGCCAAGAACAGTTTTGTGCAGAATAATATCATCCCCAAAGGTATCATAAATAAATTTTTAAAAACCCCAACAGTAAGGCTAAAATAATTTTATGTGTTTTTTTCCAAAGGATAATAATTGAATACTAATGACAATGCTTCCTTACAGACATTACCATAGTTTCATACCTGTTACCATGTTAAAACTAATGAAATGAATTAATGTTTAAACTGAATGTAAATTATAAACCTATTTTCCCCCCTGATTCCTTTGATTCAAGTAAGCAGAATTGCAAACAAGGTTGAGAGAAGTCAGTTACAGACAGTTTTCCATGTATTTATGATGACCTGGAGACAACAAATGGTGCCTGAACTGCATTATCCCCTCTAGACTCTGCTTGATGTTTGCCTTTGTGGCCATGGTTTTTTTAGAAGATGATCTAATGCTGTGCTGGTGGGAAGTGGTCCTGGTGATCCCTGGTGGTTGGTGGAGATAAAGTTACCTAAGCTGCTCACTGCTGTTACAGATGGCCCAACTCTTCATCCTTCTGACAGACCTAAACCTAATCAGCTTCACCTAATGACAGATTTAAACTCTTGTAACTCATTGCCTTCTCCAGCTGGATCCCCACTATTTATATTCATGTTCTCATTTTCCACTAATATGAACAATATCCAGTTTCAGAACTTCACTCTTAATTTGCAGGTGTATTTTTTTTTCATTGGCATTTCATCATCAGTAAAGAATATGCCAGTTGTAGGCCTTACAGTACCTTAACTCAATCTCAGTTTTGGTTTGGGGAGGGTTCCCTGGAGACCAGGCTCACAAATTAGTTGTTACACATTATTATGCACTACACTGGCACTTTTAAGCAGGGATTGTAACATGGAATATATAAAATTTCTACTTTAAACAGGAAACCATGACAGCGTGTAGGCAACTAAGTACCAGTCATTAGTACCAAAATGTGGATATTAACCATATTTCAAGTCAGTGGAATGAGCACAAAACAAGGCCTACAATTGTTTGTCCAGTTTAAAGTTCATGTGAATAAAAATTTAGGTTTCTCCTTGTACCCAAATGTCTTTTCCTCTTGTTTGAGTAAACTCTTAAAGGTTACTTGGTGAAGTCCTGCGCATCTAGAAAGGAGTAATATTCTCTGAAAAGTATGATAGCCCATAGATTGACTCAAACCTCTTTAAACTTCACATGTAGGAACAGAACTTACCACAAAATTATTTAATGAGACTGTACAATGTATTAGTGCAAAAGGCTCAAGCACAGTTCCTGAAACTCTTGACATCTTTTTAGCAGTAGAAATGATTTAATAGTGCTATGACTGATATATTTGTTTTGGCCTGGTGAGTCTTCATGCAGGAACTAAATATTGCACGTAGGACAATTAAGAAATGTTGAGGCTCATTTATTAGAATGCAAGAATATTTCCATGGTCAGTGCTCCTGACACGTTTCACCCCTCGGTGTGAGCATTGTGTGATTTATGAGTGTACCAAAAAAAACCAGAAAACCCCCCCCCACTTTATGTAGACCATGAATTTAAACCTCCTGCCCCTTGTACCATGCAGAGATTTTCATATGGGTTCAATAAAACTGTGCAATGCTCCAAAAGTGTGGCTAAAATCAGGTCTTTCTCATCAACAAAGTGGTTAAGTATAATTTTCAGTTTACAGTTGCAAGTTGCATGGAAACTCTGAGTAACAGGCAGTGTAAAAAGCAGGCATGCAACTTATCACAACAGATACTAACAATTACCCTATTTTCAATAGTATCAATATGCTGTAGATATAAAACACAGACACAAAAATAAAGGCAACAGATCACACTGCTGCTAGAACTGACAGCTTTGCATAATGGAGCACACACAATCCCCTGAAGTGCTGGAGAATTCTTGATAAAAACACACATTAAAAGCTAGGCAGGTAAGGTCAAAACCTGCAGATTTATGAAGCTGTGCTGTAAAAACTGAGATTTTGATACTCACAAAGAGCTTCTTTGTACTTTTCCCCCCCTTCCCTTACTGCAGCAATTGTGTTTCTGTCTTTAACCAGGAGTTGCTCACGATGACAGTTTGTCAACATCAAAAATTGTTTGTGCTTCAGGAGATCTAGAAGGATCCTCTCTGTCTTTTTTGGAGGGTTTGTGAAAACCTGACAGGGAACCTTCAGTGCACAGAAATGGTGCTGACACTTCACAGGATCACAGAAAACAGAGCTAAGGGACAAATCCTTCCCTATTTTAGTATCTCCCTAAAAGAGGTGGTTTTTTTTTTTTTACAGGTCTGCTGGAGGAAACATCTTTTGGGAATGGGACTAAATATCCTGAAATTATATTTACCAAGGAATTAGTTTGTCCCAGTTGGTCAATTCCTCAGCTGTGTTCTGCAGAAATATCTATGGTGTTGGTTCACTGATAAAGTTTTCTGGTTTATTTCATTGTTTCTAGGGAGATTATCTCATCATCCTGCTTTCTTACTCACAATTCTATTGGTCTTGTTCCCTTCTAAAATATTCCTGTAGAAAATGTGGCAGCTGTTCATATCAAAACAAAAACAATAGCACTATATTAATCACATTATGTTTTGGTAGCAAGAAAAAACTGTTTTCGCCCAGTCAGGTTGCCATGAACCAGCGATTTTTTTCTGATTACTTATACTCAGAAAAGCAGATTTCATCTAGGTAATAAAATAAATCATTCTTACCTCTTATTTATGCACAGACCCATTAAAGTCCTACCAAACTCCCCGCAGCACACTACTGTTTACACATGAAGCAAACAAACATAAATATCTGAATCCATTTGCAAGGACTCAGAGCTGGCTGAAGTTTTGTCCAAGAATAAAGAGTTCTGGCTGGATCTTTTTCTTGCTGAGAAACCAGAGAAGAAAATGAGTCTGTCAAGTCCTAACTAGCATTTAATGACAAATTTAATTTGGCAAGAATATATAGTTCAGTATTTTGTCAAGCTTGCTGAGGCTTGTATATGCTGTATATGGATCTTGACCAACTGCTGGATTTTCATAGGATCCTGCATTAAAGAGCTTCTAATGAAAACATACAAACCTTAAATCAAACTTTGTTTCACCATGTGATTTCTAGAACACAGTACTTAAAAAGGATTATGTCAGGAAAAATAAAAACTATAATCTCTGATGGCTCAACTCTTATCCTGGCTGTCAGCAGTGCAGCTCTTCAAACCATTAGTTTCCTCAATTAAATGTGGAATCAATTAACTGCACTTAAGCCATTCATTTAGCATTAAGCCTAGATCATAGAAGCAGGGTAAAATGTTCCTCTTTTCAAACTTGTTATGGATTTTACTGGTAAAACCCCAACTTTAATGTAACTTAGATCAGCTTAGATTGGCTTTTCCCCAGACTAGGTTGCTTCCCACAGACTGTTCAAATGCTTGATGAAAACACTAACTAGGTAATTCATGCATGTGCAAAGTGCCCACTGATCTCCTTAGGCCAGGAGGCCCAAGGCTGTCATTGTCACAGGGCTCTGCCTTAGAGATGGAAAAATGACTGCATGTGATGCAGATGCAGAGGGAGATGCAGATGTCAGGTTAATTAAAAACAAACCAACGAGGATTAGATCATCTACCCCTAGGCCCATCTGACTTTTCTGGTCAACTACCAGCATATTCCTGTCCAAAATCCTTATAAAATAAGATTTATAGAGTACATGTATTAGCACTGAATTAAACTTTGAATCTATAATGAAAGCATTTTGACATGAAGGGGTGGATTTTTTTAAACTCCTATATGTATATTGCAGGTTTCTAATCCATCTTTTTGGGGCTGTGCAAAGGGAAAAAATTCTACTCCTAGGTAGTTAGCAGCTTGATCCTGAATAGTTTAATCACAAGGACAAAATTCAAGCTAAAACCACTCTATTTTTAAGGTAAGATCAGATTTTGTGGGAAATATCTGCTTTATAATACAGATAGAAGCATGCCTGCCATTGTCATCCTGTGCCTGTCAATAAGATTGTCAGTTTTGCCTGAAGATAAACCCATTTTTTTAAACTTGGGAAACAGTTTCCAAAACATGATGATAATATAAACCCTGTTCAATAATAAAATCCAGAAATAACTGAAGTGACCAAAGACTTACACATTGACAACAGATTTCAATATCATGTCATCGCTGTTAAAAGAAGTAACAATCATTTTTTTGCTAATCTTGTTTTGATTTAATTGGTTCTCCTAGTGGGTAAGACTGGAAGTGACTTCAGCTACCTGAAAATCTGTAAGTTTTGGGTCACCAGAGGCAATATTGTACCTACAGCTGCTCAGTGCTGTGTTTTACAGCCTGAAACAAACTTTGCTATGCATGAAAGACAAAACATCGTAGACAGTTCCCACTTAAGAACATCATCAAACATCTGCATAATCTGTCTAGTGAGCAGCCAGCTCATTTCATCCCTGAAATTCTGCATGAGAAACACACATTCTTGTTGTTACATGGCAACTTCAAAACAACAAGCAATCCTTACTGACACAAACCCTTAGAACTGTTTCTGGGAAAAAAAAAAAAAGAACAAGTGGAAGAGAGCCACATTTAACAACTCCAGCATTTGCAAATGGTTATGACAGTCTGTAATGTTGTAACTTGTTTTTAAAACAGCTATTTTAGGACATGCACATTTAATGATCAGTCTCTTGGTCTTAGATACTGACTAAACAAGACATCATCCTGTAGACACATTATATAGGGTATGGGATTGTAAAACAAGTTATACAAGAGATCATGAAACTATAGAACCTCAAAGGAGACACTTTTTTTCTGGTACAGAGAAAAAAGTTCTTTTACTTGTCAGACTCTCCCTTTGTTTTTTTTGTAATGTCTAAAACATAATTAGTAAACTGTTTTGAGTCTAGACATTTTAAAATTTAAAGAACTGATAAAAAACTACTTACCCAATTTTCCTCTAGACTAAAAATGAAAATGCACCACTCTGTCCCTGATTTTTATAACCTTCTGCACTCCTTCCCTCCTAGCTGGTGTGTGGATCCCCTTTCTCCCTGGATCACATGAAAGTGTTCTATTAATGTGAATTGGCTGATGTTTGAGAACACTATGCTGGAGAGCTATGAAGTGTAAGGAATCTGACCCAGGGAGCTGTGGGGCTATGACACATCAGTTCTTCACAGGAATTCTCAGTTGCTGGATGGGAATGACACGGGACAGGTCCTGTACCCTGGGTGCAGCACGTTGGCACTGTCCTTGCTGTTGTTGGGATATGGATTGCTTAAAGCAAGGGACACAAGTTCCACATTAAACCAATGAAACTGGAATTTTACCCTCTGACTCTTTACTCCAGGACTGTAACTTCCACATATCAGGCTGTCCCTTTCACCTGACCTGGCAAAGCAAAGGTTGGGAAAATGGATCAGTTTAGCACGTGACAAATGTAAATAACAACAGCACTGCTGAAAGTGACAGCTGCCCCAAGAAAACCACTGCAAGTCAACACTGCTCTGTGTAGCCCTGGCTTGTGCCTGAGATGTTTTGGTTTTCTGAAATTCTTTTTCCCAGAGAATTTTCTGTAAACATGAAAAGTGTTTTTATAACTGTATTACGTTTACATTCTTTGCCCTAGGAGGGACTTCTTCTTGATGTCCCTCTGGTCTGACCAATGTGATTGAAGAAGTTTGTCTTTGTTTCACCAATCAAATTGGTCTGGGTAAAATAGTATATAAAAGAGACACATCCCAAAAATAAAGAAGTTGTTTCCAACCTTCTAAAGTCAGAGTCTTGTATCGTTGTAGTGCACAACAGTGTCAGCTCTGCAAGTTTGGAATGAATGCCTTGCTGGAGCTCAGGATGAACATTCAAAGCCCAGGAAGGCTAGCAGATTACCTGGCAGGATGGAGAGAAGGAAAAAGAAGTCTTCTGCCTCTGCTGCATTCTCCATCCCTTTGCCTGTGCTCAGTTTTCTCCTGCTCACATGGGCAGAAAAGAGGGAAAATTGTCTCTTCCCACATGGGATGGGATGGAGATTTCAGCCTCTGCTTTGAATGGAGTGGTTGGAGTTTAGAGTGTTACATATGTGAGCCTTCCAGGGAACCAAGACATGCCACTTCAGCAGAGAGTTCTCTCAACCATAAACCCCCAAAGCACGTGTCACTGCAACAGGAAACCCACACCAATTACAGAAATGGCTGTTAAGTAGAGCATGTTTTCACTTACATGGCACTTTTGGAAAATCTTCCCTTGGAATACACAGTTCTAGAAAGGAAAAAAAACATTGCTTGCCTAATAGGTTGGGAGTTACAGGCCTTTAAACACATAAATATAAATATAAATATAAATATAAATATAAATATAAATATAAATATAAATATAAATATAAATATAAATATAAATATATCCACATCAGCACAAGAGATGAAGAAATGATTGCTGGGATAGGATTAAACCTATCACAGAAGTGCTTAGGCTTAAATCAGTTGTTTGCATGGTATTGGCAAAGTGTAAGAGGTGATAATTTCTAGAGGCTGCTGTAAGAAATAGTGAATTTATGATTTTTCTGTTAATACAGAAATTATCACCATATCAAAAATTTTATGTCAAAAAAAGTGCCACACAGTTATGCAAAATATGTGCACAAATCCTTAGAACACTAAATGGCTCTGTGCTTTTGCAAAAATCTGACATTGTTCTGCATTTGCTTTTAATTTGTTTGTTCCTCCATTCAAGATGTGCTGGATGGACCACCAAGGCTGCAGCTGTCTGGCTATTCTCCACTCTGAGGCACCATTGATATATTTCCTACTCCTTCTTGCAAAGATTTTATTAGTATTTTATTTTATTTTTCTACATTGCTGTTTGGTTGTAGGGAAAAAGTGGAAGGTTTTCAGCGTTTTGGCCTCCAGCGACATGACTTCCACATGTTGTTGTTGTAGCAACCTGGTGTCAGTCTTTCACTTAATGAAACCTTCCAAGTCCTTAAAAAGAAAGGGTTTCTGGTGCCAGGGAGGGTTTGATCCTACCAGGATTTTTTTCCTTGACATCCCCCCAAACTGGGCCCTGTTTTTTTTAATAGTTCTATTAATAATTGTTCTTTCATATTTCTTTGAAAATACCTTCTTAGACTGGCACAGTGATGTGATGGGCTGTAACCTAATCCACACTGCTGAGGGAATATCTGGTGCCAGATTTTCACCTCCGACAGGATTATCTGTAAATACAGAAATAAAAGCTGCTGCAAGAACCAAGTATACTAACTAATACTTCCACATTACTAAAACAATTTTCTTTTTAATATTAGCTACACTCATTAAAAGAGTTTCCCCTCATCTGTGTTTGCTTGCAGAGCTGGCAGCTGAATGCCAAATATCTCAGATGTTTTATTTCTGATGTTTTCAATTAGCCCAGGCCCCATTTCAGATACCAGGATTAACTTTATATCAGGAACAGCCATCACTGGGCAACAGGTCCTGTGTTGCCATGTTTTTAGACAACTAATTTCTTGCTTTATCTCTTCATCCTGAACAGGAGCATTTATTTCGGTGTATTCAAGGGAAATGCAAAAAGGTTTGTGCTTTAAAATTGTAAGGAACACTCCTGGGCAGTGACTCAAAGGTCTAATTTAAAAACAAATCTTTTTTCCATTAATGCCTGGGAAGACCTGCTAGCAGATCAGGGATATTCACATCAGGAGGCCAATTTCCAGAACTGGACAAGTGATTAGATTTGACAGTAAATGAAACAGTGGTAAATCCACATTTTGACGGCTCTAGATAAGAACACCAGTGTGCTGGGCAATTCCCAAGCTGAGATGCACTGTGAATCCCTCTTGTAATTCACTGCTCAGCACTATAAAAAAACCACATTATTGCTCTGTATTTGGTGACAATGGAGACTGACATTTGCTTGCTGAAACACAGTCCCTGTATGATCATGGTATATACAAATTAGGAATTAGAGTTCAGCTGGAGATCTGCTGGTAAATGTCAGAAACTCTACATTCATCTCTGCACCCTGAAAGAAGCAAAAGAGAGAATGGTGAAATCTGCACATAGTGAAATCTCCTATTAGATCTGAAATGTCTATTTTAGGATTCCTCTCTGTGAGTCTTCTCACTTTCATGAGAATGAGGTTTTATGTATATGCATGGATGAGAACTGAATGAACATCTGACAAACAACAGCCTTGGTGTGTAAAGACAACTGGAAAATCTTGCAGTCAACTGCCCATAGGACATTTTCCTCACTTACCATTTTTTCTGTTGACAGTAACAATTGACATAGATACACAATAATCGATAGGAAAGCAGAGAGATCTTATCATCTAGACAAGCAGAACTCTCAAAACAAAAATGCAGGGCAATGTCTTGCAATGTTGCAGAATGTTGAGTTCCCATTAGGCATAGTGAGATGACAGTAAAAAATTCTAACTCATATTTGCTAAGCCTGTATTTGCATCCTGAATATTTTTTACCATGTGTTTGTGTGCTGCAGTGTACAATGGGCCCCAGTTCTTGTTTGGATCCTCTCTTGAGCCTTTCTGTGTCAGCATCCCAAAGCAAATTACTCATATTGAATTTGCAATGCAAATTTGACAGCACTCTACAAGTCACACAGAGAATAGCAAACTGTTCAAGAATTCAAATATAATTTATTAATGTTCAACTGAAGTATTACATATTTTAAACATATATTTTGAAAGATAGCTTGTGCATAGTTACAGTCTGTAGTCCAGCTGAGTTACTGGTTTGGGGAAACTGAAGTAGATCTGTGTCTATACACTGAGTCAAGCTGATCTATGAAGATGTTTAAGGAAATACTCACAAAAATCCCTTAAAACCCCCATATAATAATTAGAACAACATAATAATATTAATCAACAACGAAGGGCTAAGTGTTATGATGTGTATTTTGCAGGGACCAGCAGGACTAGGAAAGTGATCATCCCCCTGTGCTCTCGGCACTGGTGAGGCCACACCTCAAGCGGTACATTCACTGTTGGCCCCTTCAGTATAAAAAGAACATTGAGGTGCTGGAGAGTTCTCAGAAAACTCTTCTGAGGAGTGGCTGAGGGAACTGGGGGTTTTTAGTCCCAAGAAAAGGATGCTCAGGGGAGCCTTCATCGCTGTCCACATCACTGACTCGGGTGCAGTGAGGTGAGACCAGTCTCCGCTAGGCCTGCAGTGAGACGACCAGAGGAAATGGCTTTAAGCTGAGACAGGGGACATTCAGATTAGACGTCAGAATTATTTTTTTTTTCATTGTTTTGGTACTTAGGCATTAGGAATTGGTTCCCAGGGAGGTGGTGGAGTCACCATCCCTGGAGGTGCTCAGGCGGAGCTGGCCGAAGTGCTTTAGGGGTTACAGTGACAGTGCTGGATGGACGGTTGGACCGGCCGATCTTGAAGGTCGCTTCCAACCCTGATGATTCCATGATTCTAACTAGATGGTCTTTAAAGTCCCTTCCAACCCGCACCGTTCTACGGCCCTACAATTTATTTCATTTGCCAGAGCACAGATCCCTGCTCAGTGACTAACACAGGCATTTTCGCGGACACATCCATGCATTGGAGGCGCTGGAACAAGCGTAGCGCCCCTTTCTCTCTCATTTCCCCGCCTCCCCATGGATGTCGCTGCCTCCGCCTTCCCCGTCACGGCCCGCGGGTCTCCGCGCCCGCAGCGCCCTCCCGAGGCGGAGCG
>JBBMKD010000217.1:31180308-31190735 GCA_037834095.1 Argya squamiceps | reverse complement strand
GCACCGCCCGCCGCCGCTCACAGCGCTGGGCAGCGGATCGGCTGTGAACGCCTTAACGAGGAAGGAAGTAAATGTTGAAGGAACGCTGAAAGATCGGTAACCACCTCTGCGGCGAGTCAGAAAGGCGCAACGCCGTTTGCTGCGGAACAGACCGCTCAGCCTGCAGAACCGGGGCGGAAAACGGCGCCAATAGGGAAGATCGCGGTCAGAGAGCGCAGCGGCTCCGCGAGCACCGGAGGTGCCCCGCACACCGCTCCACGATCCTGAGACCGACTGCGCAGGCTCGGCTCGGTGCTTGCATCCCGGGAAACTCTCCGCAGACGGGAGGCGGGCTCATCCCGGCCGCATCCAGCGGGACCGGGTGACAGCCGCCGCCGCCGCCGCCGCGCACCCGCCATGTCGCAGACCGCCGACGGCGGCGAGTCCTCCCCGGGCTCGCGGGGCCGCCGCTCGCGCACGCCTCACGCTCAGGAGGACACGGCCGAGGCGGCGGGAGAGAGGTTTCGGCAGCTGAACGTCGGCGAGGGCGGCGACAGGGAACACAACAGGATGATCCGGAGCCAGTATCGGGAGCTCATCTCCTACGTGCAGCGTAAGGAGGCGGCGGGGGCAGCGCCGGGGCTGCGGGCGGTGGGGTCCGGGCTGGCGGCCGAAGGGGCCGCCGGGGATGGCGGCCGGTCCGTCCTGGGCGTGTGGGGAACTGTGGGAGCGTTCCTGGCAACTCCGGCTTCCTCGGGCTGCTGATGCTTTCTTTGGGTTTGTAACTTACATCGAAATTGGACTCCCAGGAAGCGTGGAATCGCAAAATCATGGGTCGGTTGGAAGGGACTTTACCGGTATTCTCGTTCCAACCGTGGCAGGGATACCCTCCGCTGTCCCAGGTTGCTCCGAGCCCTGTCCAACCTGACCGTGGACACTGCCAAGGATGGGGCAGCCAGAGCTTCTCTGGGCCTCACCACCCTTACAGGAAAGAATTTCTTCCTGATACCTAAACGTAGTCTCCTTCAGTGTGAGGCCATTGCCCCTTGTCCTGTGGAAGTCCCTGTCCTGCATCCCCTGGGATAGCGAGGTTATGAGGGATTTAACTGCACTAACACACATGTGATGCCTGCGTTGGTGCAGGGAACAGCCGGCTTTAGACTGGAGATGCAGCGAAATCCTTTACTTTTGCTTTCCTGGTGTCTGAGCTTTAGTTTGAAACTGGAGGTAGCGTTATGTGCCTGGACCAGAAAGTTATTCTTGGGCCTTCCAAAAACTGCTGTGTAGTTTTTAGCATCCCTCCAGACAGGTGTGTGAGTCCTTCTCCTATGTGCACTTGAGTGAGTTGTGCTGTTTTCCTCACAAAAATGTGGCCACGGTTGTGTGAGTAGCACTGCCAAGTTCAGCAGCAGGTGGGATTAGTTGTTTTGTGAATACTTGGTAAATTTCTGCAGTTGTTTTACAAGAGGCTGCAGTACAGTTTATGGGTGATCCAGGCTGTTTATAGAAAGTGACCAAGCATACAGTTTTAGGGGATGGTTTGTTTCTTTCATGGAAATTTCACTCATTTCCCCAAGTTGAGCCTGTTTTGCCTGTGAGGTAAGTGGTGAGTGATCTCTCCCTTGTCTAGACCCATGAGCTTTTTGTTCTGTTATCTCTCCTTTGTCCAGTTGAGGAGAAGAGTGATGGAGCTTTGGTGGGTACCTGGCCTCCAGTCAGCATCAAACAAGCGCAGTGTTTCTCAGTGCTTCTATGTTTAAGTAATTCAGGATTTCCTTTGTGTCTTTTCCCACAGAAAATCGAGAAGCCATGCTGAATTCCAAAAGTAACAGCCTGACAGAAGCTTTGGAAGAAGCCAATGCAATTTTTGATGGAGGTAAAACAAGTTCTGTGGTCTTTAATTGATGTGTTTGGCCAAGAGTGAGGTGATGATGCCTTACAAGCAAAAGAGAGCAAGAGTGAAGTTGAGGACCAAGTACTTAATCAGAATTTTTATATAACTTAAAATAGCTATGTTAAGTTGAAGATTGGTTGACTAAGTTGATGTGAGAAAATAAATGCCATTACAGTTTATTTGCTCTTAGAAATAACTCCTTGCTTTATTTTCATTCACTGGAACAATGTATATCAGTAATACACACAAAGAATATCAGTGTAGAGGGGTTCATTTCACTTGGAAAGGTGGAAAACATGTAGATAAAAAATGCAGTTGTTCAAGATTGTATGTTACTTTTCCATGGTTCATCATTTTATTTTTAAATGCAAATATTATAACGATTATGTGTGTTAGAGGTCATTGCAATAAAAGGATTTCCAGTGCACTAAAGCTAGGATAGTCCCTGTGCTGAATCTGGTAATTCTATTTGTGACAATTTCATGTTAATCACAGTAAAATCTTTCCTGTAACAGTTTGCCGTGCTCGAGAGGCTGCACTGGATGCCCAGTTTCTTGTTTTAGCATCCAACTTAGGAAAGGAGAAGGCCAGTGAATTACACTCAGAGATGTCAGCATTCGACTCAACAGCATTTGCAGAAGACTTGGTAAGTTCCAGGCTCTGAATTTTGCCAACATTTCTGCTGCAGGTTTGCCCTGTTTGTTACAGAACCATAAAGCCTCAGCTTGTCAGGCAGTACATGGCAGTTCTGGTGGAATTTAATGCTCTTCCTATGAATTTCTGTGATAAACTTTCTGCTTACTGTTGTTAATTGTCTCAAACTGCATATTAAACACTTGCAGCAGGGGAAAATCTGACTTAAAATGCAGACACCTTCCCCATTATTGCCCTGCTGCTGCTTTGTCAGGGTTCAGTCAGTTTGTGCTCTTAATTTCTTCTGCTCTTTTCTCAGTCACTCTTCTGTCGTTTCTCAGTAGCTGTGTGGTTTCTTTATCCTGTCCACTGGTTTCTGTGTTTTTGGATACAGTTCTTGAGGCTCTGTGTCACTGACATGAAATGGGACTTTGGGACACTTGAATGCTTTCAGACTGGACAGTTTGACTCTTTGTACTGTGACTGGGGGGAAGAGTCAGATCAGAACAGCTTTTAAGCAGGCTGTTGGCTTTTTTGCTCCTTGAAAATGCTCCCTTTATGTTACAGCAGATCAACAAGGAATCTTGAGTGTTTGCTCAAGCCTATTAAAAACATCGAGTTCAATTTAAATTTTTTCCTGGGTTAGTGTGGACTGGTGGATACAGGGATAGGCCAGAGAAGTTCTGTGATACTTGAGGGGCTGGGCTTCCTGTGAGTGTGTGGTGTTGAAAAACTGTGAGTCATCTGAGCTCTAAAGTGCAATATAAGTAATGTTCTGCTTCTTCATACCTCACTGGAAATGTGTTGGAACCTAAGCAGTTTTGTTTACCTCTGGCTTCCATTGGTTGCTGAACACAAGGGTGAATTTCAGTGTTTATCAGGAAAGTCAAAGTTCTTAGGCAGTGGTGTTAAATACTAATGTATCAGGCAAACACCGCAATAATACAGTGTTTCACCATGAATTTACCTCTAAGTGAATTTTTATTGCAGCTTTTTTTTTATTTTTGTAGCTGACCTTCATGGGTATAAATCGCACTGAAGAAACTGATGACTCTGAGGATGGTCCAGGTGGTTTTTTACCTGAAGATGCCTGGAAGAGAATGGGAGAAGAAGCACTCAAGTACATCAAAAGAGCACCTGTTTTTCACTACATGTAAGTTTCTTCCTGCTTTTCATGTAAGTTTCTTCAAGGAAATAGTGTGTACTGCAGCTCAAGGTAATTGAGCTCAAGCTCAAGGCCTTAACTGATTCTTGTCTTTGATGCCCTGGCTTGAATTGAGTCTGATCTGAAATCACAGCAGAGTGTTGACAAGGTATGAGGCTGTCAAGATACTTAAACAACTTTTGGGGCTGGTTCCTTGCAGAACTCTCTAAATGTGATGAAACTTTATCTTTAGGTATCAGTCATCACTTTGCACTTTCTTGAGGCCATCCAGTGCTCAGTGTAAAGATTCCTAAACACACAGTGTGAACCAGATTTGTGTTCTTTGTGTTTTGGTTAGGCTGGGATCTTTCAAGTCTGAGCCTCCTGTACCAAAGCAACGGATTGAGAGGCAGAAGAAAGCCAGCAGAGGAAAAGCAGAACAGGCAATGCCTGCTCAGGTTTGTGAAGTGTTGTTTATTAACCATCTGTACTGACACAGTTATTACAAATGACAATGAATGTGTAGTATTTGTGACATCCTACTTGTAAGGGGAAGGGAGCGTCCAAGATCCACAGAGGTTTGTGCTGTGCTCTGCTTATCTCCAGGAGCCAGAACAAGGATGTTTGTCCCAGAAGAGTGCTGCCCTACCTCCCAGCTATGTCCTGTTGTTTCTCACAGTGTGTGATTCCTAGCACTCCTTGGTTGTTATTGCCAGCAATCCTTGGTTGGCTGTGTCCAGCTGGAGCTGGAGGCACACACATCAGCCCCTCTCCTTCTGAGCTTCTCCTAAAGGATTCAGACTCCATTTTTAGGCTTCTTGATTTGTTTTGTGTGGACTGTAGTATTTCACTGAGTGGAAAGAAAATAGGATTTACAGACCAATTTCATGTTCAGAAATAGGGTTTACAAACCCATTTTTCAAGGGAGGAGCTTACTTGTTCTGTTGCCTGTTGCTTTGAAAGGAAGCAAAAAAGAAACTTCTTTACATTAGAGTGGTTTCCGTTTTTCTTTAAAGTATTTAACAGGGTGTGGCACGTGCACTGAAATGTGGTTAATGGCAGCAAGATAATTAGCTCACATAACCACTGGTTTTTGTGCTTTCTGTTTCCTTATTCTTTGTGTCATTCACTGGCAGAAAAGCAAAAGTCTGAAAGGGGCTTACATGTGAAACTGCAGATATAATTTGTGTTGTTACAGGGAAGCTGAGGCTGTGATAATGCCAGGCCGTAGAGGCAAATGGTTGATTGTTGCTTTTTAAAAGGCAGCCTACTCAATCCAGATTGTGATAGAAAAGATTTGTTGTAGTTTGTACTGGGAAGAAGAGGAGCTGGAGGGTTTGTGGGTTCCAAATGATCATCTTTATTAAATTCACAGATTGTAAGACTGTGTAACCCAACTCCTCAGAGCTACTGAAAAGTAAGTGTACACCTGTACATGGGCTCAAAACATGCAAACATACAAACCATGGCCTTTCAGATTGATATTGTAAGATGAGAAGTAAAACTCTCTATAACTTCCTGAAGGGTGGTTGTAGACAGCTGGGGGCTGGTCTCTTTCTCCAGGCAGCAGCTGACAGAACGAGAGGGCACAACCTCAGGCTGCATCAAGGGAAATATAGATTTGATATTAGGAAGAAGTTTTTAATGGAAAGAGTGATTGAATACTGGAATGGTCTGCCCAGGGAGGTGGTGGAGTCACCATCCCTGGATGTGTTTAAAAAAAGACTGGATGTGGCACTTGGTGCCGTGGTTTAGTTGAGGTGTTAGGACTGGGTTGGACTTGGTGATTTTGAAGGTCTCTTCCAACCTACACATTCTGTGATTTCTGTGAAAACCTAAAACTCTTCAAAGTTGTCTCATGTTTGCATTAAGTGTGTTTGTTACGTTGCATGCAAGGAGAAAAAATCAACTTTTATGTTGCACATTCAAAAGAGGCCTGCTGGGGTCAAAGAAAGCCTCGAGCTAAGGCCATGGGCAGAAATCCCCCTGGTCAGGGTGAGAGAAATCTCACCCACAAGGCCTCATGGCAGCTCCCTATGTAGATTAGACTAGAAAGTTCTCTGTTCCCCTTGTTACTATTGGTTACTTTACGCTGCAATAATTTTCATATTCCTAATCCTCTCTCCTGATGGGTTCCCTGCCCTCAGACTCCGCCCTATCCTACCCTACAGAAGTTACTGTTACCCCCTGGCCCTCACCCTTTTGGTGAGCCCCATCCTGAGTAGGGTTTGCTGTTTGTTGTTTTGCCCCTTAATAAAATGGTTCTTTTGCAGGTCACCAGATCGTGTCTCTCATTTCTGTTGCCACCAAAGGGAATTTGGCACCTGAAATCAATCCTGTGGTGACACCCAGCCTTCCTATCCAGGCCCAGGCTGTCACAGAGGCCTTTTGCATATCCTGGTATTTCAACAACAGTTATTGGAGGTGAATCTCTCTTTCTTTTCCCCAGTTAAAAAAAATGGAGGAGTCTCATCAAGAAGCTACAGAAAAAGAAGTCGAGAGGATCTTGAGAATACTGCAGACTCATTTTGAGAATGATCGTAAGTATGATTAGATTAAGCATTAACTGGAGAAAATGTATATTCTGTGTCTTCTGCAGTTGGGAGTGGTGAAATTACAGAGACAAAATGAGGTGAAATCTGCAAGTAGAAATCTTTGTTGAAGCACATATACCAACTATGTATTTTTTATGAACACTAATCAGCTGCTGTTTAAAGTAAATGTAAATCCTCTCTCCTGATTAAAGCCTGCTATTTGTAGATGGCAGTCAAGTAGTCAAATAGATGGATCTTTGTGGGGGAAAAGGTGGAAGAAAATAATATACTTTATAGAACATACAGTTTTTGCAGGCAACCGGGAATTCAGCATTGTAACTGAATTGACAAACATCCCTTTTTAGCCTTTGAAAGGTGTGCTGACTCTCTTAAGTTTGTGTTTACATCTGTTAGCTCTGTGTATGCCACCTGTTTGTTTATTTGTTTGTTTGTTTTAACCAAGCCATTTTTGCATCCCCAGCTAATACACCCATTTCCTTCTTTGATTTTGTCATTGATCCGAACTCGTTTGCACGCACTGTGGAAAACATGTTTCATGTGTCCTTCCTTATCAGGGTAAGGTGTGACATCTTTTTAAAATATCACTTTAGATACTACAATTAGAAATACTGACCTGTTTTTTTTCTGGCTTTGATACTGAAGAATTAGGATTTAAATGTGAGGAATACTAATTTATTTTCTATAAACAGTCTGTGATATTTTGGTAATTGAATAAAAAAGGAAACAGGGCTGACTGACTTTATTTTTTTGTACTGCAATCGATTTACCAACAAAACAGTAGTGATATTTTTGCAGTCAATGTTTATCAAAAAAGATTCTGGCTCACATTTTAGATGTAGAAAATTCATAGAGTATAGAAGAGATACTGAGGCTGTAGAAAACTATGTTAATGGAAGGTGTTATATTTTTTTGGAATCCATGGATTTGCACTTCAAAACTGCTTAGTTTGTCTAATAAATAAAATTAATTCTGGAAAAGATGAAAACTGCCAAGGATATTTTGACTAATTCAGGTTTTCTATTGAATAGAAATGTTACTATGAAGGGTTAGCTCAAGTATATTTAGAGAATAATAATGATTTTAATTGTTAATTAAGCTAAACTTTTATAATCCAACAGTTACACACTGTGCTATATGGGCTGCTTTCTTTATGCATAAGTGCTGTATTAAACTAGTTTTTTTCTAATATGGTATGCCAATGATATATCTTTATCAATATATGTACCTGTTCATGATTATGTAGTAAGTAAAAATATGAAATTTCAGTGCATTATCCTAACTGGAAAACTCTGAAGTTATGAAACTTTAAATCTCACTGTTGTTTAGGATGGTCTTGCAAGAATAAAGCTGGATGAAGATGGGTTGCCAGTAATAGGTAAAATCTGGCTTTAAAACACTCTAATTGGTTTTTGTAACAACATTACATGTTAGGTGTTTACAAAGGGTTAGGTGTATTTTTAACTGGGGATTTGCAGTGAATGTAATTGAAGGCAGGATGAGATTTATGACAAGCTGAAAGAATTGAGTCTTTTATCAATGTATGGGAAAAGGCCATTATGCTGATTTGTACAAATTAATCCTATTACTAGAAATCAAAAGTTATTACCTTTGAAGTTATGGTTTGGTTAATAAGTCCATGAACATTGTTGCACTGGGCTGAAGAAGGGTATTTCTGGGTGTAAGAACCTTCTTGTCTCAGAGTTGGGAACTCCAAAACAGCTTCAAAACAGTTGGAAGGGAAATGCCATTCTTCATGTGAGGTTGGCTTTCATTCCCACAGGATATCAGTGGGGTTAGGACTTGGGTGGGATTTTGTAAGGAATTAAACATTTAGGCCCTTTTCTAAAAAGTTAGTTCCTAGCTTTTAAAAGACATGAGACTAAGGAAGTATCTCCAGCAGTGCATGGAATAGGCTGCTGATAGAGACCAACTGTGTGGAACATGATCTGATTTTTGTGGAGCTTTTGTGTTCCTGGTGGAAACTGACTTTACAAGTGTAAATCTTGTGCAAATCTCTGCTTTGATCAGAGCCCACAAAACCCAGCGGGGCAGGGGAGGAGGACAGCAGAGCTGGAGAACGGAACCAGGTCATCATCAGGCTGGACCAGAGGGAATGGCAGGTACCACAGAGAGCATTTCATACTTTGGAGCAGCTCTTGTTTTATTGAAGCCTCTCAGAGCTGTGTGTTACCTGCTCTGGGGAGGGTAGTAACACTGCATCTGGCATTAGGGATGCCAGAACAATCACAGATCTAAGGGATGTTTGTAGCTGTGAGAAAACGGAGAATTGGGCTAGTGATTCCATCTTTGATTCCTAAAACCTGGTCAGTTGAAGTGCTTTTAAGCTGTGCACTGACTTGTCTTTACTGTTTTACACAAGGATTGGGTAAATATGGAATCTCTTTCTCTCCTTCTGTACAAGACTTGTCTCTGGAGGAGAAGTTCTCCATGCAGTTTCCTCACTGTAATAAATCTTGGACAAAAAGCACTTCTGAGCACACATACAGCTCTTTTCTTTTGTCCCTCACTCAGAACGTGCAGGAGAAATGTAGTAATTTGAAACAGTGCTTTAGTATCAGAAACTTTCTTGGTGGTAATTAAATTAAATTAAGTTTAATTAAATTAAACTTTATTTCTTGCTTGGTGGTAATTAAATTGAGATAGTTCATCTCTGCTGACGGACATGTTGCTGTCATCTCTAACCAGGACATCATAGAAACATTTGAGATCACAGAACCCATGATTCCCCCTCTTTCTCAGAGCCCTGAAGAGGAAATGGAGACAGAGTGAACTATTCAAGTAAGTTCTTTTAACAAATCTAACTCAGTAAATTCCTTATGCACCTGGAATAACTTCAGGGAAACTATGTGTGATTTCCAAATGCAGAAGAACTGTAAGCAGGGTGACACTAATATGTGGAATTGCTGTGTTCTTGTCCTCTTCATGAAACAATATGTAATATAGCCTTGTATGCAATGATTAGCTGGGAAAAAAAACCTTTATTTTTGAGTTTGATGGTCAGTTAAGTGATGAGGGTTTTTTTGCAACTTTGTAGTCAGAATGCAGTGTTGGAAAGAATCACAGCTTAGTTTTCCTGTTTGGTTTCTTAACTTCCTGACAGCTGATGTTGTTACTAAAGTAGTCTGAAGAAGGACTTAGAGAGAATCAGGCTGTTTTCCCTCCTGCTTCCATAAAATTCTTCCAGTGATAGGACTGAAGTCCTTACTGTCACAGTTGTTTGGTCAGTTCTAGATCTTGATGCATATTGTCTTACTGTCTTCTCTTGGTTTTTTCTTTCCCCTTAGGTGCCTTTAAGAAAATACCTCAAAACATTTGTTTCAACAGTTGTTTTATAAGGCTGTATTATTAAATGTTATATATGTCTATATGTATATGTTGTTAAAAAATAAATTTATTTTTTCTGGAACATCTCAATGCTTTATATGAGCTGCTTTGTTTAGAACCATGGAATGGGTTTGGTCAGAAAGGACCTTAAATCTCATCCAGTTCCTGCCATGGGCAGGGACACCTTCCACTGTCCCTGACTGCTCCGAGTCCTGTCCAACCTGGCCTTGGACACTTCCAGGGGCAGCCACAGCTGCTCTGGGCACCCTGAGGAAGTTTAGACTTGTGACAAAGTTATTTATATATTAGGGCTCAGTTTGCTGTTCATAGAAAGTTTAGTAGCACTGATGAACTTAGTAAAAAGCAAACATTGTGTTCTTTCCTCCCTTGTCTCATCTCAGCAGCAGCAAGTGGAGTTGCCATGGTTAAACATCCCTGCTGGGATAATCTTGCTATGCTGCATGATTTTGGAGAATTGATACTGCCCTGCTGTTTTTCCTGTTCTGGAAATAAAGGTTTGAGTTTGGAGATTCTGTCTCAATTACAGATAGCAGTTCCCCCTTCCATTATTCCAAACTCCTCCTCTATTTGTTGGCTAACTTGGGCATTGGGTAACAGCTCTATGGGACCACAACATTATTTTATTAAAAGTTCATGAAGTGTTGTTCCATTTTCAGAAAAGGTTCTGTGGAAGAGCTCAGATTTCTTCCATCCTTTTATCCTGCCGTAGCAGGTGAGGGAGGATCCATGCCCCCTGGCAGGCCGGTGTGCGGGCAGAGAAGCTGCTCCGGCCGTGAGGGTGTGCGGGGACACGGTGCGAGGAGCGGCCGCGATGTTTCATCGCCGATCCGCCCGCGGGGGGGAGGCTGGGCCGGGC
>JBBMKD010000217.1:31052732-31179832 GCA_037834095.1 Argya squamiceps | reverse complement strand
CGCCCGGGGCTGGTGGAGAAGCGGCGGCTGCGGGCGCGGGGCCGGGGAGGGCGGCGGGCGGCAGCTCCCGTCCGCCCAGCCGGGAGCTCGGAACGGCTCCTATGGCCCGGTGCTCCCGAATGAGTGTGACAGAATTAAGCGGCAATTTTGTGTTGTTTTCCTTGTGTATTTCTGGGGAGGTGGGAGGTGCGGAGGGGAACTTAGCGCTGGTGTGGTCGGGGAAATACAGTTGATTGCATCCCAGGATTTGTACTGGGCTTAGGGTTTTACATTTTATGTGGCTAGTGAAATCAGTAATTACGATATTTAAGAACATGTCAAATCCGTGAAAGATGCATAAGTGGCCATTGGTTACTCAGATTTGCAATAACTACAGAATCACAGTATGGTTTGGGTTGGGGGGGACCTTAAATCCCATCCAGTGCCACCCCTGGCATGGACAGGGACACCTTCCGCTGTCCCAGGCTGCTCCAAGCCAAACGTGGCCTTGGGCACTGCCAGGGATCCAGGGGCAGCCGCAGCTTCTCTGGGAAACCCATTCTAGTTCCTCCCCACCCTCCGAGGGAATAATTCCTTCCCAATCTCCCATCCATCCCTGTCCTCTAGCAGTGGGAAGCCATTCCCTGTGTCCTGTCCCTCCATCCCTTGTTCCCAGCCCCCTTCCAGCTCTCTTGGAGCCCCTTTAAACCCTGGAAGGGGCTCTGAGCTCTCCCTGGAGCCTTCTCCTTTCCAGGTGAGCACCCCCAGCTCTCCCAGCCTGTCCCAGAGCAGAGGGGCTGCAGCCAGTTCTGCAGAACTTGTTGTATTTTAAAGGCAAGCCACGGTCAGTCAAGTGTGTTGCTGTGTTATTTATTTCAGGTATGTGGGCACATTCGATGACAGTTCAAGATTACCAGGATCTCATAGACAGAGGATGGCGAAGGTACATTGGAAAAGAAAATACAAAGCCATGTTGTCAGTTGAGATAAAAGTTAGAATCCACATTTAAAATTTAGATCTGTAGAAACACTTACATATCCATGAGTAATTTTTTCCAGTGCTCTGTGACCTTTTGTATTATGACACTGCCAAACAGGAAGATATTTGGTGATTTTAGAAGGATAATACGGTCAGCAATGAGCTGAAGAACTTGCTCTGACTTTCCATCATGAAACGTTTTGATGTGATTTTAATAAAAAAGCTTCTTAATTTCTTTTGTAGTATAAACAACAACAACAAAAATTAATGCTTATTTATTACTCTTTTCAGAAGTGGAAAATATGTCTACAAACCCATCATGAATCAAACATGTTGTCCTCAATATACAATAAGGTAAGAAACTCAAAATACACTCTTGTAAGGGATTTGACCACTTCAAATATGTTCCACCATTTGTGTTTACTGCTTGAAACACATCATACTTGAGAAGTTTATCTACTTTTAATGATATTTTGAACAGTAAATATGTATGCTTTTGGGTTTGTGCATAGGGACATGAGCAGCTCTGGGATATTTTCCTGTAAGGAGCCTTGTCTGTAACCCACAAACACTGCTTTAGCAGCCTGAATAAGAGGCTTATTGTAGGTATTGTAGTAATTCTAGAAATACACATAAAAATGTGCCATGAGGACTGATATAATTTTTATGAGTGGCTTCGTAACCTTTTCTTCTTGAAACAGTATTTCACAAAAGAAATGTTCTTTTTCTTCTCTTTTAGGTGCCAGGCTTTGCATTTTCAGGCTTCCAAGTCCCACAAGAAGGTTCTGAAGAAAATGTTGAAATTTATTTCCAAAGGAGATGTTTCGAAAGTAGCGAATGAAGGTGAGAAACTCAGTGTTTGGAAACCAGTACTGATGTGGTAGGAGGATTTAAATACCAGCTTGAGTGGTCAAATGGGCTTTGAATTCCCTGTGTAGACCCCTGGCTGGGCTGTGTCTTGATCACTTTAGTAGCCCAGAAGCCAAATTGTTCAGGTGGCTTGGGTTATTGGAGAAAAGATTTCCTTTTTCTGTAGACCAGCTTATTTTTCCTGGGCATGTCCTCACTTTCTAGCTGGGTGCTGTAGAGAACTACATGCTGTTTTTACTTTTCTCATGAGACTGATAATCTGGAGGAGACTAACTAGAGCAGCTGGTGGCAGAGAAAAGGAAGAGCAACCAAAGAGGGTTTTTCCAGGGTGATGGAACAGTCACCCTCCATTTATCCAGCACCAAACCCAGCAATTCTTCGTGGTGGTGAAACTTGTGTTGGTTCTGAATCATTACAATTTGCCTCTTTTGTGTGTGTAGTATGCCAAATCTGTTTGTTGTTATTTGTTTGAAGTCATAGCATGAAATAGTTGACTGTCCAGTTTTAGTGGAGAAAATAAAACTGTTCTCATAAAAGAGTTGATGTTGGTAATTCGAGGTCATAAAGGAAACTTTGTTTTCAGGCTGTTGCAATAGCCACTTTATCTGTGGGGAAAACACCTGTAAAGTTGGAAACCAGTTAATTTGGTGTTGATTTTAATTGTGCAAAGTGTGAGCTGTGGTTGTTCAGAGGGAATCACTCATGCAGGTTTTCATTATTGACAGAAGAGCCAATGGATTCCCACATAGAGGATGTGGCCACGTGTGATTTCCCATACAAAAGTGAGCCCCAGGTCAGTCAGTCTGAACTGACTCCCTTGGCTGTGGACCACACTGAGGGGGTGGAGAATGAAGATAAGGATTCAGGAGAAGCAAAAGAAGAGGGGAATGTGCAGAAGGTGGAATCAGATTCTGTTCAGATCTGTACAAACAAAGGCACACCAGTCCCTGCAGAACCATCACACTCAGCTAAAGCTGTTCATGCACCACCTAAGCCAGGTAACTTCTGGTAGTAATTGGAATATGCTGTCACCATTTCACATCTTCTTGGAATCCCTTCTTTTCATCTTGCTTAGTAAATCAATAATTGTTTTAGTAAATTAATAATTGTTTTATTTTATTGCCTGTCCTCCTCCCACTTTATGGAATTACAGCTTAAAAATTGAGAGGTGCTGGGTGTTACTTGTAACGTTGTAATTTATATTTTGTTATGTTAAAAAGTCATATTTATCTTTTTATCCTCACCTTAAGCTGTGGCTGCCCCATCTCTGAAGTGTCCAAGTCTGGGTTGGATGGGGTTTGGAGCCACCTGGGATAGTGGGAGGTGTCTTTTTAAAGGTCTTTTCCTACCCAAACCATTCTGTGATTCAGTGGCTGCCTTCTCTTGGGTGATTTCTGGAAGGAAGATGGTAAGGGGTGGGTGGATTATTGCCAGAATAATTTATTTAAAATAGAATTGCTGACAGGCACTTTGTAGCCCAGAGGCTACAGGTAAGGCAGCCTTGCCTTACAGATAATTTTTCTCCCATTTTGTGTAGCCTGTTCTGACAAATAAAGGGAATTTCCTTAATTGTGGTTTACTGCTACATGGTAGGGAAAATCCCAGTGGAAACTCGTGGCTTTTCAGGTCCTGCCTGTGTTGGGACATCCTACTGATTCCTGATTTCACTCACCTGTTGCATGTTGTGCCAGTATTTAGGAGAACAAAGTACTTTTGTCTCTTTCTATAGCATGGCTGATTTCAAGTGGAATAATGTTTTTTCCTAAATAACCACTCATCCCTGTTGGGTCTGATTTTCACCAGCTTAATAAGCAATTTTTGCATCTAAGTAAAAGGAAAACTTTCAGAAATGCTCAATCAGAGAATCAGTAGTGTTGCACAGAAATATTAGAGAATTTTTAAAACTGTGTTTTGTATTTTGATCTTATACAAACCTTTACAGCCCTTATACAGTTTATTGTTTGTACCACTTCTATTGTGCAAATTCTCAAAGCTCTCTTGTTTTAAATAATAAATGAAAAACTTTGGCCTGTGTAAACTCAGTATTGGAAGGAAATGAAGTGGCTGTTGACAGCAGATGGCAGACTTGGGTAAAGAATAGGAGTATAAAAACCTGACAGTGCTTTGGAAAAGGTGAGGTGAGATCCTCAGTTTAGATTAAGAATAGCTTTGGGTCAAATTTTTAGCACTGGAAATGCAGATAAGTAACAGTGTAGTGCATTTGAAAAATAAAAAGGCTTAATTTTACAGAGCAGAAATATTCATTAGTGTGTTTTTTCCTGGTGTTTTTAAAGGTAGAAATGAATAATAAGTGCATCAGAAAGCTTATTTAATTTTTTTTTTAATGCTAGCTGGTGTCACAGGTCAAATTTAGTTTAAAATTTTCCAGATAGAAAGATGTTTAGTTTTTATCTTGGAAAATGTGGACTTGGTTAGTAATAAGATTGTTTAATTGCATTTTTATGCCTTTATAAACAAAACAGGTCATTGTCCTCTAGGAATAATGGTCTGTTTCTGCACAGTTTCAGATAGACAAGAAGGTTTGCTTACATCTGTGTAGGCACAGTCACTGCCTGAAGAAGTTTTTCTTGCTAATTTACAGCTCACAGAAGATACAAGACATGAAACAGATCCTGATACAGATGAAGTACTCGTTCTTCACATGTATCCTGAGAGTTTTAAATAAACTCTTCCTGTGATTTGTTTGCCTGAGGACAGGTCACAGTGTCTGTAATTCCCTCCTGTCTTTGCCCTTGTTTAGGTTTACAGCTCACAGTTCTTGTGTTAGTGAGAAATAAAATGGATCAAGAGGGGAAATAGTGCATAGGTCTGACTTCTCTTTTTAGCAAATACCATTTCACAAACAGAATTCTATGAATGGCTGATCTGTTAAAGATAGAGGTAACCTGCAAAAAAGTGAATTTATTAATTAAAACAGACAATTTGAACATAATTTTAAGCAAAGATGCAAATTTCTGTGGCCTTTTACTCTTCCATTACTTGACCATAGTAGCATTGGCAGCATTTCTACATCCTGCCTATGGATTCCAGGTGAGAAAAAAACCAAATGTTTTATTTTGGGGTGTGTGTCTTTACAGGAGTCTGTGGTGTAGCCACGTGGGCTTTGAATGCAGAAGAACAGTTCTCTGTGATCTTGTGGTTGTATTTTTGTCCTTCAGTATTTCAAGTTTTTTAGCACACCCTTGGCTTTGTTTGGGGTGAAATGGTCAAGGTGATTCCAGATTAGAGAGCTGCAGTAAATACCTGTGGAAGAGTCACTGGATTAGTGTGGCCCCAGGTGTGGGTGGTTGTAAATGTGAAAGGCCATGATGAGTTCAGCCCACAGTCTGCAGGAAATGCTGATTTTAACCATTTCTTTCCAGTGATGAGGTGAGAGCTGCTGGTTTGCTGTCAGAGGTGATGTTTGACTCTTTGCCTTGCAGGGAAAGGGGCTGATCTGAGCAAGCCCCTGTGTCGGAAGGCAAAGGACATCAGGAAGGAGAGAAAGCTGCAGAAGCTCCTGCAGAACCAGATGGGCACAGTGGAAGGCTCTCAGCTCCAAGGAGATCAAGCTTTCCTCTTGCAGAACTCTAAACCTAAAACAAACCAGCCTAAAAACATTGAAGACTTTGTTTTTGTCCCTCTGCCTGACGATGCACGACACAAATTAGAGGTAATGTTTTATTCACTGCTCTTGGAGGCAGGTGAGGGAAAGGTTTTGTTAAGGAGTTTTTGAAAAGCTTGGGTCTGTACTTATGGAATAGTTGTGGCTTAAATCTTGAAATATATGTGGTACTGAATGATGTATATTTATATATTTACATATGCATCATAGGGGTGCATTTAGATATGCATCATAGGGGTGCATATATATATATGTATATATTACACAGCTATGGTGCAGCTGCACTCTTTTTAGCCACAGGAGGGTACTCTTGCACTGCAATCAGTCCTAGCAGAGCCAAATCCAGTTACTAAAATAACTTACAAATTAATTTCATACAGTGTGACTTGAAAATGAAAAACTTTGAATTAACCAAGTGTTAAATAACGAGAGAAATTCAGTGTTTAGGTCTGCAGTATATAAATACTTAAACTGTCTAAGCTAATGGAACTTGACAAGGAGAGCAGTAACTTCATGAAATTAATCAGAAAACAAGGTACTTGCTCTTTACAGACATCATTGGTGTGTGCTGGTGTCTTTGAAAGCTGTAAAAATGAGAGTAAAAAAGTTTGCTTAATACACTGGTTACCACTACATCTACTAGAGACAGTAATCTGGAAGGCTTTTGGATTTTCTAACATTTGTTAATCATAAAACTATTTTTCTTGTTATTTTTTCCATAAGCTGGAAAACTAATTAAATGTTTTCCTGATCATTTTCAATGATGGTACTGGAAATGAAAATATTTACTGACTAGAAGCCACAAAATTGATCCATCTCCCTAAATCCCTCACATTTCCTGAGGAGTTGTTTAACTGAAGCATGATGGCTTTGACTGAGCATCTTCATTTAGAAGATGCAGGGAGAATTACAAGGATTACAAAAAATTACAATTACAAAAAAAAAATTGCTCTTGGTGAAAATAGAACCATTCTAAAAATTAGATAGTTTTTGAAATTAATATGACCTTAATTATTTTGGAAAAGACATGCACTTCTGCCTATGTGGTAGCATTCTTTTGCTTAGGGAGCAATCATTTTTATTAAGAAGAATGTCTGATTTATAGATTATTTTTTAAAATTATTTTTGTGTGTTTAAAGGGTGATGGTGTGAAGACTGGTAACTCCTTATTGCAGTTAACTCATAATTGAGTATGGAAGCACTGCTTCCTCTTCCTCTTTCAATTTCCAAAATCCCTGGAAATCCCTTTGGGATTATTGCCATAGAAACATGGATTTTGGATGAAGAGCAGAGATTTGAGTCTTCCAAGCCTTTCAAGTGTTTTTTGGTGTAGTATGAGACTATGAGAGATTATTTTAAGTAGCACAAAAAATCTCTTTAAAATGATGATCTTCATTCCCTTTGTTGGTATTATTTCCTGAAAATTGTGTAGTTCTCCTCTAGGCATTTTAGTTAATTTGCAGTTTGAAAACCTGTGTTATTCAGTGTAAATATAAAAGCCTTCAGTAGCATAAATTGAGCTGGAGAATTAGAAGGCTATTGGTTAATAGTAATTAATTTGTGATGGCCCTTGTGCAGGAGGGTAAAATTCCTGTGTTGTGATGTTTGTGTTATGTATAAATGTATAGCTCTTGCATGATATTTTAATAATAAATGTGTTTAACTTCTTCTGAAGGTGAGGGTGGTGAGATCATCTCCACCAAGTTCCCAGTTCAAAGCCACATTTCAGGAGTCTTACCAGGTCTATAAACGTTACCAGATGGTTGTTCACAAGGACCCACCTGATAAACCAACCATAAATCAGGTCAGAAGGCCAAAACTGAATTTTATGCAAAGCTTCCCCTCCATTTCACATGTTCCTGTTTCTAGGAGAAACAAATGTGGATTTTATATCCACTGGATATTCAGGAGCTTGTAAAATACTGTATCCAATAAAATCAACATCCTGAAAGTGCAAACTCTTGATAATTCTTTGTGAGTGCCACAGATATTTGGTTTTAGCTGCAGGCAGAAAAGTTCTGGTTGCTGTTGGGTAAGAAATGGAGTGGGTGAGGCTCTTGGAGATAGAGATGGGCCTTAAAAATACAAATCTCATAAAAACTAAATCCAACAGGACACTCAGCCTGCTAACTGGCCTCCTTGGCTTGGGTTTGAATGTTTCCATCAGAAGGATACAATGATCAGGGCCAAGATGGGAGCAAAAGTTTATCACCCACACAAATTAGGGGTTTAAGGTTCACCAGAGTGAAACAATTCTCTTCACTTTTAATTTAAGGCTTTAAAATGTAACCTGTGCACTCCATCTAAATTTACACATTGTTGCTGCTTGAGTAGGTGCAGTGTAATGAATAATAGAAGTGAATATACCTCTATTCTATAAGGAAAAAAATCATGAGTTGGGAGAAACAGTGTATGTAGCAAGAACAAGTAATTGTTGAACCAGGGCAATCAATGAGCCATGTGCTCTTAAAAATAAAACATTTTAAGAAGTCCTTGAGACTGTGCAATAAAACTAAAATTTGTAGTTGGCTTGGTAGATATCGGTAAAAATAGGAACTTGTCTCATTATTTTAAGGTAGAAAACTGACTTCAGAGGCTTTGAAGTGGATAGGAGGAGATCTTTCACTAGCCTGACCTTCAGAAGCAGATTATCTGATGCTAATGCACTCAAAACAGAATGCTTGTATTTATTTCCCTTGCTCTGAAGGTGAGGTTAGTACCTGTCTCCTTTGAGGACCCCCAGTTCAAATCATCCTTCAACCAGTCTGCCACTTTATTTGCCAAGTATCAGATGTCTGTTCACAAGGACACCCCTTCTGACTGTGGGGAGAACGAGGTACAGTTCACTGCATGCACCTTTCTGCAAACACCTGCTTCAAATGCACTACTGGATGGTGGGAAATGCTGTCTCTGGGAGCTAATCTAAATATTAAATTATTGAAATGGCCATTGCTGAGGTCTTTTGATGGCAAAATCATCTTCTGCCTTAAAGTTCTTTGGTACCTTTTTATGTTTTTCCCTAATTTTTTGTGTTCTTGCTTAATTTAACAGGGGAAGGTTTTAAAAACCTGTTTTATTCCCATTCCATTGCCAAGCAAACTGCTCAACTGGAACTCACCTTTACAGTGCAAAAATGTCTCACCAGCTGATCCTCTGAGGCTTGATCAGAATATGTTGCATGTGGATAAACCCTGCTCTTCAAAGGGTGTTTACAGATGATAATCCTAATCTAATAAATTAAAAATAATTAAAAAGAATTAAAAATACTCATGGGGTTCTGAACAAGCAGCAGTTCTCCATTTCTCTGCCAGGTGGCACAACCTCCTCATTGGCAGAATTAATGAAAATGCTACCTCAGATCTCTCATTTCTATCTCCTGCAGATGTGCAGCTTTATTATTGGTCACCTAGTCAGGATTTTCTGTTCCTGAGAGTGAACTACCTGCAGCAGTGAAACCTTGTAAACTGGGGCTGTTTTCCAGGTAGAATTGTAAAACCACATCATAATTTTTGGCTTCAGTTCAAAAGAGTGTAAGGGGAGCCTTTTCTTTTCTTTTGTGAGATGTCTGTAATGCTACTCTGGAAAGCCATAAAATCCATTTCACTTTGTTTAGTAAAATAATAGCTCTCATAACAGTAAGTAGTAGTCTCTGCCCTTTTTATAATTGCTGCCATAAGTGGTTTTAATTATAATAATGTAAAAATTGGAGGCATGCCAAGAGAGACTGAGCTATTTACTAGATTTGTACCAAGCATTACCTGGCCAGATTGGAGACTTGATTTTTCTGCTATGATGGAAGGATTTCAGCCTGGAAAGATGTGTTAGGGACAGTCAGGTTTCCACCAGCTGAAGGTATAAAGGCTGTCCTGGGAATTGCTGTTGAACAGGAGGGAGATGGATTTCTGTTCACTGCCAATAGTGTAACTGAGTTTTATCCTCTTTTTCCTTATTACTTGCCATAGGGGTTTCCCTGCTTTGCATTTATCTCCTCTCTTTGGCCTCATGTTTGTGCAGGCTTAGATAATTCCAGGGGAAACATAAGACCTCTGAAGCATTTACTGAGTGTAAAAACCTGATTTGATGCTGATGGGTTCAAATGTAGGTTCTTTTTCAGCCTTGGTAAATCTTATTTTGTGTCCATGAGACTGCCTGGCCAGGAAGGTTTTTTTATTCACAAGTCATAAGAAAAACAGTAAATGCAAATAACAGCTTTGTTGTAGTAATTAATGCAAAGAGAAGTAGATAAATATGGATTTGGAGTCTATTTTTTTTTAAATTGAGTAACTTTTAGTAGGCTTTGGTTATATTTCTGGGAGAAAATGTGTAGTTTAATATATGGAAGGATGATCTGAGAATAAGAAGAATGAACTTGTGTCTTGTATAAACCCAAGATTTGGCTCTTTGGGTGATCCACTTCCATTGGATTTATGGAAGCTGTGTCATGGCTGTGCTTTGCCAAGAGCAGTCCTTATCTCCAAATCTTGCTCAGCAGCAAAAATCCCTGTTTCTGGGTAAGAAATGCAGGGAGGGCCTTGCAGAACACAAAGCACCTGCAAGATGCTGTGGTCCAACTCTACCCCAGCTTCAGGATGATTTATAAATTACCTGGAGATGGATATTTCAGAACATTTTGCCCCCTGAATCTCTTGTGTTTTAGATGAAGTAATAAGACAGATGAAATGGTAGATGCAGGTGTGGAACTGTGGAAGTCTGGATCAGGGATTTTACATGACAAAACATTTTTTTTTTCCTTTTCATGCCAAGAAGGAAACTTTTTGATCCCAATGAAATAACCAGTGGCTAATTTGGATAGAATAGAGGGTGTCTTTAGCAGTTCTTAATGAAGTATCATCTCATCAGAGGCATCACATTTCTGAGCCAGTGTCAGAATCCTCAAGTCTTTTTGCAGCAATCTTTGTCTTTAAGGAGCACAGATGAAGTGGGACTGAACCAAGCTATGTGGCAGCTACACAAGCTGAAAAACATTTCCATAAAAGATCATAAAAATTCTGCAGTAGTTTCCAGAGAGAGCAAGAATGAACAGTTTATTGATGTTTAGACCTCCTGAAGCAAATTTTTTTTTTAGTCTTTTTATTTAACTTTTCACAAGAGTTTCATAATGACAAACTTGTAGAAAAACAGTATCTGTCTGTTCCCTCTGTGAAAGTAGCTGGACTCTCTCTTTGCTTTGTGCTTAGCTAAATATTTGTCTTGGAAGAAAAGAATTTGGGGACACACAAAAGATACACTGTTTGAAAAGGTGCAAAAAATTACTGAAATATGTAGAGTGAGGTTTTCCTTTCACCCCCCTCCCCTTTTTATTCTTTTTTTTTTTTCAAATTGCTTCCCAGGAATCCACTTGAACTAATAGAGAAAAGTGAGTGAGAAGTCTGGGAAATGCCAAGGAGCATGTTCTGATCAGTTCCAAACTGGTATCAGCAGCCAGTTGCAAACTTTTGGGTCTCTCTAACCCAGTTTCCTCTCTCATATTCCAAAGAGAGAGTACTAAAAAATCAATAGCCTTTGTGGCTATTTTTAGCCTTCTGTACATTTTTATCCAGCTCCTGGAAGCCATGGCAGAGCATCTCACTGCAGTGAACTTGGATTTCACATCCTGGTAGCTCTGACTCAAAGACTTAGAATTGAGTATTTCTGTGTTAGCCTAAAAATGCCTTTTGTGTGGCCCTTGTGACTGCAGTGCTGTGGATTTTTGTCATGAAATTTCTGTAAGACCCCAAAAATTAGGCATCCAGATAATTAAGTGGCTTGTCCACAGTCATATCATTTTAGCTCAGATTCTTCTTCCATCTCAGTTTGTCTCATTCTTCCTGATTCTGCCACTGCATTTTTTATGTAAATCCATATAAAATTAAATAATCTTTACTGTAAGACTGATAAACCTCCAGTAGTATACTGAGAGGAGGTTTCTTCTGAGCAAGAAAGCCACAGTGACTTTTGTCACAGGAATTGAAATTGTGACTGAAATGTGTCAGCAATTGTTCCATTAGTCCCATTCTAGCACTGAAAACTACATTTGAGACATGCATTTCAACTTTAAATCCTTCTTTCCTTTGTAAATTTAAATCCTTCTTCCTAAGTTTTGAAGGCTCTTTCTTCACCTTCAGGTCTGTGGATGTCTCTGAAACTCTGTTGTTTCAGCATGTCTGTATTTTTGTAAGCAATTGTTGAAAATGCCAAATAGCTACAAATGCTATATGCTGCATTTTATGTGCTGTATTATTTCTATGCTTTATGCTGCATTATATATGTCATATTTTACATGCTACAATACACCCCTGGGATAAGCCTTTGATTCCTCTGCTGAGCTCTAGTTTATTGCCCAGTTCAAGGGTGATTTGGCACCATCTTTTCCTGTAAAAATGCTACATTTTGTCTCATTTTTCTGATTTCTACAGAAAGTTAAAGAGTTTTGTTCATATTTCTCAGGAGAAGTTGTTAGCAGGGGTTGTTCTCCTCGCCTTACTGACAGTCTGACTCATTTTTACTTTTTCACTGCCCAGCTTTATGGTTAAGACTGAGTCTAACCTGTTTTGGGTAAGGAAGATTATTTCAATTCAAATATGGCAGCACAGAAGTGATCCACTGGATTTGCAGGTTTTATCATTTGTCATCATTATTTTTTATTTTACTATGAGCCCTGCACCTCTGTTAGAAATAAAACAAAAAAACCTCATCACCAAACTCTTTGGGTTTTTTTTTTAATCCCATTTAGGGATTGGATTTCATAAACCAAAAAGAAGGAAGGCCCAAATCCCCATATCCATTTCTCACCCTTCTGCATCCCAAGCAAAAGGACAAACACTCAGTTTTCCTTGACAGTGAATTGCAAATATGAGCAAACTCTTAATACTGTCACAGGAGAAATGATAAATGAATGCTTTTTTTTGGAATATCTCAGATAATTGGTAACTCAGGACAGGTCCTGCTGATGACACCTGGAATGTTTCCTCCTGTGACATCAGGAGCCTTCCAGAAATCCCTGAGCTGGCAGGTGAAACCCACTCCAGTTTAGCACCTGAATCTCTTCCCCCCTGTGTGAAAGGGAGCAGGTGTTAACACTCAGTTTATTACCTCTTTATAAAGCTGAGCACGTGCTCTTACTCCAGCAAGAAGCTTTGGATTGAACCCAACCTATCTTTTATTCTTCTCCCTTTAATTCTTCTGCCTTTTTTTTTTCTCCCTTTGATTTTTCTCCCTTTTGATTTCATTCTCTTGTGTTTCTTCGCTTAGGTTTATTAATTATGTTTAAACTTACTCCCTGTTGTTGAGATGATTCTTTCTGGCAGCTGTAATTAGTTTGCACCAAAGTAAAAATGTTGTGGATTTCTTATATATTATAAAGCTTTTAAAAGTTTATGCAAATCAGTTGGAAATTAAAATTAGAAAAGCATGGCTTTGTGAGAGGAATTTGAAATGTGCTTCTGTGATATACTGAGTTATTTTACATGCAGCATCAGCTTTTGGCTGGATTTCTTTCATGGTTTATTGAATAGTTTTTAATTGTGTTCATGATAATCTTGCAGTGTTAGATGAGTTTGTTAATTTAGAAATTGAATCTAGTGGTTTCTTCTTTTTACATAAATGTATAGACTAGTTCAAGAAAATTATCTAACTCTGAACCAGGTATCATCAGGTGAAATCCTTTATAATGAGACTTGCAGTGGGTTTTTCCCCTTAAGATTATGGCACAAATTCAGGTGCAGTAAAGAATTTTTTCCTAGCACCTGTAACAGCAGCAGAAGTGAAGTTTAGGTACAGTTAAAAAGTTCTCCTTCACCCTCAGAGCCAAGGGATTGGGCAGCAGGGCCTGGAGAACTGATAAAACTCTTTGGAAAGTGTCCTGGGCTCAGATTTCTCACCACAGGGTTTAGTTTGCACTGTACAGCTAAAGTTACAGATTAGGAACTATTGGGGGTCTTCTGACATGAAAATTAATAGCATTTGGTTTATTTTTTCTGGAACCTGCACTTTCTAAAAGCACTGACTGTAGGGATGGATGTACTCATACTGTAGGAATTTGTAACTCTGTGTTTTTATTTCAGCAAAATAACTCAATAATTCAAAATCTTAATTACCTTTTCTTTTTATTTAAATATTATTGATTTTTTTTCCTTATCCACCAAACCAAAATAATGGTACAATTTAATTAAGATACCAGAGTAATTTGTTCTTCCAAACTCTGAGTAATTTAGAGTCGTAGTGACTAGGTCTGAAATGGTAAATTAGAGGAAATGCACAATCCCCTTAAAATTTCCTATTTACTGTTTGCAGTGTATGAACTGCTGACTTATTAAATCACCCAGCCATTATGAGAGGGGGAATTAAATTGTGTATTAAAGCAGTTATTTAACAAGGGAATGTTTAGGGTTAAATATATACCAGAACTCTGCAACGTGTTTAATGTGGACTCCACCAATAAGGAAGTATTTGCATCAAATAAGTAAATGATAAGTATTGTATTTTATTACTCTGAGAATCCTGGACAAGCTCCAGATCATTAAAACATTGCCTTTTTGGGTAAGTATTGGCAGCACATCATTTTATATTGAGTCAAAAAATCCAGGTTTGAAATGCTTGCACTTTCAGGAAGTTGATTTTCCTTCTTTTCTTTTCCCTTCCTCTTCTTTAAACTTAAAATGAGCTTGCTTTTTAATTTTGAATGTAAATTAATTAATTTCTGCTAAGAGGTATGAGGGCCCCAAGCTCTTTGCCTTGGTGATAGGGGAGATATCAATGGAACAGTGGGAAAAGACTCCCTGTTGCAAGGAATCACAGAGGAGGGTAATGTGTCATTTAAAATAAAGGACACAGAAACAGACCTGTGTTACAGGGTGATAATTCTCTCACATCACATTTTTTAAAGCCATCTCCTGTTTCATAGAAAATAAGATATTTTGCATAGTTAATTATTGTATCTATTTGTACTTTTAACCAGAATGTGAGAGTTGAAGGGTTTAAATTAAATCCCCATGAACAAAGTCTGATGATGCTTTTCAAAGTTATTGATTTGAAAGAGTTTATTTGACTATTGATGTATCCTAACACGTTGCTGATAGTTTTCTTTCTTTCTTTTTCTGCTTTGCATGTTTGGGCTGTTTTCTTGGGCCTGTGTTACTGCTGAATCCCCCTCGATGCAGTTCACAAGATTCCTCTGTGACTCCCCTCTGGAGGTATGTATTCATTCAGCATGGGAGTTTTGAAATGAATATATTTAATTTATTTTGTTTAATGAATGTATGAGTGTCCTCTGTGCTCTCTGTAGACAGCCAGCCATCGTTGGAGGTGGCTGGCTCACAATTCCTGTCTCTAACTGCTAAAGAAGATTTTGCTTTGTTTCCAAAGGAGCCTGATGACTCCTTTGCTGGGTAATAAGTTATCACTGAATTTCACAGCACTGCATTAAAAAATAGAAGCACAAAAACCTTGTCTTTCATGGGTTTTGTTTTATTTCTATGAAAAGAAAACACTGTATTACTAAACAACTTGCTGACCTTGTATTTGTCTACAATCTGAGGTGAAAGTTGAGGAGAGATGCTGTTCCTGCATTTCAAGGGAGCAAACTGATTCCTTGCAGTGTCCTTCTTGTTAGTCTTGAAGGGTTTGGGGACAGCGTGACTGTAATGAAATTGTCAGGTTATAGTAATTACCCTGGTAATTTGATATGTCGCAGCTTGAGTGAATCCATGTGTGGAGAGTTTGTTGCTTTTCTCTGCTGAGTCCACTGGCCTCTGCATTCCTGCAAGCTGAAGAGTAATAGAGCTCATTAGACTTTATAGGAAAAGGGCTTTTATCACCTCGTCAAGTGGTGCAGCAGACTGCCATTATATTCTTAATTTTGTATGGCCACGTAGATGCTGATGCACACTGCCCTGCCAGGTTTATACCCATATTGTTCCTTACAGACACTTTTTATTGACATTTCGAGGCTTGAATTAAATTTTGTGTGGCACCACTACAGATGTCTTCAATTAGATGAAGTTAAATAAAAGGGGTTATATATCAGAGGCCAAGGGATTCTTGAAATTCTTTATTCTGAAACAGTTGCCACAAGCAGATCTAGCAGTGTGTAGTCTGTTTACCCTGTTGAACAAAAATAATTTAAAATAAAACTTGAACCTTACATGTTTTCAATTTGTAATTTTTGGAGTTCTTCATGTTATCGTTAGCTGCAAATAGTATGAACACCCAAACTCTTCCTGTCTTTTTTATTTCCTCATTTTATTATTCAATTTAGTTGCTGTTTTGGCTATGGGCTTTGGCAGAAAAAAATGAATGCTTTAAAGAAAAGATGCAGTATGAAGTAGCAAAAAACTAGGCAGTTTTCTAGCAGTAAACAGCATAATGTAAAGTGAATTGTTTAAGGTGGTTTTTTTATTCATCCTTTCATTTTACAGGCTGTGTTTAACCATGTTAGTTCACACAGGCAGATGTGGAATAGTGGCAATGGTTCAGCACAGCCAGAACACTGTGGGCTGGGACCCTGCTCTTGCCAGGGTGGGAGGATTCCTGGAAGGAATTTCCAAGGGAAATCCAGACTGTTCAGGGTGATTCCTTATTTCTGGTGCTCAGTGAGTGAGGAGGATGTTGTGGGCCAGTTGTGTCAGCATCTCTGATGGTCCTCTCAGTGTTTGTCCTGCCCAAGTTGCTCCATCTTGTCCTGAAAACAGCTGGAAGGAGCCTCAGCTCTTGGGTGGGATGTGGTGTTGTGCAGTCGAGGGATAATTTTGTTTTGTTCTCAAATTATTCTCCAATTGCTGCTTAGACTTTTTTTTCTCATCTTGACTGATGTTAAGCATTAAACTGACAATTTTGTGAAACTGTTGTCAAAGTCATCTCTTTGAAAGAGCTGGTGATTTATGCCTATTGTTTTGGGTGTGCTACAGCAATATATTTTCCAACATGCATTGATGCTCCATGGGTTTATGAACATTTGGTATCTCCTCTGCCTTTTTGATCACTCAGTATTATGGGATCTTTCTAGAACTATTTACATTCAGTTCTTTTTTAATCATCCTGAATACTTTAAAATCATCATCTTGGTTTGCTGCAGCATCATTCAGTCTGCACTGATTCACCAACCAGGCTGGAGAATGTAATAGATCCAGCAGGGTGGAAAGTGATCTGTTTTCTGTTATGCAAATGATCATTTGTTCTCCTGTTAACCATGCTGAGATGCTTTTGGATTCTAAAGAACAGAAAGATGTTTGTGAATTTTGGTCTTTGCTCTTCAAAAAGCACATCAGCCTCTGCTTCTCATTATTTTCTTTATTGGTAGGTTTTAATTTTTAGGAGATCTGATAAGTGAGGCCATTGCAATCCATTCTCAGGATCACCTTCTTAGAAGGTGATACTTGACTCACATTTGATGCAGTGTGGCTCCAATTCTGGACTTTTCCAGAATGTGACTCTGTAAAGAGTGTCCTACTAATCCCTAATGAAAGTAGGACAGAGCTCTGAAAAGGAGATGTGTCTAACCAAGACATAGAAATCTACCAAATGACAGATTTGTGTGTGTGCCATTGGGAAAGGAACTGCTGGAATTAATCACTTTGCTTATTTGGCAGATAATTTCCACTGCAGTGGAGAAGTCAAGGGTTTCCTGGCTTTTTTTTTTTCCTTTGATAACATAAATTTAGTATCTTCCTCTTCCCTCCATGCACAGCAGAGGGTAAAATAGAAAAGTAGAAAATAAAAAATTTCATGAAACCTCCCAGAGAAATATAATCATGCATTGTACAGTCAGGACCCATTTTTGGTAATTACAATAAGCAAAATACCTATTAATATTAAAATAAAAGACTGACCAATGTGCTTTGAGGAAATTCAAGTGCTCTCACCATTATTGAAGTTCAATTATAAGCAGTTAGTGCACTGAGGTACTAATTGGGCAATATATAATGCCAGTTCTGTTAAATATTTAAATTTTAATAATGAGTTGTAAAATGTGAACAATCAAATGTGTTCATGGACTCATTAGCTAGCAGGAGATGAACCCAGAGTTAACAAGTAATGGAATGTGTTGTGTTTTTCTCCTCGTGACAGTGTAAACATTGGAGAGAAAATTGTGGTTTCCATTTTGTCCTGGATTTTTTCAATATCATCAGATTATAATAATTCATTGTATTGAAACAGTACTACAAACTGTTAATTTTAAATACTTTGGTCCTTCTGGATTGATTCCAGGGCTAGTGTATAATTTGGGGCAGATAAGATAAGCCCTTTGTGGTGGGGCTTGCTCCCCTGGTGTATTTTCCATCACCCTTGACAGACACGGTCCCAGTGGAGATGTCAGTGGTGTGAAATGCTGGAGCCTGCTTCAGGAAAATGTTTCATATTCTAGACCTGTTTCAGGTCAAATTGCCTGGATAGTGCACAGGAAATCGAGTTAAAGGAGCCAAGTATTCATTGAGAAGTGGGAGAAAATGTAATACTGACGAGCATCACAAAGGATTACATTGTATGAGAATTTCTGAAGGTGGAGGGAAATCTCACTCTTTTTGAAATGTTATTTGCTTAATGTAACAGAGATCCCTGACTGTTTTGCCTGAAATCAGTGCTGTGCTCATTATGTTTGTTCCAGAACATAGACTCTCTTATGTTCATGACATTTCACTGTAAATTTCAGTGAAATAACTGCAGGTTGTGCTTTACCAAAAGTTTTAACTGATGTTAACTTCAGTTTGCAGAGGTCCAGTGACCAAATCCATGCTCTGCTCTTTGGAGGTTTGGGGTCAGACACAGCATTTGTTTAACTTCAGAAGACTTTGCTTTGAGTGAAAATCTTTTCCATGGTGGCTTAGACTATCTTCTTTAACATTCATTAAATCCTATACAATGAATTTTTGACAAAGAAAGAAAAATCTGTTTTAACTGAAACTTATTTAAGCAAGTCTGTGTTCTATTACCACATTCCCCATGGCTTTGAGATGTTTCACTTTTCTGTCACTGACTGCACTCTGAGAAGAGAATTTCACCTGTGTTGAGAAATCCTTGGAGAGCATCTTTTACTTGACTGTGTCTCTGCTTAAAAATGTCACCCCTGACCATGGGGTTTCATTTGGCTCTGTGGAAAAGTTGATGATACTGAATGAAACCATAACTATTGGATAAGTGGGCTTTACCTGAACCAGAGAAACCCAGTTTAATGTGCTGTATCTGAATTTAATGTTCTCACATACTGCAGTTGGAGCCCTCAAATGTTTCATCATTTCACTTTTAGAGTATTTGTAGCTCCCCAGTTCGTTTTATGGTATATAACCAAATAAAAATTCAAACATATTGTTATGTGGCCTTTATTTTGGGCCTTGCTGGTTGGCTAAGCCAGCTGAAATGATTTTTGCTCACGTGATTGATTTCTTTTGACACATGTGGTACCAATTAGAGTAACTTCTCTTGCCTATCATCTCTTCAGTCTGGGCTACTGTATCAAAATACTTGATTAAACCCACCTTCTGCTGTTGTAATGCAAAACAGTTGGTAATAGCAAGCAATAGTGTCAGATTTATTGAGTGAGAAGCAGCTTTCTGAAGACCTGGCAATGCAGTGAAAAACATGACTAGATGGATAATTAAGTTGAGCACAGTGGAATTCAGGATTAAAGTAAACTTGACGTGGGAGAAAATGGCATGCCAGAGTTGGTTGTGTAATACAGTTTAAATTAGGGAGATCATTTTCTTCTTAACTTCCAAGCATCAGTTTCTGGCTCGAGGTGCTTTACCCCATCCAGAGTCAAACTTGAGTGCACACCCCAAACCACAGCACACAACAATAGCCAGTCCCTTGGTGTTCTTGCAGGATTTGCTCTGACAAAGGAGAGGTTCTGCAGATTTTGTTGCCACACAGTTTCAGGTCCTTGGATAAAAGGCATTTTGGTTTTTACAGAGTGTAAAGAAGAATAAGCTGCTCAGGTTTTTTTATAAATGATCCTCTGACAGTAAATTTAATGGTCACTTTGAGGAACTCAGTTTCTGTGGCTAAAGTGTTTCCAGTGCTTGGGGATATGCAGGACACAATCTGGAGGGTCTCTGCTGTGACAGGGGGTGTTGGAGGCACCAGGTTTGGATGTGATAATTCATTAACAGCTTGATGAATCATGGTTTGTCCTGTCAGTACCATCAGTGCTGGATGGCCATTTCAGATTCATGGTTGGCATGTGTGCTGTGTGGGTTATACCCATCATGAGTACAGCAAAGGGCACAAAAGATCCAGTAAAAACCATTGTTTTCCCTGCCTTTCAAACACCTTTTCTCCTTTTTCTAAATACAGATGGCCAGCAACCTTTTTTATAGTATTTACTTGAGTGTTGAAATTCTCTTTAGAATTGATTTCACACTGAAAGCCTGTCAGAGGAGCTAACCCTAATCCCTCTCTCATTCTTGCTTAGGCAGAGCACGCCCCAGATGGACCAGAATGTGGCTATGGCTCCTTCCACCAGCAGTACTGGCTGGATGGGAGGATAATTGCTGTTGGTGTCATTGATGTCCTGCCCTACTGTGTGTCCTCAGTCTATCTCTACTACGACCCAGACTTCTCTTTCTTATCCTTGGGAGTCTACTCTGCCTTACGGTGAGAGGGGGTTTTATCTGCTTGGATGGGGTAGCAGGAATTGATGCTTGTTTCTAAATTTGGGAGGTTTATTTTTAGTCTAAATATACACTGGTAACACTACCTTTAGTAAAGTAGTCGTGGGGTTTGTTGCCTTCCTAGTAAATTTTTAATTGTCATCCTTGACTAGGGATGTATCTTTCTAGTTAGCTAAATGCTTTTTACACATTAAAAAAAACACACAGAAACAAAATGCCTCGTTTTTATTGCCCTTGAAAATAATTTAGTATTGCTTGGTTTCAGCAGGAAAAGCCTCTCTTTTTTTGTCTGAATAGAAATAATTTTTCCTTTGACCTTTTTCTTAGCCCAGTCACCGAATGAAATTAATCACTTTTATAGTTTAATGCACATTGAGATCATAAATAACAGAGTACCTAAAAAAGTGTTGTCTTCTGAATTAGTGCTCTCCTGCTGTGCTAGCACTAAGTATATTTTCCAGGTATGTTAATCTCATTATCTTTCTCTTCAGAAAGCCTGATGGAGAGAGTAATCCTATGCATTTTAAAGCCTTAAATTAACTATCCAACATGGCCTTGCAAAACAGTAGGAATTGTGGCTATTGCTTTTCACTGTGAATAAAACTTGTATGTGAAACTGCAAGTTACTGCTTTTCTTCCATAGAAAATTTTATGATTCCATTGTTATTATAAGTGAAAAAAATCCAACCCCTGAATGAGTGGAAATACTTGTGTAACTCTATTTTTTCCTTACCTTTTTTTGCTTCTCTGTTTATGTGAAATAAGTTGGCCACAGACAAGTGTGGTGTTCCCAGAGAGGTGCTCATGGAGCAGCTGCCTTTGAGCCTCATGCCAGACTTGTCCATTTACAAGTCTGAGAAGCTGCTGCAGGAATCTTTTTCACCTGTTGAGATTTGCACTGAACCTTGTCAGGTGCAAAAGGAGCCCTGGAATTGGGAGATGCAGATTCCTCCTTTCTCCAGGGCCTCCTGTTGAAAGGGACCTTCTCAGTGTCACCCTCCAGGGTGGGTACAGGGCACAACTGGAACTGTGTGAAGCACAAACTCCACTTTTAGGAAACTTCTTACCACAGTTAGTTCATAAACCTTTGCTGTAACTAATAAACCATGTGCAATTTAATATCTCAGTGTGAATTTTGATTAGGATCTGACAATTTCATAGAATTAATCAGAATTAACAAATGTGGAAAAACAGTGGCACTCCTATGACTTAGAACTGATCTTTTTTTTTTCTCTTAATGGTCTAGATTTTTACAACTATTCCATAACAAATTTAGATACTTGAAAATAGACTAATTTTTTCCTTGCAAGATGAACATATAAAATACTAAGTCTTCCTAAGAATTATTTTTTAGTATTTGTACATATCACATTCCTTTATGTAATAATAGACTGCCATAATCCTTGGTTACGAATTCTTTAAATTATTTTAAATTCTCTACATAATAAATTTCAAACTTTTTTGCTGCACCATGCCTGCATGGCTCAACTTGTGAAAAAGCAGCTTGTAAATTCTGCAGCATTTAAGGCAATAAAAACGAGTTCCCAACAGTCCTGGAGGGAGCCAACCTCGTTCTTCTCTCAAAAAGGGAAAAAAAAAAAAGCTGAGTTAGGGAGGACTTAGGAAGTTGCAAAGGAATCTGATACCTTCAGAGCTGTTGCCAATTTTACTCCAAGGAGGTTGGGCTGCCTTGCTGTCACTTCCACTTCATGCCACTCTGAGAATTGTTGCTGCTGAGTTGCAGAAAGGATGGGATTTGAGGATCATTTGAAATATGTGGGCATGTAAGTACAGGATGAGGGGAGAAGAAGCTGCTTGGAAGTGCCAGTCTTGCCAAAGGGAAAAAAAATAAAAATCAAGAAATACTGAGTAATGCTAATTTAATTTCAAGGGATAAATTACCTCCAGTGTTTGTAGATGCTTCCTATATCAATGTACTCATATCTTGGATCAGAGAACAGATTGTGTTGGAAGAGACCTTTTAAAGATCATCTATTCCAACTCCCCTGCAGTGGGCAGGGAGATCTTCTTATCCCTTTGACACAGAAAGTGAGAACCAGCATCCATTCTTTATCAAATTTCTTACAGAAGTGATCTGCACGGGTAGAAATGCTGCAAAAATGATAATTCTAAAGGAAGCACTGGCTGAGGCTTTGTAGTAGCAGTGCTTTCCTTGTGCCAGTAAAGTAAAAAGCAAACTTTTTTTGGAACACATTGACATTTTTCTTTCAGAATAAATGAGAAACTCATACTAACTAACATGGGATGGGTAAAAATAGCTTTTGTTGCATGAAGATGGATGTTTTTACATGCAAATTGCTGAAACATAAGTGATAGAACTAACAAGAGGCTTATCCTTGAAGCTTTTTTTTTAAAAACACTGATGTTTTCCTGAGCCATGTTAACCAGTATAATTCCAGAATACCAGTAGGTTTCTGTAGAATTTCAGTGTACATGAATATTGACAAGAATCATATTAAACAGAGGGTCTTACTCATTTTTATTTAGATTTCAAAGCAGGCTGTTGGCAGACCAAAACACAAAAATCAACGTGTGTGTTGACCTGGTGTTGTGCATTTTGGTGATTTGTTTGTTAGGTTTCCAAGTAATAATTTTCAGTTTGTTATGTTTGGGATTTTTAAAAACATTAATTTGGAGTTTATGATCCTCATTTCTATTTGATAGAAGTCTAGTCCTTTATATAGATGAAGAGCCAGTTAGCTGTAAAATATTTCAATATGAAGAGGTAAAACGAATTAATACAGTTTGAGAATTGTATTCAAATGTAATTAGTCTTTTCTTTCCCCTCACAGGGAAATTGCTTTTACTAGACAGCTTCATGAAAAGGCTCCTGATCTCTGTTTTTATTACATGGGTTTCTACATTCATTCATGCCCCAAAATGAGATACAAGGTAAAGTGTGTTTTCACTTATTTCCTTTGTGTGCTGTTATTCAAAGCTTTTGACAGTGTTCACATTTCATAATTGTCATTTTGCATTTTCATGTAGACTTTGTATGGTTACATTTGAATGCTGGTTACTATTTAACTTAGGGATTTTTTTTTCCCAATTTAGCTGCATGTGCTATTTATTACATCTTGGCTTAAGAGAGGTTTTCAAGGCTGTCAGATAATAGTTTGTCATTTGTTTACCTGGTTATCTGGTGTTTACAGTATCTCTTCCACTACACTAAAATTCTCCCCTTCTGAGGTTGGCAAATTTGTAACTGTGGCTTGGTGACTCCAGGCAGTGATAAGATATCTTTTGGGCCTTGGCTGGGTTTTACTCTGTATTTTTTGTTAGAGGTTGGGGACTTGCTCTGCCCATGAAACCAGTGAGAAGTTTGGTGAGCAGAGATTTTGAGGCAGAGCAGATTTTGAGGAGAGGATCAGGAGAACCCACAGAACATTTACAGTAACAACTCTGGCTGCTCTGTAACCCCTGCTGGCCTCACCTTTGTTCAGACCTCAGTGCCTGAGGGTCTCTCTTGTGGTTTTAGATCTTGTGAATGTGGCACCTTTTCTCTTTAAATGTATCTCTGCCTTTGGATATTGTTATGATACAAAATCAGAGTACTGAACATTGATAGCAATTTTGCTGAACACTTACACATAATCATTTTTATCTGTTAATAATAGATAAAAAAATATCTGTGGAAAGATAAAAAGTTCACAAAATCTAGAGAAAGAGGCAAAGTGTTTTCATTTCCTTTTTTCCCCCCTCTCCCAATGTGAGGTGCTTTTTAAGTAGGTGGAAATTGTGAGGCTCATTAAAGTGATGGTTGTGAAGGAATTTCATCTTGATTATGGCCTACACTGCAGGTGACCATGATAATTCAGTCTTCTGAAAAGATCAAATCCCTCTTATTTTGTTAGATGATGTGTTTGTGTGTGTTTGTGTCCCCTTTGCCAACTTGAATTTTCATGTCCATCTGCTGGCCAAACAAATATTGTTTGATGGAGGAAGATGGGTGAGTTGGAAAGAACTGCCCTCTGTCATCTGAATCATCCTAAGGGCTGTCACATCACCAGCTTGAACCAAAGGTTTTGATTATTTCCTTTACTCTTTGGAGATATTTAAAAGTTTGGGGTGATTTGTTTATGCTGAGACACTGCAATTTAACATCCCTTGTCTCATCTACAACCTGCATGGTTCAAGACTTGTAAAAGGAGTGGATGTCATTTACCAGGGCACTCAAGAAACAAATCTGGCAATAATAATTAAAAAAGTCTCATTTCTGAAAGATATCATGGCTAAGAAACTTTGTGTTTAGCTCCTTGTAGTGCTTTACTAAAAAAATGAACTTTGTGTACATGGATTAAATAAAGCTCACACATGAGGCATTAAAGGAGCCACTCTACATTTGTATTATTTATTGTAATGTTTTGTTGAGCCTGTGCTGCAATTTGAAAATGATTGCATCAAGAATACAACACTCCCACAATGCTTCTAGATTTCATTCTTAAATAATGGAAATTGATTAAATTATAGTGGGAGTATTTTATTTTTGTTTCCTTCACAAAAGCTCTTTTTCTTCCCTTGCTTAGAATGAGTGACTACTATTTGACACGACTGTGATTTGGTAGAATATGCATTTTAGTCTTCTAGAAACCTACATATGTCAATGTGTAAGGTAATTAAAGCAGGGACTGGGGAGGATAAGAGGAAAATCCTGTACATGTGTGATTAGAACACACATAATGCTCTCTGCTGGGACAGCAATAATCTAATAAATGAATTGCAAGGGACTTTGTTCTATTTTATATTTCTTTTCCTGGATGCATTGGTTTCAGAAGTAAGACAAAAGTAATGGAATTGAAAATCAGGTTGACATTAATTCTATAGTTCCACTTTTTCCTCACTGAAACAGCACACCAGACCCAAATCATCAAGCTAAGCTCTGAAATGCATCTGGATAATGCTGCTTCTCCTGTGGAGTGATTGGGAGTGGTGAGTAGGGTGGGGAAGCACTGGCTTGGCACATTAAATAATTTCAGTAATGCCTGGTGGACTTAGAGGCATTTCATGTCCAAGACTTTGCTTTATTGCACTTTAATTGAGATGTTAGAGGCTTCCTTCCCTTCATGATATTGCTGTGGGTGACTGATGTCAAACTGGTGTCAGGTCAGGAAATTAAATGTAGGAGAGAAAGAGAAGGAGCTGGAGAGCTATCCACTGGGTTTCTGGCCTTTTTCTTGTCATTTTCTTTGCAAATTATTTGTCCTGGGATGTTCAGAAATGGAGGCTGAGCACAGGAGCACTCCTCTTTATGGGAAGTGTCTTATGAGAACACAGGCACTGATTTACAGTGAAGGCACAAGATTTGGGGAGCAGTTATTGGGGGTCAGTGTGGCCATTTCACCTGGAGGATTCTCTTTCCACAACTGGTACAATTTGGTGTATGAATGGGGTGTAATCCAGAGGAAGACTAGAGGCCTGAAAGTCCTGGAAGCAGATCCCAGAGCTGGGATTCCTCTGGCACAGGAACAGAATTGGAGAATTCTGGATTCTCAGGCAGGAAGATGAGTGGTTAGAGTATCAACTAACCCATGGATCAGACATAATTACAGAGGTTTTTAAAATAAAGCTCCCTTTTGACTCACTGTTCCCATTCCTTTTGTTCCCCAGCAGCCAACACTGATTGCAATGTGATTTTGGAACAGTGGAGAGTCCCACTGAAATGACTTTAGGATGGGGGAAAGGACTCCATTTCAATATTAGGTTATCTTCTAGTTCCCACCCTCTCTCAGATTTGTTCCCATGTATGGGTTAATGTTTACAAACTGGTAAAATAAAATCTACATGAAACTGAGACAAAAGGATTCCTGTAGTCCTATTATGTTAATATGGAAAAATCCAGTGAACAACCCTAAGCAGTGGCTTTGTTCCATTTTTTCTGGGTAGGTTAGGGTAATACAAGATTTGAATTGTTCTCTGAAGAAATTCACGACCTTGTGGGAAATCTTCTCAGGCTCTGTTAGATGTGGTAGTTCCCACATTGGAAAATAGTCTCCTGGAAAATTTTCCAGCAGTCATGTGATGCAAAGTCTTTTTCCTAATGCACTTTGGGGTGTGAGATAAAGTTTTAAGCATAAGAGACTATTTTACTTGAAAATGAGGTTGGTCTCAGGGTTGCTTCTCATGTGTTTAAGTCCTGTCTGTGCACTTGTTAATGTTTTCAGTTAAATGCAGTAATTTGCAAGCATATTTATGGAATTACAGAAATAAAAAGAAGCACCTTTAGCAAACAACCATATCAGAGAAATGCTTGAGAGATCCTTGGATTTTCTTCCTGGATTGATATTCTGTCTGATATTTTGACTGATATTTATGTCTGATATCTGATTGATATTTATGTCTGATATCAAAATATCAATATTTTTTCCTGCATCCTTCAAGTAAACAATTTCACTCCGTGGCTCTGTGTTACCAAATTCATATTTTCTGATCCCTTCTGAACTCTTTAAGGTCCTTTCTGTTCTTTCCATTGCAGTCCTTTGACACTGATTTTGAGTCTCGTGGTGGGTGACATTAAGTACATTTTGAGATTGTGTTTCTGGTATAAATAATAAATGTATTTGCTGCCTTGTATTAACCATTTGACCTCTGTTGACCTTAAATCTCTTTCTCCTCTAAGTTCTTGTGCTGGGAAGGATTTGTTGGTGACGTCTTCTGCGTGAGTTTCCTTAATTCTGGATTTTGTGAGGCTTTTTCAGTGTCAGTATTTGCACTTGGAGCAGGGGTCAGTCCTTGTTTTGGTCAAGGATGTTCCTCCCCTGGAGGCCACCCCACAGATGCTGGTAAATAACTCTGAGAGCACTTTGAAGTGCACAGCAGATTTAATGTCTCCGTGCTGTGCTATCTCTGTGTGCCATTTTAAGACCATTCTGTGATGTGAAGAGGTGTTTTGACTGAAACCTTTATCCAGACTTGTATGCAGGCCAAAGTAAATGGAATTATTTCAAACAGTCTCCTTTGGTATCAACTCATGGCCAGACTTCAGATAGATGGAATACTAGAAAGGGCTCTGAAATGTCAGAAAAGAAACAAAAGGCTGATTCAACTGTGATTAATCATTCCTAAACTAAATACCTCGGACTGGCTGTGGTCACAAGCAGTGCCCCTGGAATTTTATGGCACTTGAGAGCCAATTTCTTTGGCTGCTTTCAGGAATTTCAGCATCACTCCTCATGCAGAAGTGAAATGCATCCAGTGGTAGCCTGCATGTCCACGTCCACAAGATCCACTGGAGTCTGGCTCATCTTCCCCTGCCCAGACTCTTTCACCAGGTCTCACCATGGAATTTAGTTCATGGTTTCAGTCAGATTTGCTGTGTAAAGTGGAATTTGTGAGGGAAGATTTAATGTGATGTGCCTTAAAATGATCCTCTTTAATTTGCACATTTGCTAAATGTGTCACCAGTTCCACACAAGAAGAGCTGGTGTTTTTATACCTTTTATACCTTTGTGTGTCATCTTTTTATTCAGCCTCATTTTCTCATTGGTATTTACCTCTCTATTGACCTCTCTATTGCTATTTACCTTAAAATGGGAAAATATGATGAGCTGGGAGTAGTTTGGAGGACTGACTGGAGTTGCCCTGAAACTAGTGGCTTTTTCAGGTTTAATTTTGTAAGTTTATAGGAATAAATCTGCATTGCAATTAGTACAACACAGCTTTTTGTATAAACAGGTCATAAAGAGTCAGCTAAATATCCTGAAAAGTCAGTAGTTGTTACAGAGTGCCAAGTTGTTGCTTGCAGCACCATTTGATAATAAAGAAGTATCTGCATTGTAAAACCATTATTTACTCTAAGAAAGCAGTAAAAATTTTGTCAACACAGTGGTTTTGCTTTGTTTAGCAAGACTGTTAAAAACAAACAGCAAATAATAAAGACAAAAACATACAGTAGTAAAGTCCTGAGAATGATGAGTTGTACAAGTGGGGAGGTAATCCCTGCTTTTGGGTGTGTCTTGTTAACAGCATTTTTATCCTCCTCCTGCCTTCCTTCCTTCTGTTTCCTCCCTGGACTTCCCTGGGATCCTCCTCTACATCAGCATCAGCAGCTAAAAATGAACATTGATTTCTGAATTCTGAGTTCTATGAACTATTCTATTTAACTCTGAATTCTATTGGAGTTTTGGGCATCAAAACCCAAAGGGATTTTGGAAAGTCTTGTAGAGTGACCAAGACTTCCAAAAGGGTTTTGCATGATTGATTTGATGCACATGTGTTAAATGCTTCTGAAAATCAAGAATTAATTGTTTTAATGTTCCTTCAAGGTGTATCTGGTGCAAAAAGTCCTTATCTCTCTGTGTGTATTTTATCAAATGTGTTTTGATGAGGAGGGATGTCTGGTTTTTGGACATGAGAAGGCAGGTGCTCTATTCAGGATTGCAGAGTCCCTTTTTAAAAACCCTTTCTCCTTTTGTTTTTTCCTTCCATAAAAGCTTTTCCCTTTCACCTTTCCTTATCTGAAAGCCTGCACCAAATAAATGAACTTCACATGTTGGGATAAACAACTGTGAGAATGTGAGACAGAATAAAAACACCATGGGTGAAAAATTATTAATTCTTTAGTTCTTGATGTCATGCTAGTAATAAATATTTAAAAGCTTTTCTCTTTTACTTTTAACAACTTCTTACAAAGTGTTTGAGACCACTTTTTAGTTCATTTTTTTTTTTCTTCAAGACACTTGTAGAGAGGTTGTGAAAACCACATTATTATGAGCATCAACAAACAGGAATAAAGAGCTTCTCCATTCTGGATAGCAACAGCCATAACTGAATGCTGACAAGGGATTTCCACTGAAAATGTAATTATTTAAAGCAGAATATCAGTTTCCATGTATATTTCCATGTTTTCAGAGCAGGTACAGAGAATGAATGCAATTTCTCAATTGCTTCTTTATTTTTTTTTCCTAAGCTCTTGTTTTTTACTGTCTATAATTGGTAAATTATTATTGTTTTTACTCAGTACAGGTGTTGAGGCTGTGCTGAATTTTACACAGCATTTTTCTACAATCCCATTTTTCTTCTAGAAACAGACACAGACCCCAGCCTTGTCTTTTTGCTTAACTTTATTTCTCCTGGTAAAATGTTTTCAATGGGGACTTTCTTTTTTTGTCAGCTGGAATTCCCTTGGGAGAGAAGTGAACATGTCCCTGGGGATTTATTTTTCCAATGTTAGAAATGTTTATGTTCCTAATGTTACAAATCCATGTTTCTTTTTATTTGTTTATGGAGTTTAAGATGAGTGACGTTTGTAGCAGAATGAAGTGAAAATAATATGTATATTTATGTTTGATTGTATTATTTGTAGGCTTTTATCAGGACAGATGATGTTTGTTCTTTAGGTCTCAAATGACCTGAAGTCAACAAGTCTCTTTCTCATTATTGCACCTTGAGAAAATAAACTTGGTTTGGATCAAGTTATTTTCATGTGGTCCTTAAAAAACCCAACCCTATTCTGTATATTCAGCATTCCCAGTTCAAATGTTGTGAAGAATAAACACAGAAATGTGATTAATGTGGCATTAACTACCTACCTTAGCACATCAGCAGGGATGTGTTCTACACCTTTTTTGTTCCAGGAATATTGTTAATTTGGGACAATTTCACTATTTTTTTTTTTAAGTAAATGTGATTTTGCTAATTTGTGAAAGATTTAAGTGAGCTAAAATCCTACCTTAAAAACCCAAGGGCAAAAGGCACAGTTTGTTAAATTGTTGGTCAGTTCTGTGCTAGTGGAAGTTTTCAGACTTCCTAGAGGTAACTGGCCTGTCTCTGTCAAAAGGAGCTGCTGAAAAGATTTATTCAGGATCATGTAAATAAACCTGAGGCAAGCCATCTTCTGAATGATGGTGGCTGGTGGGAATTTATCATGTCTAATTCATGACTCAGCATAGTCATAAATTCCCTGCTCATTTCTGACTTACACAAATCTTAGTTGAAAGCTCATTTGGGGACTCCATAGCAACCACTGGCAGTGAAAGTGAGAACTGTAAATTGTGAAGTGCAGAGACAAAAGGGCTGTGGATTTTGTTTGGGTGCCTCTCTTGTGTCTTTGGTTTTTGGGGTTTTTTTTTGTTGTCTTTTTTTTTTTAAGGGAGAATAATGAATTTCACAATTCATGTCTTTAATTTTTTCCTTCATGTGAGAAATGAGGTCAAAATTCCCATTTCAGAATTTTCCAATTAAAGTTCTACAAACCCATTAGTCCTTGCTAGTAAGTGTTAGAATGCATGGAATTAAAGAGTATTTTTAAAGTTTCTTATCAAGCAAATGAATTGATGCATTGCTGCTTCATCAACTTTACTTCAGTTTTGTTGTTTTAATCATTTTGGATGGTCCTCAAACACTACTTAGCACCCTGTACTTCTGAATTTCATCTTTGTAACTGTCTCTGTGTTAGAATTCCCAAAAGTGAGTTAATTTGAATATTCAGAGATGGACACTGTGCAGTGCTGTGATGGAGAAGGTGAGAACATATTCATGAAGATAATTCTCTTCACTTTTCCTGACACAGTCCCCATGTGAAGCTGTTCACAGCCAGGGCAGTTCAGATGTTGGACAAAATATTAAAGTTTTTGTGTCCTACAGAAAAGTCAAATCTGTCACCAAAGTGTGAGTCACTGAAAATGGTTCATTTTATCTGTGCGCACATTTATTAAAGATGGCAACACCGGGAGTGTTGGATCTCTCATTTAACTCCAAATCCAGCTGCTCTTATTTCTGCTGTTTTGCTGATTATATTAGCTTTAATTAGGTAATATTGTCAAGTGGAATTTATTTGGTCTGAAAGCCTGGAGCTCCTGCTTTTCCTGGCTCTGCCATATTTCACTTGTGGCCTTTACAGTAGGAGGTGGCTGACAAGCCAGTTAATCTACACAAGAGATGTTTTCTCTCCAGTTTTCCAGGAAAGGTTTAATGGGAGATACTTTAATGAGGTCTGGTTTAACTAAGACCTCATTAATTTTACAGAGGTATCACAGTCCACCCCTGTGAAGTGTTACATGTAATCTAGATGAGAATTCATTATTATGAATGATTGTTTTCTTTGTCTGAGTTTGTTTAGCTGCTGACTGTACTGAGTCTCCAAGTAAAAGTATAATTAATGACCAGAATATATTAATGAGGTTCTATTATTTGTCCTCAACTCTGATGTTAAACACAGTCTTCGTTTGCAAGAAGTTCAGCATCAGTACTTGGCTGGGAATGAGAGTCCCAGAATCCTGTAGAGGTGATTTGGAGCCAGGAGGGAAAAGTGGAATCATGGATTGTGTAGTCCAGCCCTTTACTGCAGTACAGGTTCAGTTATAATTTTATTAACTTTTAAAACCTGTAGGACGTGAGCCAAGGGCCTCCTGGATACACTCATGCACATCTCTGCCTTGGTGTGAGGATATAAAAATACATATTCTTATATATTTTTGTTCTTCAGTGGTCATCCCACTGAAATGCTTTCCTTAATGTCTCACCTAAGCTTTTCTTCCAAAAGAATAAGATTATTATTTCTTTGTTGTTGTTATTGTGTTTAATTTTATAGGTTTTTTTGCAACACCCTTCTTTTTAAACCTGATGGCTACCAACATGTCTCTTCATGGGCTTCCCTAAAAACCCCAATCAACCATCCACCAAAACCACCCCTCAATTCCTTCTTTTCTCCAAGTCTCATTTTTTAAAGCTTTTTGTATTTTTTTTATGCAGCCTAGAAGATTTTTATCAAGCAATATAGTTTTATCCTAGAGAATGGTGGCTGAAATTATGCCCTCAGATGCTGAGGTCAGCTCGTAGCAGTTGTTTGTATAACATGAGTTACTGCCCTCATTGTGCTGAGGAAGATGGTAACCTCTGGAGGCAAGGAGAAAGGCTGGGAAGGAGGAGAAGAAAAGGGAATTGTGCAACTCCAAAGTTTTCAGAGTGGGCTAAATTGGGCTGTGGGCTGAGTTATTTTTAGTGTCAAGGTTCGTGACTGTGTGGCTCAGAAAGAAAATGTGTGTATGCTGTTGAATTTCTCTGCTGTCCATTCTGCTTTAGCGAAGTCTGTGTTAAAACTTGCATTTTTCTTCCTTTCAGGAAAGAATATTGCATGAAATGACTTCACAGGGCATAAAGGGTTTTATGGTTTTTTTCCTTCCAGTGCTTATGGAGGTCTGCTGGAAGAATTTTATCTTCCTTATTGTAGTAAATTATTGTTTATAGTATTTATAGAATGCAGTAAATACCTCTAGTGACAGCTCAAAAAAATGAACAATTAAAATCTAGAGCAAGGCTGTGATAGTACTGGGTTACAGATGATGGTAATTAATTGTGTTTTCACACCACCAGCATATCCCTGCTAGGGGAGCAGATAATTTCATGTTATCCTGTGGTAGCCACCACTGTTATTTAGATGCAACTAATTTAAAAACAGATTTGTATTCTCTCTAATTGGTATTAGAGACAGTAGCTGAGGTTTGTGGAGCTTTGCAGGCTCTTGGGTGGTGCAGAGTTTTCCCCAAAGATCCTTGAGGGCTCTGAGAGGCTGCACAGAGCAGGGCCCCAAGCAGGAGGGTCAGTGGAGAAGTGAAATATTTTTGTTACAGCTTCTTTAAAGGTTTTTTTTATTATTATTATTTAATTAAATCAGTTCCCAAAGGCTTTCAAAGGTTGCCTTATTGTGGAGACCTGGGAGCTTGATGAGTTGTTGTCTTTTTGAGTGGAAATTAAAAAATAAAACCAAAAATCAACAACCCCAAAGCCCCTCTTGGTGTTTTCAGACACTGCCCTGAGGTTTCTGCTTCTCCTGTGAGAATTTACCACTGCCAAGAACTTGATTTTGTTTAGTTGTTCTCAGCTGAAGAACTGAACTGTTTGAAAAGGAATGACTGAAAGTGTTCAGAGCAGTTATTTGCTGTGTTAGATGTGTTGGATAATTTGGGGATTCTTCCTAGAAAGGTTTCAAGGGAGTAGAGCATCTTTTTTAATAGCATAGGATACTGTTTGCTTCCTCCCTTTCCTTGTTCAGAATAAAAGTGTTTTCACAAATAACACTGAGGCTGGGATGACAAAAAAAGGGTGTGAAAATGACTCCATTGTTAATTAATTGAAGAAGAATGGCTCTGTGGAGCCAAAGTACATGGGAGCCAAAATCTATCTTTGTCCAACACAAATGCACTGTTGTTCTGTGAATGGACAGAAGACAAGATGAGCTTTTGGTTCCACTGATCCATTGGTTTTATTTCTTTATTTAAGCTATTAGGGCTAGTGTTCTCAAGGGGTGCTTAGTGATAGTATGGGCAGCATATCCATGATGTATTTCATGATATTTTTTATGTTCTTTCCATTTTAGTCTTTGCCAGTTGGCATTGTGTGGTTTTGACCTGTCTTCCATTCCGGGGACAGGGAGGAAGGTGGAGAGATGTTACAGTAGATTTTTAGAGGCAGAAATGTTTAGGAACGTTTTTGACTGGTGTCCTTTAGATATGCAGATCTCAATTAAAATTGACTCAAACTGATTAAAGCTTTAGTAATTTAAACTTATATTATGCCAATAAATATTGACATAATGTATGCTGAGCATACAAGTGTTTATAGCACCTTGCTGTCTGTTTTAGAAGTGTTTTAAAAGTGCAGGGAAGTGCACGAAGCTGCAAGATATGGATGAAAGTGAGTACAGGGTGCAGCTTTATTGATTTTAAAATAAAGCAGGGTGATTGCCTGGGCAATGTTTAGTTCTTTTTAAATCTGAAAAGTCCAAGTGCTTGACTTCTGTAAGTGCAGTTCTAATTTAATACTCCCCTAATCCTATATTTGGGTGGATGTTTAATAAATCCTTGAATTGCCAGGTTTTGGAATGATCAGGACTTACTCAGCCTTTAGTACAGTTACTAATTCCAGCCCGTTTGCCTGCAAACTTGTTTTTTAATGTGAAGGTGTTTATAAAGCAAACTTTCCAAACATCTGGCATTAAGGGAAAACTGAAGTGTTGACGTTTCAGCTCAAAGACTTGGGGGATACATAATGTTAAACAGTCTGTTTTCCTAAACATGCAAGCAGACATTTGTGTACCTTTAAATGGCAGTAATTCAGATGGAAGCATAAAGGGGAACGTGTTCTGCCCAGCTAAGAAAAGTGTTGGGCAGTTTTACAGCGCCACGAGCTTGATGGATGCAAAGCTGCACAAGGAATGGCTGCTGCAAAACCTCCCACTGTAATTTCATTTTGTTCAGCTTTGTGTGATAAAAATGAACTTAATTGACAAGAATTCTAGGATTAGAAGGTTAATATTTTGTTTATAATTACGGAGACAGAGTTTAATAACATAAGGAGGAGTTTGAAAACAAGTCAATGGCAAAAAGAACATGTGGAAAGGATACAATTATTTTTACTCTATTGTGCCCTCAGGCAGTTATTATTTCCTGCAAAACAGCTTAACAAAAACTTCAGTGCATCTCCATCTAGCCATGTTTTCAATGCCTTACTCCTACATTTGTTTAGTGTCCCTATTCTTGGATTCCTTCATCAATTTCTTATATCCAGCGTGGTCTCAGAGGGAGTGCATTGAAGCCTTGGGGCTCTCTCAGTTCAGTTATTTTTTCTGACAACTAATGTAGCTACAGCCTGGTTTTCAGTTTGGAGTGTTAAGGAGGAGAAGAGAAGAGGAGAAGAGAGGGAGAGGAGAGGCAAATATATCCTGGGCTTGGGGAGACTTCAGAGCTCCCTGCAGTACCTAAAGGGGCTCCAAGAGAGCTGGAGAGGAACTTTGGACCAGGGATGGAGTGACAGGACACAGGGAATGGCTTCCCACTGACAAAGGGCAGGGATGGATGGGACATTGGGGAGGAATTCCATGCTGTGAGATGGCCCAGAGAAGCTGTGGCTGCCCCATCTCTGGGATTTCAGGCCAGCTTGGATGAAGTTTGGAGCAACCTGGGGTAGTGGAAGGTGTCACTGCCCCATGTCAGGGTGTGGAATGAGCTGAGCTTTGAGGTCCCTTCCAACCCAAACCATTCCATGGCTCTGTGATTCCAGGATGATGGAAGCTGGTTGGAGCTGTGGTGGCAGTTCAGATTCTGCTTCTTGCAGCCCTGGGGCTGTTGACTCTCACAGATGTTTGGGCTGGAGGTGGATGTGGTCCCACTTCCCACTTTTCCAGTCTGGGACACCACAAACCATCTCTTCTGGTGGCAAAACTGTCACTTTATTGACACCCCAGGCTTTTGTCTGTTCTGAGTGCAGGGATGGCTTCAGCTCAGCCCTGTGGTTGGAGCTTCTTGTCCCAAGGTGGCTCCAAGGTGGTCAGATGCTCTCCTGCTGAGAAGAGACTCCTGGGGGAACACAGAGGCTTTGTTTACAAATTCCCCTCTCCCAGCAAACAAAGCAGGCTTGTTTAACAAACACTCCACAAACAAAAGGGACCTAAAATTAGGATGCTTGTTTCATGAATGAGAACTTACTATGCAAATAAACATTTTTTAGGGACAATAGAAGAAACTTCTGTTAAAGCACACGTGTTTTGATGGTCCAGAATTTTAGTGCAGATTCTCGTTGATCCTTTGTGCAGATAGCTGTTGCTTTGGTGGCTGTTGAGGTTTAAGTTCTAACACATACTTGGAACAGTGGTAAAGTGAGCCTTTGTATTTATTTATTCAGTTTTTAATCTGCAGATGTAAGGGAGACAAGCGGGTTTGGATTTTTTGGCAGAGTTGCATTACTTTATCCTTGTAATACAAATTGTAGACGCTGAAAGACTGGGATTTATCATTGCTTTTTTTCCTCCTTCAGATTTTCAGTCTGAATAACGTTTGTGTGTGCACTGAGGATACATTACCATGAATTTCACAGAATTATTTAGTCAGGATCCTGCAAAAATGAAGGTTTTACTAATGAACTTTCCTGTGCTGTTGTCTCCCTGTGTCCTACAACTTTACTCTTTTTCATCTCTCCTAAAATTACTGTTAATATCTATTTGCCTGGATGTGCCACTGTTTTTGAGGTTGTTTCTTCAGTGGGCTCTGTGCATTTCAGTGTTGAATGACTAAAGATAAATTACTTGGCTTTTACTCAATTTTTCATTGCTGGGCTCAAAAAAAACTTGTCTAGTGTACCGTGTATTGGTAGAAAGCCTTGAAGTTAAAAATCTTGTACTGTTCTGCATTATTGACTTCAGAATATCATTTCTTGTTCTTAGATGCAGCTAGAAATGAGAAAAGCTGGACTGACAGATTTTTAAGTGGCCTTGTTTTTCAACATGATCCAACTGTGTAAAGTTTGAAAACCCCACATAGCATATCTTAATCTAAAGCCAACATCATGCAAGTGAATTTTTAATTAGGAGTATATTTCAACTTGTGAATATCAGTGTTTCACAATTTGCAGAGCTGTCAATTAGTCTGTTATTTATTATGTCTTGAAATATTCCACAGGCTGAGTCGGTAGCTGGGCATGAGAAGCATGAAATTATTTATTCAGTATAAGGCTACCCTCACCCAGACTTCCTTGGGAAGGTCTTGTTTTCTTGCCCTCAGAGTCTGGATGGATTTTTGGCAAGTTCTGTGTGGTTTTGGCTGGATGTTTTAAAACCCTGTTGGAGGCTGAAGCAGGACTTTGGGGAAGTCCAGGATGGGAATGGTGTTCCCAGTGGAGCGTGATGGTCTGGAGAGAGCTGAGCTGGAAAAGGGCCTCTGAGTGGGATGAAAAGTTGAGTTTTGGAGCTGGGAGAAGGGAAGGTTTGGGGCTCCAGGCAAAACTCTCTGAGGAGTCATTGGAGAGACACTGGGAAAGGTGGGGAAAGTTTGGAGACTGATGGAAAAAGAGCTTGGAAGTAAATACATAACACAATATCTCTGGGGATGGACATGCAGGCAAAGAAGGGTTAAAAATGTCAAAATTCCTGAGAAGCTGGGCAGGAAGAAATGCAGGTTTCCATGTGCCCTGTTGGTGCACAGTTCTGGACAATTTTATCCAGGAGCTGGGAATGTGCAGTTGGAGGAAGTTGCAAGAGCAACGTGTGTGTTGTGCATGGATAAAATGAGGAAATGGAGACTGCATAGTCCTGAAAAGTAAAAATATAGAATATACCTGCTCTCCTCTTGTGTCATAATTTAGAATTGTTGCTTAAAAGGGTGAGAAGAGTCAGGATGGAGTTGAAGTGAGTCTTATGTCACAAAATAATTTTTTGTCATTATCACAGAGAATTAGGAAACTAATTGACGTTGGTTCACTGTTTGGCACATTGTAACCACGGCCAATGTTTTTATAAAATGAAAATAAAAGATTGTGCACCTTGCCCTCACACCCATTTCTATCATTCTGGTGCTTTAATTCTGTTGAATTTTAATTTTCTGCTTCCCCACTGCGCAGTTATACAGAAAAAAAAATTAAAATATGCTCACTTTCATTAAAATTCTCTAAATTTAATTTTGTTTATCAATTTTTTCTATTAAGTAAACATTGTGTGTGGTGTTTTTACTTTGATAACTACATAGCAGGAGCCCCTTTGACAGGGAATTAATTCAGTTTTCCTGTGGCATATGTCCATAAGCTACAGATGAAAGCTGTTCTTTTAGATGTGACTCCAGCTCGTGAGGTATTAATGAATGTTTAAAGCTATTTGATATCAGTGTGACAGTTTTGTGCCTCTGAGGGTAAAGCGTGGGTATGATCTATTGGGCTGTGCATATTTTTCCTGTGATTATTTCACCTTTCATTAAATGTAAGAAAACAAACTTTAACACTTAATTTCATACATTTAATTTAATGAGCTCAAAAAATACTGTCAGTTTATGGCAGCCCTTCAAGGGAAAGATGGGATCCACATGATTGAAACACTCATTTCTTTTTCTTGTTATTTTTTGGGTTGGTTTTTTTTTTTTTTCCTCTTTTTTTGCTTCTCCCAGCTGCCAAAATAAACTCCTTTTGAGATAGACCTGAGCCAACAGAGCTGGTGTGTCTCTAATGAAGCATTCTTCTTGAGGCCCCCACTTGGTTTTTATCTTTTTGTCATAGCTCTTTTTAATCTCCCTTTCCAAGTTTAATGCTGGGGTCTCCTTAAGAATTTCTGCTGCAGATTCAAAGTAAACAAGGTCCATTTCAGTAATGGTATGATTTTTATTCCCCCAAACTCTTTGATTTTTTTTGTGATAAAAAGGCAATTCTTATTACATTTTTTTATGTAATATACTTCAAAAATAGCAAGTTGTTGAAAAAGTTGGCTAAAATTCAAGGAAGCTAATAGCCTTCAAATGTACAAGCTTAACTCTTCTTTATTGTTGTTTTCCACTTAAATTTCTCAAACTGTGCAGTTTTTTGGGTTTTTTTTAGCATTCTTGAGTAGCCTCTCTACAGATAAGACAGATTCTGGTTTCCATCTCCAGAACAATCTCTGTGGTAGTGTTTTTAATTAGCCTGTTCCCAACTGAATTTTAGATGGCAATTTCCAATAAATGTTAGCTGCTTTTATATATTTTATGTATATTTATATATGTAAAAAATTATTTTATATATTTTATTTACAGTCACAAAGTCATTTTTCCTGTAAAATGTTTTGAGCACACAACCCCTTGAGTTCATAGGGAATCTCAGTCTCTAAATGTGCACAAATACACCTTGAATGAGAAAAATTCCTTGGAATCCCAGTCTTGTGTGGATGTCACTGTTCTGCCAGTTTAGTGTCACTGATGCTAAATGTTAGTGCATGAGAGAGATAACATGGCAATATTTGAAGCTATGGGAAGTTTTCATATTCCTAATAATATTCTTAATATTCTGATGGTATTAATATTCTGGTGGCAGTCTCTGGAACTCCACCCAGTAGAGTTTTTCTGTAAGTGCCATCTCATATCAGCCTCTTTTTTTTGTGTGTACATCAAATACAAAGTTAATGTAACAACATGGAAAGCTAAACTTTGTTTCAGTAGTCTGTTTTAATAAAATGCCATTGTGTACAGCACAGGTTAGGAGATATAAACAAGAAAAACAAGAGAAAGGGACGTTGGGAAATGTAAAGAAGGCAAAATAGACACATCATAGTTTGGTGATGTAAAATTATTTAGAAAATATGCTTTAAAAGTGGCCCTAACTTTATGTAAGCTCTATACTTGTAGTATTTCTCTTTCTTTCTCATTTTCAAGAGTTATCTTCAAACTTGTCTGTGATTTGGATATTATTATTTCAGCTTTGGATAAACACTCACCCTAGGGCAGCCCAGAATCCATAAATTTGCTGTTGCTGTCATCAAAGGTCTGGAACCAGGGTACAATAGCAGTGTCAGGGTAAATAATGCACTTTATTGGTCTTGAAGGGACCATTCTGGAATGTTTGTGCTGTTGGCTCTGCAGTGTGAAACACCCTCTCCAGGGAAAATTCAGCCAGGTAGGTTTAATCTGAACTGTGACTGTTACTGAAATCTTGAGAATCACAAATGTAGAATTTGTGTGTATATATCTCTCCATCTTTCTTAGTGAGAGTAAGAGGAATGGAGTGGAAATAGGCACAGATATTTAATGTCTTGTGTCTGAGTTAAGAAATGTTTCTGTACACTGGACACCCACTGGTTTGAGTAAACCCCTGAGTTCAAAGAACAGGAGTATAAATGATTGACAACTGCCCCCTGCCAATCTTTAAATTAAATTTTTATAACTATTCATGTAAATATGCATGTATCTATCTAGTCATCAAATTTTTATGATGTAATTCCTGAACATACAGACTTTCTTTTTCCTCTTTTTTCCAAGCCTTATCACTGGATTTATTCCAGACATAGTGGCTTTGATACTGTGATTTTAAGAGGGTGGCTTTAGTTGCTTAAAACAAAAGGAAAACTCTCACTTTACTGCTCTTTATAAATGAGAAAGGACAAACTATTAGCAAGAAGTCTTGGAGGAAGAGAGCAAAGCTTGAAAGTGGCTGTGAGAGGATGCCCAGAGCTGTGTCTTATCTCCAGCTCTGGGCAGTTGCATCCCGAGCTGATAAGGAAGAGACCATGCAGCAGCCCTCTAATTACTGCTCACTTTTAAACTTGAAACAGGAATTATCTCATTGATTAATACGGTGGTGTTAGAGAGGAGAACTGTTGGGGTGTGGGCATGGATGTGCTTTATCTCAGGCAGCACTTTGTTGGCTTCTTGTGGATGCTGTGGATGGTGTGTTTGAATATTGATGTGCTGCAGGTCAGAGCTGGGAGCTCAACATAAACACCCAGAGCCTCCCTTGGCATGGCCCACTCAGTGGGTGGAGGGAAAGATAATATTGGCAGAAAAAAGGAGGAAGAAAAGCTGCACAGACTTGGAGACTAAAGGAAAAGGAGAAAAAAAAGATCAAAACTTGTCCCAAGTGTTCCCGTTTTGCCTCAGTGGAAAGCAATTTTTTCTCTGGCAGCCCATGAGCCTTTTCAGACACCTGTTGGCTGTTTCCCAGTATCAAAAACAAGCTTGAAAGTGTTCAGTATTTCAGATAATTTCTAGGAAAGAGGACAAGGGGAAAGCAGCTATTTGGAGTGTGCACTAAGCTATGAAGATAGCAAAATCTGAACAATTCAGGGGAATGTAAGGAATAGCACATGCTGGGAAAACAAAGAAACAGTGAAAGTTTCTGAAGGTATTTTGGGGGGAAGGGGGAGTATTTGTTTAAAAGTATTTCTTTGCAGAGTACCTTAGGCAAATAAAGAGCTGAGATTTACCTTCAATCTCAGTGAAATTGAAGATAAACTTAATTTAATTCCACTTTTGTGATGGGTTAGGAACATGTAGGCAGTTAATGGCCAAATAATTGCATGATAATTGTAGGACACTGCATGTGAAACTTGGCTGCCTTCCTTTTTGACTTTTAGTTATCCTAATCTATTTTATGCTTACCTGAAATATTTTATTTACCTGAGGGACACTATGAAAACCTTCTGAAATGTTATTTTTTTTATATTTAGTGAAGTACAACCAAGTATGAATATATAGCCAATAATTGTAGGAAATTATTCTGTTTGACATGCAGAAACAAATGTCAGAAATATTTTCACACAATATTTATCATCAGTTATTTCTCTTAATACATTACATGGACTTGGAAAATAAACAAACAAAGAGGTGCAAGTTGGCAAGTTATGTATAAGTTTCATTTGGACAGTCAGTTTAAACATCATTGAGGAACATTTAGAAAGACAATTAAAAGTGATAATCTAGATAAAAGTTGGAACTAGATGACCTTAAAGTCCTTTCCAGCCCAAACCATTCTGTGATTCCATATTTATGTTGGAAACACAACATCAAATTACATTTACATTTCACTTCTGGGAAACCAAAGAATATGGGAGAAGGTGGGTGTTTGCCTTAGTTTCCATGTTTGAGGTGCCTTGGGAAGCACCTTACAGCTCCCTGACTGCCTGTAAAATTCCCATTACACAGATTTTGTGGTGATGTAACTAAATGAGAATGGACACATCTTTCTGAAGAGCAAGGACTGGCACTTCATGTCCTCGAGTTCTGTGAGCTGCAAAATAAATTCTGGCTGTTATTTGGAACATCTTTTAAGGATTACAACACATTATTCTTTAATGAAACAGAAAGGTGGCTAAGCCCTCAAGAATGCAGCTCTGGGATCCTAAAAACATGGATCCATAATTATTTCAAAGTTTGCAGCTTGGACAAAATTGGCTTGTTTGGTGCTGGCACTGGAGTTTCAGGCAGCCTGGTGGAATCCAACTTAATTAATTGAATTACCCAATGCTGTAACTCCTCTTTGGTATATATTTTTTTGTAAGCTCAGTACTTTTTGAAGATAAAGGTGAAGTCTTCAGCCACCTTTCCTGGATAAACAGAGCTGCTTGCTTCATTCTGTGCCTATTGCTTACAGGATTTTTGTTTGTTTAAAAAGGTATTTAAAACAGTGACTACAAGGTGGGAGTCAATTTGTGGAGGTAGTTTGGGAGCAAGGGAGGAGGATTTTGTTGTTTTTCTGGAATCTTTTAGGCCTTGCAGAGCTGGGTGCCACGTGAGAGGCTGGAGGCACAGAGGATGTGCATCTCCTTGTCCAGGCTGGCACAGCAGGTCAAGTTACCAGCCAAGGGCTCTCCTGGGGATCCTTCCACTCTTATTTCTGCTCCTGGAATGAAATCAGGGAGCAGGGCTCTGCTGGAGCACTCTGCTGGGGGATTCCAGCAGGAATTGTTGTCTCTCAGGGGCAAGGCTGCATGCCCAGCTCTAATGGGTCACTGTTGAGAATTTGGGGTTGCTTTGTTTGTGTAGCCAGAGCACTTCTTTTTAGGCAGCTGGCTGGAAATGGAGATGAAGGCAGTCTTAATTCACTTTTAATAAAAGATCAATGGCTTTATTGTGGAAAAAATAGAATACAGATGTAAAACTGTACCTGATAAAAGAATTAAATGTGAGTTTAACCTTCCTGTTTTGTTTTTTCAGTGCTACTGGTGCTCGACCTTCATTTCTGAGACTATTGTCTTTCTTGGTAGTTTTACATTTTAAGTTGTACTTAGACTACAAAAACAAACTCTGCTGGTGTTTTTCATCTCAAGTTCTTACCAAATCCCTCAGATTTTGCAAAATATTTAAAAAGTAATCTCCAGACTAAAGTCTCATTAAAGCCTTTGCCCTTCCTGCGGAACAAAAGTTCAGAGAAGTTCTGGCTGATTGTAATTGGAAAACTGTAAAACAAAAACCATCGTGTGAAGTATTAATTTAGGCTTGGCAATCTCTCTGTAAAATTACTTTCCAGAAGCTTCCAATTAAAATGCAGCATGTCTAATTGTGTAAGGGAAAGCTCTTACCTTAAGGCTCTGTCTTTTATATTATAAAGGAGGAAAAATGCCACAAACATTAGTGACAATAAGACATCTTGCAGGTATTTTTTATTAAAAACCAGTCACATTTATGTTGCAATGACTTGACTTGGTAGAAGGAACCATGTACTCAGGAATTTCTCAGCCATACTAATTTTCAGTATTGCTTTTTAGTCAAGCCATTGGATAGATTAGTCAGATATTTGTATTTTTGTATGTTTATCTAATCTTTTGGTATCTTTAATCCAATTTATATCTTTAATCTAATTTGTACCTTCGTTACGCATTGGGTTGTTATGCTCCTTGAACAATGCAGTTGAAATGGTTTCTCCCTGTGGCTCCTCCCCCTGTTTCAAAGAAGAAGCAAAATTGGGAAAAGGGCAGGTTAACCAGGATGGTTGAAGGTATGGAATAGCTTTAAAGAATTCATAAAGAATTTAATTCCCTTCAATCTGATGGAGATATCACAGAATGGTTTGGATTGGGAAAGACCTTGGAGATCATCCAGTCCCATCCCCTGCCATGGGCAGGGACACCATCCACTAGACCTGAGGGGTTTTTTATTTCCAAAAACATTTCAGAAAAGCAAATTTTGTGTCTTGTATATTTCTTGGTAAAATGTAGATGCCGAGAGAGAAATATGTGCAGTTGTTTTATATTGACAGAGTTCATTTCATCAGCAGGTGGTGTTGGGTTTGAGAAGCTGAAACCTGAGACAAGTGCTTAGGGATGGTTTGGAAAATGATACTTCATGTTGAAAGTCTTGTAGTTAAATATTCCCAAGATGGTTTGGACAACTTAAACAGTTCCACTGTGCAAGAGCTTGTATATGATGAGATAAAAGAAAGCAAAATGTTTTCAGTTGTGAACCCTTACCATAGACAGAATCACTTCTGAAATGAATGCTGATTTAATCTGAAGCCAAAGAGAAATTGTTTTCAAAATCAGTTCTGCAAATCTGATTAAGTTCTACTGTGATAAATCCCTCTGCAGCACTTCCTTTTAGGAGATCCCCTTTCTATTTTGGATTTATGTTGGGTGTATACTGCAAATCAATATTAAGAATAAGAGGGAATATAAATAGTATGCTCAGAGGCAATTTATTTAGATGATGTAATCATTTTAGAATGAGTAATGAAATTTGAACATTTTTCTTGAAGCACAGATGCTCATGTACATGAGGCACAATCTGTGTGGCTTCTCAGGTTTAGGTGTTTTGCAGTCCAGGAATAAAGGGAGAGAGGAAAAAGGTAGGAGGTGGATTTGTAGTAATTTAGTTTCAAATAAATAAATATACTTGTATTAAATAAAAGTAAATGTGAGGGTTTAAATATTCTGAAGGAAGTAAATAGAGAGTAAATGCTTACGGAAAGGGTGGGGGGAGGCAAAATCCCTTAGAAATAATTTAGTTTTATTTAATTAAATCCTGTGGGTTCCCTTTTTGATCCTCTCAGTACAGACACAGTGCTGGTGCTGTTCACTGGGGACTCACCTGGGCACATCCTGTGCTCCCCCTTCCCCTGTGGAATGACTCATGGGATGTGGCTTTGACCAGCAGTGGAAATCAAACATCTTTACAGGAGAACTATCTTCCTCCTGGTGTGTTTGGAAACACCTCTGGGAAGGGAGGATATCAAAGGGAATCAAGGGCTGCTTTCATTGTGGCCTCTGATTGCACTGAGTGTCCTGGGTCAGTGGTGTGTCACCCCCACAGCCTCCTGTGCCTTCAGGGAAGGCTCCTGTTTATCAACAAGCTATTTATTAACAAGCTCCTAAATTTTGGGGTGAGAAAACATCTAAAGGAAGTCACCTCAGAACTATTTTTTCCCTTTCCTCTCCAAATTATGGTATTTTGATGCCCAAAATAAATATTGAATCTACAGTGATGGGTTGGATAATCAATTTTTCCTGTTACTGTGCTGCTCAATGCTAAAAAAGGTATTTATAAATTATAACCAAACCAGTAATGCTGCAATGGAGTTAATTTTATCCATCCCATTTTATAATGTTACAGAAGTAAGTGGGAAATTTAGAATAGGGCTGCATAGTGATTTTCATGTGTGGGATTCACAACTGTGATAAATTTCAAGAAGTGGGGTGCAGGATCTTCTAGGGAAACTGAGTGCCTGGGCTATTTTTTTAGAGCCATGAGTTAAATTCATGCTACTAAGAAAGATTAATTTGCCACTTGTATTTTCTGTGTTTAAGCAACAGCTCTGAAAGACAGTTCCTTGGCTATTTCTGCCTTCTTGGCCAGTTGAGAAAATGTCTTTAAATCAACAAGTAATTATGTTCAATTTTTTTTTCAAATATGACTGAAAAGGCATATTTTTTTCCCCAAGTCCTTAAACTGTTTCATCTGAGTGATGATGATTAAAAGTTCTTTAAGCACTACCTTCACATAGCTTTCAACTATTTCTGTTTAGAGAGCATAACATTTCAAAGTGGTTTATTTAAAAATGTCACTTCCATTCTCTGGCTTTAGAGGATTTTCTGGGGCCTTGAGGTTTAAATTTCTGAATGGAATTGAAGGAATATTGTTTTAATTTAATATAAAAATTCGCCTTTAATTTAAAAAATACCAACAAAACCAACAGTAGTAGTTACAAGTCAATCCTGGATGTTTTTCAAGTGAGATAATCAGTCATACAGACCTTTTCAGAAATCCAGCTCAGGTATTTGACAAGGCTCAGCATGAGGTTTGGTTGTTTTTATCATTTTTACAGACACTGATGACGTTTTATCCAAGATAATTCTTGTATTTTCGACTCAACCATTTCATGTTGGTGGGGAATAATTTTTAAAAAGTTAATTTTTCTTTAAACACCATGAAGAGTTGAACAGTAAGAGTATAAAAAGAGTTGGGATTTCTGGTGGTTCTGATTCCCCAAAACTGGGGGTTACTGCCTAAGGGTGGCCCTAAAGGAATGTCTTCACCTCCAGTCACAGGAATTTTGTGCTGTCCCTTCCCAGGCCTTGCTCAGCCTCATGGAAGTCTTCTTTGCCTTTTTTCACAGCAGATAAATCAACTTCATCTCAAGATGATCATCTTAATTATCCTTTTAATATAATTGATGTGAAGAACTCTTAATGGCATCAGCTCTAGGGTGGCTTCTGATAATGCCCAATCTTTTAGGTTTTAATTTGTATCCTTAAACTTTTTCATTCTCTTCACTGTATGGCTGTTTTTCAAGCTGAGATGTGTAGTGAATTTGCCAGTTATAAATTAATTTGCTATTGCCACCATATGGCTCTGAATGTTGAGAGTGTATGGATTGCATGAGTAACGGCTCAAAAGATAGAATTTTCACTTAAGTTATAGGCTGCTGAATAATCTTATTTTAAATCAAATGAAGATCTGATTAGGGGAGGTTATTATTGCTGAGGTGGTGATTTTCTGTGTAGCTGGAGGGAAAATAATTAAGGCTGTTTAGTTTCTGGGAATGTCTGCAAAGAGTATCTTCTTAATAAATCAACAAAAAAATAGTAGAATTTCACTAATCATTACCTGTAAGCTAATCCAGGAAAAGCTCCATGGATTAAAGTGTTACTATTTAAGTAGCAATGAACAAAATGCTCCATCACTAATGTAATAAAAATAGCCTCCTGCTTACTGTTCAGTGGGGCTTTTCTATTAGATTTTTTTTTCTTTTTGGTCTCCATTATTTGCTAGAATTACCAACACTTGAGATGAGCTGCTTTTGGAGGTGCTGAGTTTTTTAGTGTTGGCCCCAGCTCAGCAGAACTCCTGAGGATAATTTAAATGCAGAGTTCCAGTAAGCAAAGCCAAAACTTTCCTAGTTCATCTTGGATATCGTGGAAGTGTGTCATGTTAATTTTACATTTTCATCACGTGCCAAGGGTTGAGTTTGTGCTCCTGAGATGGTGCTGAAATGCCTAAAGCCTGTGATTTCACTGAGCACTCATTTGGTGTAGATCAGATTAAAAACTATTCCTTGCTCTTTGGAAAATCAAGCTGGAGCCAGAGTTCTTGTGCAAGTGATATGACTGTTTCTCTTTTTGTTCTTTTTGGTTTTTTTCCCATCTTTTCCCCTTGGCAGGGTCAGTACAGGCCCTCTGACCTGCTGTGCCCAGAGACCTACGTGTGGACACCCATTGAGCAGTGCCTGCCCCTGCTGGAGCACAGCAAATACTCCCGCTTCAACCAGGATGGAAAAGCAGGTGAGGCCACCAGGAATGAAATATCTCTAATTTGTCTGCCTGTTTCCAGTGTATCAGGATCATCTGCTGCTGAAGCAGCATGGAAATCTCACCTGTAAAGGATGAAAAGTGTACAGTTCACAGCTCCTGCAGCAAACATTAGTAAATAGAGAATTTTATCTTTTAAGCAATGCACATTTTAAGTACATTCTGTCCTGTAGACTGTAAGTCATTAGAAATTAACACATATTGCTGCCTTTCAGATTGTTTTCAAATGATATTTGCTATTCTGGGCATGAACAAAACCAATAAAATAATTGTTCTTCACTCACATTCCTGTTGGATGGATGCATAAAGAATTAAAATGGAATCAATAGAGGGAAGTGGAAAGGCTGGAGAAGCTTAAAGGCATCAGGTGCTTTTGTTAAGAAACAGAGTGGCAGATTTAGTTTAACAATCAATTAAATATTCAGTTTAACAGTCAGTGGATGTGAAGAACACAATAAACAGCAGAAGCACCTTAAACATCTTGGTGTAATGTGACATAGTTTTACACATTGTGTAAAGTAGGTACTTAGTGATTTACCAGCATTGACTGATTGAAATTGTTACTGACCAGAGCACAATGCAGTGATGCTACTGTAAAACAAGGCAATTAAATGGAAAAAAATACACAAATTTGCTTCAGTTACTGACTCTGTGGGCCAGTGGCAGGGCCCAAGGGAGCTGTGTTAGACCATGCTTGGTGTGGTGCTTGGGGGGAAAGGGAATAACTTAACTTCTGTTATTAATTGCAACTTGTTGCATGTCCTGTTTTTGAAGTTTTCTTTCTCCTGTGAGTAACAATTGAGTGTGGCTGTGATATTATTCAGCTCAAGATCATGTAACACTGTGGTCTGTTTCTAGACCCCAAAACACAGATTTACCTGTCTGAGTCTCAGTAGCCTTCAGCTGCTACTTCTTTCTTTTTACATTATTTCTTTTTACTCTCTTTTAGGTTTTTTTCTGTTTGATCCTTTTGCTTTTTACTGTGGTTTAGTAGGATTCCCTAGGCAGTTAATTATTCAAAGGGCAGGATGTAGATAAATTAAAAGAATTTGAAAAGACTGCTTAAGCAGGACAGTGAAGTTCTGGGATTGCTGTTGAGTTCCTTGCTTTTCCTCACCCTCTGCCTGTTGGTTGCTCAACAGGAACACTAATAATAATAATTATAAGAAACTACAATAGCAAGATTCAAATAAATCCATTTTTTTAGATTGGTGAGGGGAAATGGGAAAAAAATTACAGAAGTAGGAGGAGGAAGGGAATGATTTTGGAGGCCAGTGATGTTTGGGATACTTTTGGTATTGAGAAAGGAGAGAGTGCCAAACTGGAGCCTGTGAAAGTGTTAACCCATGCAAGCAGAGGGGCAGCATCTTGTGGATGGTGTGAAATCCCTGTGGCATTGCAGGCTTTTGGAAACCACGGGAAACAAAGCTTGGCATCATTATCAGCACAGAACATCTCACTGCAGACCCTGCTGGAGCTGTGACTTGTGTCCTGTGGCTTAAGGAAATTAAAACATTGCTGCACGTTGAGATGCTCTGGGGGTTTGGATTGCTGCTTGGAGGAAGCCATTTCTCACCACTGAAATCAGTTCCCTTCCTCATTCTTTACTCTCTCCAACAGTCACTAATACGAGTTTAATGAAGTTACAGTGGATTTTAAAAAGAGCAATACAAATGATGGTGGGCTTTATTCCTCTTGATTCAGCTTTCTGGCTGTAATTATGTTGGTGAAGTAGGGCCTGATTTATCAGAAGTGGGATTTCCAGTATTGAAACCAGATCCAGTAAAGACCTGGGAGAAATGGTGTGACTTTCACTGCTGCCTGGGGCAGTTAAACAGTCACTGGCAATGCTCATCTTCTATTGCTGTCTGTAATGCCAGAAAAATTGGGAAATATTGTCTCATACTAATTGGTTCATAATTAGTGTAAAACATAATTCATGTGTTCATCATTTGATTAAATTTTTGAACGTGTTTTTCCCTCCTTTAAAAAAAAATCATTAAAATTTATGTCATAAGTTTACCAATTGCAGGTTCAGGAGAGTCTGTTACATGCTTTGATCTTTCAAGCTTCTATGAAATAGAAGTGAAAACTATGAAATATGAAAAGGATTTTTGAGTATTCATACACTTTACATTGCAGAGCTCCTAAGTAAGATTTACTTTTACTTCTCTGGAATAAAAGTTAAAAAATACTCATAAAAAATGGTGCTTTTTTAAAAGCATAAGAAAATATTAATTTATGTAACTCATGCCTTTGAACAGATTCTTCATTTTTGTTGTCTGTTCAATTAGAAAAATTTAGAACACGATCTTATAAATGAGAGAGATTTATGAAGATTCTGATATTAATAACCAGGTATATTTAGAACTAAGTCGTTTGTGAGGCAGTGCAGTAACAGAGGATTTGGATACTGATGCAATCTGGAAATTGAGATAGTGCTGAACTTCATTTAACAGCCATTAGCTGTAAATACAGATGGAGATATGCTAAAGAAAAAAGTTGTTAATTAAAAGGTTGCTCTGCAGTCAGTGGCTTTGATAACACATCAAACTGATGAGCAGAAGTCAGTCACATGATAGCATTTGGTGAAATATTCCTGGGCACACCCACTGACTCCCTCCCAAAACTGCTCCTCAGGGTTTTACTTCATTGGTGTCTTCCCTAACAGCTTTACCCTGAAACAAGAGCAGTGTGGAAAGAACTAGAAATCATTTCTTTGATATCCTGGCAATATTTTTGCCCTTTCACTTTCCATTTTCTAGACTAACTCAGTGTCATGTTTTCTCTCTTTCTAATATCTGCTGAGATTTTCAGTTTGTTGCTCCTGGGAGAAGTCTGTGAAAAATATCTTGGTGAAGTAAAAAATCTACTTTTGGGATGGTAATTAAATTAGTGGGAACCTTCAAATCTTTCTTCCCATCAGTGCTGGACTGTCAAGGTATTTAAAAAGCAGCTTCAGATGAGGGAAGATACAATCCCAGTCTGAGAGTGGTGGCTTCAAAGCCTTCATAGTTACATGGCTGTCATGTAATGGGGGCTGTACTTGGGGGTAAGCTGTTGCCCAGGTGAAAAAGCTTTATCCAAATTTTTAGCCATGGCCCACAGCAATCCCAGTGGTGGAAGCTGCTTCCCACCTTCCTGTGTCTGCTGACACTGTGAGCAGAGCTTTGGGAGCTGCACTTCAAAAGGACTTCAGTGCTTTTTCTTGTCTTAACCATTTCGTTTGCTGCAGTTGATGAATTGGCTGAGCTCTTCCACATCTGCTCAACTTCCTGCAGATCTAATAACAGAGTGAAATCAAAATGGCATCGAATGGAATACATTAATTAAAATGAAAGTATTTTCTTCAGCACATTAAAAAAAAATAAATTGCACATAACAGAGGCTCCTCTGCCTTTGTGTTTTCTTGGAGACAAGACTGCTGCAGAGGGTATGGTTAACACAAACCATGATGGATGCAAAAGGGTGGGATAAAGGGAGAGAGAGGCACTTCTGGGTTTCCTGGTCAATTATAGTAGTAGACTAAATTATGGTCTATTAATAGACTAAATAGTATTAGACTAAACTGACCTTTTTGTAAACATTACAGTGAAAGAGAGTTTCAAAGAGAGGGATCTAGGGAAGTTTCTTAGTTGTGTTTGAGAGTTTGTGGAGAAATCTTTTGCACTGTGAGAGTTGCAGAACAAATATGGAGACACAAAGCAGCTTCCTTCAAAACATAAATTTGTCTGGGATAGGATCCTGTAAGTGAGAGGGAGAACTGAGATTGCTGCCTGCAGGTGCTAGGAATGAAGATGGAGTGAAGCAGAGTGAGGGAGGTTTTAGAAGTGAGGATCTGATGTGATCAGGGTGTGGATAGCTGGCAGAGACATGGAGAGCAGACAGGAAGAATTTTGTAGTAGTTCATAGAGGTAGAACAATGAGAAGAAGGGCTTGACAAGAGCAAGAAACAAGTGATGGTAGCATTCAAACTTGAGCATGTTGATAAGATATTGTAGAGGTGAATGAGGGAGTCTGTTATTTGGATACAAGATCTAAAGAGATTACAAATCCAAATGATTCAACGACCACCTTGCACTCCTTGCTGCAGACCAGACTTTGCATCTGCCACCTCTGCACAGCAGTAAAATCTTCTTTCTTCCTCCAGCAGAGTGGAAATCCTTAGAAGAACTCAGGCTTTAGGCTGTTTCCAGCTGCTGTGAGCCAGAGTGACGATAGGCAGGGGAATCCAGAGCAGAGGATTTGTCTGTTCTGTGCTTTCCAGTCATCAGGCTGTGGCTGCACAAAGGGCAGATGTTGACATCCACAAAGCCTTTGAAACTGCCTCGTGTTCACATGGAAGCCTTAACTATCAGAATAAAACAAAATTTAAACCCAAACCAACAGTAAAATCAGTGCCTGAATTCCCCTTCTTGGGAGAAAGTCCTGGGAGATCACACAAAACTATGGAGAGGTCAGAAAATCCTCACTTCACACTCAAAAGAATCACTCTATAGAAAATCCATTCCATGTAAAACCTCCTGAGTTCACAGCAGGTCACTCATTTTTGAGTTACTGAACTAAAGAAAATTACTTCAGATTTCCAGTTGTTCTCTGTACTCATCTTACAACTTTTATTACATGTTTTTACCAGATTTTAAAAGCTTTTAGATGAAAAAAGTGTTTCTTTAGAAATACATCTTTCTATATATTTTTTCTATTCTGCTGCTCACAGTAAGCTAGAGTAGTAAAATACAAATAAAAATCCCATTATTTAACAACATCTGAATCCTCTCAGTAGTGATTGCATTATGTATCTTAATGCTTCTTGCAAACGACTGAGTGTTATTAGTTCTAGTAAATAAAACTTAAATAAAACCAGAAATCTGCAGGCGGTTATGCAAAACTGTTTATTTTAAATATATGTTTTTGTGCATAATGCTTCCACTAGAAAAAGAATTTGTCACGACTGTTTCAATAACTATAATTTCTAGTGTTGTGTTTTTAAAACATTTTATTTTATGTACAATTTTTAGTGCACTTTGTTATCGAAGAGTATTTCAAACAGGTTTTATATTTATTGTGTATGTGAACACAAGTCAGCACAAGTTTTGTTGACTTCTTTTTTTCCCATCCAGTACAGGGACTGTTAAATTTTACAACATATTTAAAAATTTTAGTATATTAACGTGATACTGGTCTTGTTCCTCCTGTTAACAGCAAAGCCATGATCACAGATTTGTGTCCTGCAAGTGAACTGTGGTTGCCACTTGGTCACGTCTCAGAGTTCAGGTCCCTGGCAAGGGGCTGTATCCATGCAGGATGGATGCAGGCAGAGGGATTGATGCAAAGACAGGAGATGTTAATGTTTATAAGGGTGCTGTGATGCAGATTAATGTTTACAAGGATAAATGCACTGAACTTCTCGAGATGATGAAAATGTGGTCGCAAAACTATCACAGATGGAAAACATTAAACCAATTGTTTAGAACTCTGCAATCATCTGATTTGGGAGAAATTGCTGCTTTGCTCTAAAAACAACTGCTGTTTATAATTTTTTTTTAATAGTGTTGTGTATTTCAGAGAGTTGGGAAACAGTTTGAATAAGCTCTGAGAGATCACGAACTAAAACTTTCCACTATTATCACAGCTATAGGTAATAAAATTGAATTCTGTAACCAAGAAAAAGACAGACATCCCAGTTCTTTCTAGCAGTTTCTCTAGAACAGACACATCTTATGAGTTTCTATCTGTTTCTAATTAAGTTAATGAACACTTAGAGCCATCAGAATGCATCTTTCTAAATCCAGTGTGATCCTTGAGTGTACAAGATGTTTAAACAATGAAAATAATGCCAATAAGGTGTAGCCAGGCACATTTTTCCCTCACTTTTTACTGTGTTTGGATTAAATTGAAATGACTGGCATGGGGTGTTAGCCTCATGTGCAGTGCTTCTGTAATACAAAGGAAATGTTATCCTCTTAATTTGTGAGTCCTAAGCAACTGCCATGGCATAAATTGGTGTGTGAGTTAGAAAATGCAAAGTTTAATAAATATTTGTGATTTTAAAGTTTGGATTTATTGATATTCTGAATATATCTGCTTTTAACATATATGTGGCAGACTCAACCAGTGCCCCTCAAGCAGCACAATTATTTGACTTCTGATGTGGATCATGAAACCTTTGACTTGGGCTGCACAATTCTCAAAAATGTGTTAATCCAAGATGACCATCATAGAGATTGTGAAACAAATGAATGCATTTTGAAATTACTTTTTTTTTGGAGGACTTTCCTTGAAAAATTAGAAATATTTCACTTCTCTTTGCATTGAAAAGATGATTCTTAGATGGGTTTATGCTCAAGATACCGTTGCACCTTTTGAAGGTTGTGTTATTTGATTTTCCAGCAGAATAATTCTCCATTTTTTGGGGAGGGGTGAAGATTCAGGGGAATGTGGGGAAGGACAGGGATTGCCTAATGCTGTAGAAATCATTTTCCATGGGCAGAAGGTGTTAGGAGCACAAGAGCAGGAATGAAAAGTTCAATAACGTGGGGCAAGCAGAGCGCTCGTGCAGATTTATTTCGTGCTGAGGACAGTGAGTGTGTGGGACTGGTTTCCAAATGTGATAAAAGTTAACAGCTGTAATTAGGCCCAGGCACAGAGCAGCCATGGAAGGGACACCACAGGCATGTGCTGAGCCACACTCCAACATCCACCAGGGAAAACCTGTGCCAGGGTCAGACCTTCTGGAATGATCCTCATGCACTCCCTGCTCTGGTGACATCATCCCAGCCCCTCACGTGGAATGTAATTGGTTCCATGTTTTAATTAATTTAGCCAGCAAATTGACTGCTGTAATCTGATTTATTTAGCTGATAAGCTACTGCCAATTGCTTCAATTTTTCCTATTTCATGGAAATGTTTGCATTTGTAATTCTCAGTTTGACTCTCATCTCTGGTATTTTTCCTCCTCACATATCAGTCTTAGTGAAGACTTTGCCTTTCTTTTTGAAATATTCTCTCACTGCTTTCTGCCACGTTCACTTCTATGCAGTTCAAATATTTTAATAAATAGTATTTAACTTTTTGTTCCTTCAGAGATTTTTTTTCCCCTGTTTTCTTCCCATTGTTTTGGAGCTGTAACTCCTTAAAGCATAATCTCTAATTTTTGTCTTTTGTACTGGCTTTTCATAGAATGGTATCATTGAATGGTCTGGGTTGGAAGGGACCTTAAAGCCCATCCAGTGCCACCCCCTGCCATGGCAGGGACACCTTCCACTGTCCCAGGGTGCTCCAAGCCCCAGTGTCCACCCTGGCCTTGGACATTCCAGGGATCCAGGGGCAGCCACAGCTTCTCTGGGCACCCTGTGCCAGGGCCTGCCCACCCTCTCAGAGGAGAATTCCTTCCCAATATCCCATCTACATCCAACCCTCCTGCAGCTTTAAGCCATTCCCCCTTGTCCTGTCATCTCCACCATCATCACCATCCCTAATCTTTCCCATTTAAGATGCATTACTATTCTCAATCATTAATTCACAGATTTAATAATGTGTTTGATGTGTCTCTCCCACCAGTAACAAAGTCACTTTTGATTATGTTCTTGAGATGACAGGTCCCTTGCTAAAGTCTCTGCAAAGATATCTAAGCAGTTTTCATTCCCTGCTAGCCAATGGTTTGGAGTTGCTTTCATGTGCTGTTTCCAAGTGCTTGTTAATTTTAACTGTGATTTCCCCTTCTGTCTCTGAAGAGAAATTAGTAACTCAAAATGCAGAGCATTCCTGTGTTCTTCTAAATAACTTGGATACTTCAAGGAACAGAAAAGCTCAGCTAACAAAGGTTGGAGTATGGAGGACACACATCTGATGCAGCAGAAAGCTTCAGGTCAGGTCAGCTTCAGGTCAGGTTCCCCAGTGCTGATTCAGAGCCAATAAAACTGCTCACAATCAGAGCTGGGCAGTAGAAATGCCTGTGAGGTCCATCAAAAATGGGTCAGGCCATGAATGACCCTGTAAAGCTTTGACTTTGCAAGTTCTGATCTGCAGAACTGCCTTGTGCAGGCTGCTGAGGGCCTGGAGCTGCAGTCAGGAAACCTGGGTTAGGGAGGGCATGCACAGGAATGAGAGAATCACAGAATTGTGAGAACACCTCACAATGCCTCTGCCTTCAAAACAGAGCTGTACCTGCTGTGGTCCTGCTTCAGGCCCTTGTCTGCACAGTGCACTTCAACTGAAGGCTGGAAGTTGATTAGATAACCAAAAAGTTTAGTTAAAATAGAAAAAATACCAAAACCCAACGTGCCCTGTGTGTGCTGCTAATATTCTTTATTGGCAGTTCACATTCTCATTTCTTGTATTTGAAGTCATCAAGAACAGTGTTAAAGATTCAACTTCTTTTGAAGTGACTACTTCATTTTGTCCTCTGGAAGAACATCTAAAAGTGAAAAAGTTATCTTTGTCAGCTTGCCATTGACTAGATTGTATTCCTTTTTTGTTTTTACTGTCATTGTATCTTGACTTTGGAGGCACTGGATGCTGTTCTCAGATGGGAAGTGTTCAGTCCCATTTAACTTACATTTTCCCAGGTACTACTGGGTTTTTTTGCATTGCATTCCCAAAAAGCAAATCCTTGTGGGAATATCAATATCAGCCCTTGGTAGGACAAAAGGAAAACAGCACCAAGTTGTACCAGGGGAGGTTTAGGTTGGATATTAGAAGTTTCTTCATGGAAAATGTTGTCCAGCCCTGGAACAGGTGCCCAGGGCAGTGTTGGAGTCACAGTCCCTGGAGGATTTTAAAAGCTGTGTGGATGTGGCACCTGGGGACATGGATTAGTGGCTTTGGCAGTGCTGGGTTAATGGATGGACATGTTGGTCTGAGAGGGTTTTTCTAACCTAAATGATTCTGTGATTCTATGACTTAAATCTTGCCCTTCAATAGACATTTTCCAGTCACCTTTTTTCAGGATAACATATTGTGGTAGGCTAGAACAATTGTATAACATGAGAGCTCCTCAAATAAACTGTGAATTTTATCCATATTGTTTTACGTGCATCTCCCTGAAGCGCGTCCAGCTGGATTTCAGTGCTGGGCAGGGATTGTTTCCAGGTAAGGCAGAAGCTGTGACTCACAGCTGAGCCCCCAAGCTGCTGTGAGCTGCTGCATTGACAGGAGACATTTTCCACGTGCCCCTGCTGGTGCTGACCCCAGGAATGAGGGGAGTCTGAGCACAATGAGTTGTTTCTGTGGCACAGCGGGGGCCAGCGCGATCCCGCGGCCGCTCCTGTGCAGCTCCATGTCATAAACCAGTTGTAGGAGTTCAGGCTCAAAGCCTAAAAGTTTGGGTTGGAAGATGCCTTCAGGATTTCCCCTCACTACATCTTCCTGTCCTTGCCCATTTTAAGGATCCCTATACTTGTAAAACTTTTAATTCCCCTGTTTTAAGGTAACACTTTAATAAATGTGCATTTTTCCACTTACAGACATGTTCTTTTTGAACAGTGGTTTCAAAAGTTCCTATTTTTTCTCAGAGTAGCTGCAAAGATTTGGCTGATTGGGAATATCCTGAGCATTTTACTGTAGTTCCTTTGTGACTTGTGCTTTCTGGTTTTAATTAAGAATTCTTTTCATTGAATTTTTGTACGTTGTTTATGCTTCTTTTTAACTGTACTCTTATTTTGATTTGAGTTAGGATTTTTGTACCCTAAGGCATAGGGGTCTTTAATATTCCTTAATGTATGAGTCTAGTTTGAAAGAAGCAATGTGAGAAAAAGCACATTTCAGCTCACTGTTTTATATAAATATGACTATTAATGGGTATTGCTGATTTGCCCTTCTGTTTTTGAGGATGGCATCCTATACTTTGCTGGTGAACAAAAGAAATTATCCTTTAAATTGGGTAAGAAATTAGCTTAAATTCAAAGGTCAGAAAGATTTGGCTTCTGACTGAGGTAGAATAATTTTCGATTTCCAGTAATTAATATCTCCTATGTCTCAGTCATAGAATTTGAAAAGTTAATGTGTTTCTTCCTTTTGCAGTTTCTTTGTTTTAAAATCATTGATCATTAACTGTGACAAGGTCATGTAAACCAGATGTAGCTTTTCTTTAAAAAAAAAATTCAACAAGGCTGTAGTGTTTCTCATATAAATTAACATCACCACAGTGTAACCAGCAAGGGATGGTGCTCCTTTTCATCATTTTTACACCTAGTTTGAAAGCTTGAGTATCATGAAACTTTTAATCTCCCTGTAAATGGAATTTTTAATTTTTTTTTCTTTGATTGTAAAAATGGGAACATTCTTTTCATCCTTAAAAACTCTGCAAATCCTAAGTGTTTCAGAATTGAAGATTAAAAAACCACAAGCAACATGAAACAAAATCAAAACCCCGGCACATCCATGGGCTGGCAATGCAGCAGCTGTCAAGTCTTTATCTTCATACTTTTGTTCTGTGGATTTAATGCTTAGAGGTAAAAATAATTCATTTGAGATTCCATTTTTAAGCAAAATGGAATTTTAATTTATAGTGTGAGTTTCCTTCAGATTCGGCTTTCAAAGTGAATCACAGGTTTCAGTTAATGACACGGGTTTAAATATTTTAATTTTTTGAGTTAGGGTTGGTTCTTTACCTTTTCCTTTCCTTCACTGTTTTATCCTGCTGTGATGGGGGAAAAAATCCATGTTCTCTATGTAGTATGGATGCAGATTTACAAAGTGATGATGGCCAAATACTTTCATTATTCCAGGGAGTTGAAGGACCATTTAAAGAAAATTAAACTTATGATCAGAAACAGAATAATTTCAGATTTTAACAGAAGTACCACATTTCTTTTTGTGAGTTAGAAATGCCAGTCCTCAGGTAGGCTTCGTACTAATTCTGACTCTTTTTTGTACAGAAAATATAGGAAATATTTTCCTGTGACTAATGAATGTTGTTTTGGAAATTGACAGTTGTCCTTTCTCCTATTTAGAAAACAGGAAAGTCAATATATTTGCCACTTTACTTTTAATTATTTCTTCACTTGTTTTCCTGCAAGTGCAAAAAAGCACTTTAAAGGAAAGTTAGATTGCTTCCATCTCTAGATTATACCCCTGAGAAATTAAAAAATGAGGGGTGTGTCCAAGGGGAGGAGGGAAGAGGTGCCATGGCTCTAAAAAAGGGCAGCACAGGATGCTGCAGCTCAGGCTGCCCTTCCACATCACTGCTGATCAAAACCAGCTTGACCCAACTCAGCCACCACCAAAAAGCTGATTTAGTAGTGGTTTTCTACAGAAACTTTGAGCCATCACCTTTTTTTTCAGCTCTTGCAGAGCTCACTCTCCACTCCAAGTCTCCCTTGTCCAGCTTTGCACGTGCTTACCCAGCTTTCTGACCAGATGGAGCTGGTTTTCACTTCAGCTTCTATGAGGGAGTAATAATAAAGGTTAATGCATGTGAAGAGTAAAAATTTTTGGATGTGGACTTCCTCAAATAACATTAGAAAAAATGCTAATCCACCCCTGAGCTGTAAGAAAAAGATCCCGACCATGAAATTCTGGATTTCTTTAAAAAGCACACTGCTGTCCAGCTTTCTCTTGCTGTGAATAAAGAAGGTGAAATCACTCCTCCTTATTTCAGCAGAAATGCTTATCAGCATTTGAAAATGATGTTTTGGCTTGGGAGGGAGCTTGTAGTTTTAGGGGGAAGTTGATTTGGGTTGTGCAAATAAATAAGGACTGGATTGTGCAGGAGCTTGTTGGGCTTCCTGCTCCTCACGTTCCTCCTCATCCCTGGAGTGTGGGAGCCTTTTTTTGGGGTGAGGGCAGGCTGAGGCTGCCTTTGAGCAAGTTTGGGGAAGGCTGGATGTGTGAGCTGGGTCAGGAGCTCAGGCCAGTGCCTGCCAAGACACCCCACTGCATGGAGAGGCTTGGGATCACTCCTGCTCCCTGCTTTGTTTTCTGCTGGTACTTAGCAATGTATCTGATAGGCTTTTGTTTTCAGAAAGGAAATCCTCCATGTGTGGATTCCATTTAACAGTGCTATGGGGCTGGGAACAGAACATTTTAACACCTCTCTGCAGCCTTTATGGGGTCACAGTGGCAAGGTTGAGTTAGAAGTGAAATCTCTTCTATATTCAAATTTCAATAGGCAACTGCAGCATAAATAATTTGCTGCTTTAGGAGTGTAGAGGAGAAAAAAAAGAAGTGACAAGAATTTTTCAACAGGAATTTTAGCTCTGAGACTTACAGGATAATATTTCTATTTTCAGTTGGCAGCTGCAGTTGCCCAGTTTCCTAAAATTACAGGAACTTTCAGTCTACATAATTGATTGCTCTGTATTTTGTGTATCTGCCATCCAGACTGTATTGATAGATGTAACTGAATTAAGGGATGAAACCTTGTATATTTTTTATGTCAAATGGCAGTGCCTCTTTATTGTAGACTACAATAAATCAACAGCTCAGGAGGTGAAAAATAAAAAAGTGTGAGGAGGAAAAAATAAGCACTTTAAAAAAACTTTTTAGTGGTAACAGTACTGTATTCAGTAATTACAGTAATGACTAAAATTGCCCTGATATGCTGGCGAAGTCATTAAATAAAATTTCTTCACTAAAGCTTGGAAATAAAAGGATATTTTTTTCTTATTTTCAGCAAGGAACTTTTAAAAATAAAGCATTTGGTCTTGTTTTGAATTGGGATTGCTGCTGTATCCCAACATCAGCCACACAGGGAAGGCCTGTTAGAATTCAGTTGGCATCATCTTGAATAGAAAGCAAGTTTTACCATGTGCCACTCAACAGGAACAGATACTTAGTTTTTCTTATTGGGAGAGTAAACTTCTTTGTAAAAGTGTGCCAGAGCCCAATCTGCTTTTATTTTCCATTAAATTATCTTAAATTTATTCTGCTTATAGTTAAATAGTGTTTAAAGGGAATAGTTTCCTGAATTCCCATGATGTTGCCTCCAGACCAGCAGTAACTGAAAGGTGGCTGAGTTTTGACTTTCAGATTTGTTATGATGGTGACACAAGTTCCTATTTGCCATCTCTAAAAGCTTAACTGTGTACCTGAGATTACTTTACTTTGTACTTAACATCTCAGGAAAAGGTTTCTTTTACAGGTAGAGTTTAAATTACACACATTTAAGTACTTTTACAGAAGGTTATTTTTGTTATTAGAGCTTTGATTTTGAGGGGAGTCAGTGGAAGAACAGGTAATCATTGTAGAAATTTGGAATGTTATTTTTCATTGCAAGGAGGCAACGAGTAGAAGTGAGCAGCAAGAACAGAGTTCAGCTGAGCCAGGAGGGCTGCAGTAAAACCAAAGGTACAGTAGCTTTAGCCTCTCAAAGAAATCAAATCTGGGGCCAGCATCACTGCAAGCCAGAGGATGAACTCACCCACAGTATCAGGCCTGGGAGTATTTGAAATCAATGAGTATCACCCAGTGAGGAGGAAACAGCTCTAAAGTACTTTTGGCAGGGAGCTGTGAGGGCTCAGCTTGGCCTAAATCCATCCCAGGGCACAGACTGGGAGTCGGTCTAGAGGTGCAGTAAATATAAACTTTCCAATTTAAGAAGCTAAAGTAACTTTACACTTGTGTCACCTCCAGAAGCTAAACTTGCACATTTTTTCCTTGGTGAACTCTCAGGGAGGAGGAGGATGTAACAAAAGAGGCAGAAGGGCTGGTAGTAAAACCAACCTATTGGGATATCAGGGAAGTGTTGGCCACACATCAAAAACCTGATGGATTTCAAAGAGGGAGAGAAAGCCATAAAGTGTTTTTGATTTGGTGTTTATCTAAAGCAATTGCCAACAATAATTAGTGGGGAGCACAATCTTAGCAAGTGCTACTCAGATTTTCTTCCCTTCAAACCATGTTTTCCCAGTTAAGTCTTAAGAAACACATTGTGCTTTCATGTCAGGAATCAAAACACAGATAAAAGTAATGAAGTCATTCCAAACTTGGTAAAGCAGCCTTCATTAAGTTTCACATACTAAATTCAGGCAATCAGCAGAAAAAAAGTTTCGGTGGATGAACAGGGACAGGTTCTTCAGAATGTCTTGCACATAAAAGTTTCATGGCCTCCTTTAAAACATAAAGAAACATTAATTAAAAGCAGAAAGAAGGTCCAAAAGGAAGTCTTCACACAGTTCATGTCCCAAAATACTGACATTCCAGTAAGCATCTCTGTTATTGCTGGAATTTATATGGCTCTGTTCTCCAACTCCTGTTTCAGATTCTGGGTTGACTCTTCTTGGTGACTTTTTGAACCTAAAGTTCAGAAAAGTCCAAGATTCCTTTTCCCACTATTTTGTAATAATTTTAGTAATTTATCCTGCAGTGGCCTCAGATGTGTGGCATGTTCTCTGAGTTTCTTTAAAGAGTTTCCTAGCACTGCAGTGCAAATTTTTCTGACACACAGCAGCCATATAACATTATGGTTCAGCAGTAGGAGCATCAATGGGATTCATAAAAATAAGGAAGTTTTAACTTGTTCAACGACACACTTATGTGTATGATTCTGGGTAAATTAAGTCACAAGGGGTCTGTATGGGAAGGAAATCAGGTTTAACTGTGGTGTGTGTATCTTTGAAGAGGAGTTGTGTTGGGAGTGCTTGCACTGCTCACCCTGTTGATCTGCAGAACTCAGGGATCAGACTTAAGTAAGGACATGTGACCCCTAGAATGAAACTCAGAAACCAGTATAACTGGAGGAAAAACAGATTGGGGCTGGAGGGCCAGGGAATTTCACCTGGAAACAGCCTGGAGGCTTCTTGCTGGTGTTAATACACTTGTCCCAGCTGTTGTGGTGGGTTTTGGAAGGGGCTCTGTAATGACAACTCTCTCCTGGTCAGTTCTGTGTGAGTCTTGCCCAGGTAGAGTTTCACTTTTGGCTCCAGGAGCACTGAATGAATGTGAATTTTAAAATCCAGCAGTAGAGGTGTTTTCAGAAATGCCATCCATCACCATGAGAAATGTGGGATGCACAATTTACCTTTCCACAGTTCCTTTGCAGGCTGGGTTCTGTTCCCAGCCGTGATTCAAGCTCAGCTCAGCTTTCACCTGCAGATGACTTTCCTCACTTCACATGGTTTTCATTAGGCATATTGAAGTCAGAGGCATAAATTAAGGTGCTGTGGGCACCCTAAATAACCAGGTCCTGTGTTGTCTGTTGCCTTTGCAGTGGATGAAGGTGGCCTGAAGGAGCTGGGCAGGGTGAGAGTGCTCCACAAGAGAACCGTGATGCCTTACAGCGTCTACAAGAAGAGGAGGAAGGGGCCCAGTGACGAGGCCAGCGTGCAGCAGTATGCCAGCCTGGTGGGACAGACCTGCTCAGAGAGGATGCTGCTGTTCAGGAGCTGAAGATGGCATTTCAATGGCCCTACATTTCATTGCACTGCCCCTGCAGGGTGATCTGTACCATAGTCGTGTGCTGGTGTGCCCACTGAGACAGGCTGAAGCACAGGTGTACAGCCAGGCTTGTGTCAGTACATGGTACTGTGTGTCAAGGCCAACAATTCAATAAATCTTACAGTACAGCAAGGCTTTAGCAATATAAGTTCAGAAAAACACGCTTTGCAGTATATTTTAATTAAGTAGTTCTAGCCTTTCTATGCATTATGAATAATTCTAAGTATCTAAGCAAAATGAAAAACAGGTTGTCTTTTTTTTTTTTTGTAGAGAAGGAGGTTGTCTAAATCTAGATTAAGAATCACTAAATTACAGATGTTTTCAAATAGCACCTTGGATATCTGTTGTTAAAAATTGCTGTGAAATTTGTGCTCTCATTTGTATGCTCCTAAAACCTTGCAAGAGAACTGAAACGTGCTATTCCTTTCCAGCATGATACAATTTTATTTCAGCAGTATGTTTCAAAAAAACAGGAAGAAATTATTTTCACTGCACATTCTTCATTTGTTGAAAGCAGTAAGTCAGTGTCAGAGGTCCTAGTGAGTGTAGGAGTTGGTGGTAGGTTCTCAGTGGCAGGGGATGCAGTGCTTTGGAAAACTTTCCCCTTCAGAGAAGAAGCAGAACAGTTGCACTATAAATATACCAAAGATATGCAGCCAAGTGGCACAGTGGGTTTTGGTATAAGCCTTATCCTTTGTCTAACAAGAGTGGGTATTTCAATGCACATGGCTAATGGGAAATAGAGCTGGGGAGATTTCTCCTGCGGCTCTCAGTGCACATTTCACAACTATGCTAACAAAAACAAGACATAAGGTACCACTGCTGGGTTTTGTTGCTGGTGCTTTTTTTCTGCAGAATTGTACAGGAAGACTTAAATACCATATTCCAGCTTTTTTTACTGACTGTTTAGTTTCTGGTGCAGCAGCTCACAAGTTAACATCTTTAATAACATTTTAGTAAATACTTCTGTTGGAAACACAGGAAGTTGTGATCCTTTATGAAAGCACTTTATTATCTCATATATGAATGTTGTCTGTGTCCCTGTTAAGTCATATAAGTTGGAGGAATTTGGGGAAATAACACTTGTATAATTCAGTAATGTATTACAACACTGTAACATTACCAGTGCATTTGTGTTTCTTATCTTCTTGGATAACAGGGGCTGGTATTTACCTTCAATCAACTTGGAGTTTCCTGTTAGCCTTTGAACAAAGATTCTTATTCAAGGATATGTGGGTGGTTTTCCCCCCAGAAAGGAAACAAATTCAGTTTTACCCTCAGAGGGTTACATCTCCTATCATTCATGGATTCATTGATTTCATTTTAAACACTTGCCCAATATTATTAATCATCAGTTTCTATGTGGAGCAGACGTAAGAACTTGGGGAATCAAGTGCAATGCAGATTTGTTTTTCCATATCTGTTTGATATGAAATTAGTGTATATTGTAATATTATTGACAGTACAGCTTCAATAGCAAATTTAAAAATGTCATTTTATGTTTTATTAATTGGGCTGTATAGTATTGATCTACTCCCAATCAGCAGCAGAAATGGTCATTCACGTCAGCATCAGATCTGGTGTGTGTTTTATCTGTTGCCTGGTGCTGAGAAGTTTCTTTGCACTTCTAGTTTGTCCATGCCTTACCTCAGCCTCCTGCCGTGGGGAGAACCACTGAATAATCCTCATGAAGATTATTATGAAGAATTCCTTCCTTTCTGTGGAGAAAATACTTACACCACTCTGTCAAACAGCATAATGTTTCCTGCCTACACAATGTGCTGGGAAGTGGTGATGCCCGTATGGCTTGCAACCAAAATAAATGAGAAAACCTTTTTATGTGATATAAAATCAGTTAACAGGCACTGAGGAATTTCACTATGAATTGCAAAATCTTCAAGGTTATCAAAGCCATTTAATGACAGCCTTGCTGAGCTCCTGGAGAAGTTAAAGTTTCTGTTGAATTTCAAGGGAGCAGACTTAATGTCCCCACTGAGAGTTCCTGGAGAGCTCCCTCTCTTTGTGCCCGTATTTGTTACTGATATGCCTTGGATTAGACTTTTATCTGATGCTCTGTTTCTCTTGGGGAGCTTTTAAGGACTGCAGTTAAAGGAAAAGTGAGAGAAGTATAAACCTGAAAACTGAGCACAGCTTGAAGCTGTCCTTGGTGTGAGCCCTGGAGGTAAATGACCATTTCCTGTGGGTCTGAAATGGTGCTTTCCCTTTCTGACCTCCTCTGGGGCTGCAGCACCACGGCAGGCTGGGCTCCTGGCTCCTACTCAACTCAAATATGGATTTATATTAAAAAGCAAAACCAGGCGACACCGAGATTAACTCAGAAACTGAGTTCATCTCCCGTGGTTGGCTGAGATCTGACTCACTCTGGTGTTATTTTAGAAGGAAACTGGTGCAGTATTTTTGAGGGCTGATGCCTCTATCCCTGTTTTTGGAAGGGGGACAGAGGCTGAGGATGAAGTTCTGTAAATTTTGCCTGTGACTTCAGTGGAGCTGAAAACTCACCACTATTACAATATTATTTAATATATTGTCATTGATGATTATTGAATTTAGAGATATTTAACTTAGCACAAACTATTTTATAAAAGTTTTTTGTGTGTGTAGCTGGTTTGTGAGTCCATCTCCAATGTAAGGTTGCCTTGTTCTGTCATCTGTTGATAAATGAGCATAAAATGGTGGTAAGAAAATGCAGAGTTGTGAGCAGTGCTAAAAAATGCCAGTTTTTGTTTGAATTGGAAAGAAATGGGAAGCTTACACATGTCCAGCATCAACACGTGTCAGTAAATTCAAGAACCTGCATGTTGAGTTTGTAATTGCTTTTTAGCAGGCCTGTTTCACTTGCAAGTGTAGAAAATAAAGTTATTTCCAGTCTCTGTGAATTATTATAAGAACTAAGAGCTCTGAATGTGATTTCTGCATTAGTTTGTAGGAATTTCATTATCCTGGAGATTGACCAAGTGTCCAGTGAACAGTAAGACCAAAGAATCCATCAAAGGATAGCAGTGATTAGAAGGGGGACCTGCAAGTTTAAAATCATGTTCAAATCACATGACCTGTTTTGGAACTAAGTTTTAGTTCCAGCCAGCCAGATGAATTAAGAGATTGCATGAAATATAATTGATATTTCTTTTCTGAATAGTATAAAATAAAATAAAGAGATTTTTCACAAATGGACACTAGACAGGACTAGATATTTATTGGAGTTCAGCTTGGTTGAACAAAAACCTGTCTCTGAATTAAGGGGCCAAACCAGCCACACAGAAATTTGGGTTGTGTGCATAAAGATAACCAAACATTGCATCATTTTCTGGCTGAATGAGGCAGAATTCCAGCTAATTCTGGATTCCTGAACAAGACTTCTCTCAAGGCCCAGCACCAGCATGGCTTGAAATGTTGGTGGGACTTTTTCTGTTCCATTGCTCCTGTGGAGTCCACATCCATCAATTTTTTTGAGGTTCTGTGAATTTCTTTGCCAGCTGATCACTCTGAAGCTCCAGCCTGATCAGCCACGTGTTTCTGAATTCCTTCTCATCCTGCTTGTCCCAGATAATCCTCAGACATGTATTATGTGCTGTCCTGATCACTCTCCATCTCCACTCAAGCCTTAATGTCCCTCCTTGCTCCTTCTGTCCCAGCCCTGCATCAGGAAGAGTCTGCATTTGGAAGGGTGGAGGCAATTTTCAGGGTAAAAATCATCATTTTCAGAGAATCATCAGCGTTTTCCAAAGCATTGTAGCCTCATCTTGTACCAATATATTTATAAAGCTGCACCTTCAGTCACACAGGCTGAGTGAAAAATGCTGAATTACTTTTGCACTTGCCAAATGATTTGGGGTTTTTTAAGTCAAAGTGGTGGGTTGTAGGAGCAGATGTACAATAGTAACTCATCCTAAATGTAGCTAATTGTGGTCAGTGGGTTTCTAAATAAAAGTGTTGTAGAAATTAATCTACTCTATGCATTTTATAGTACATTTAATGCTCATCTCTTGAGAGCTTTGTTTTCTAACAGCATTAAAATAAGAATGGAAATGAATTAAATCAACATATAAACCTAAGTACAGCATGTATTAATGCTCTCTGTATGAATACAGAGCCATCTTAACTCTGAAAATGGCCTTACTGCTCATCTCAGACAAGTAGCAGCTCAGAAGCTTTTTGGCTGTGTCCTTCATGGTTATGTTTTACTGTTTTGATGTTTATTCATTTCCTTATTATAACTATTCCCATCAGATTTTTGTGCTTCCCATCAGTTATTTCCACTTCACTTTTGACACATAATACATGTGTCTGCCAAAAGTCCTGCTGAGAGATTGCTATCAGGACAAAAGAAAGTGTTGGAAAGTCTGTTAAGTAGTGAGAAGAGAGCAGAGTCCACAGGGACAGTCAGTCTGCAACCTTTGTGCTGCAGAAAAAGCAGGATTTATTTATAATTTAGTCCGCTGCAGGCTTAAATAAATGTGTCAGATTTCATTCATTTCCCTTTGTCTGTGACATCTGATTGTCGTTGCCCAGGAAGAATCAATGGGGCATTGTAGAAAAGAAAAATAAATGAAGGGCAGTGCACTGCATTTGTGGCAGAAAGCTTGGGTTAAGGAGTGAAATCACATTAATTCTGCTGGAATTCTCACTCCATGTCTGCACAGGAGCAGGAAAGTGGAGGCTGGATGGGACTTTCAAGTGTTTGTTGGTTCTCCCCTGTCTCCTCCAGGCTGGAGCAGAGCAAAGACACATCCACCACCCCGAAAGGATCCCTCACTGTGTGCACTCATCTCTAACAAAGCTCCCTGGACTGATTCTGTGCAGTAAATACTGAAATATTGACAGTTTTTAATTCCCTTTATCTAAAGTTCATCCTTTTGGCTGCAGGTGACCCTGCTTGGGTTGGTCCTGCCCGTGCAGGGCCATCACTGAGGTTCCTCTTGGCAGCACCACCAGACCTTTTTGGGGACTGGTGCCAATTCCACCTGCTGTGGTTTTTTTTCTAACCTAACAAATCCCAATTACCTTTCCAAAATTTGTGGTTTTAAGATAATTTATTGAACTTTCTTAAGTATTGCCCCTCTGATCCACTTTTTTAGTGCTTGCCCTAGTGCCAACTGCTCCAGTAATCAAAGCAATAATTATTTCAGTGTTTTACATTGGCAAATAAATGTTACTTTTTCAAAATTACAATCACTATTCTGATTTTTTTCTGTTCAACACAGATCCCTCTTTGCTGTTTATTTACTTCAGTATAAACTTCAGTAAAGTATGGTGGAGATCCAACCCTCACTGTCCCAGCAAACAGAATTTTTCTCTCCTTAACTGCTCTGAACCTGCAACCAGCAGATGGCATTTCCAGCCTGTGCAGGTCGTTGTAGCATTGAAGTTATTTCTTGTCTGATTATCCAAATTTTCTGAGTCTCTTTTATTAACATCTCATTCTGAGTTTAATTTTTTACTCTGCTTTTAATTGGGCTCTATCAGAAAAAAAATTTAAAATTGTCAGGTGGGGTTGACAAAGTTCAGTGGTGTTTTATTTGAGCGAAGCACAGACTAGTTAAAAATAAGGATTAAAAGCTGTTTCAAGACAAATAATCTTGATTTTATAACATTGAATTTATAAGATACGTTATACTACCAGTAAATTACTGAAATCAGGATCCATAGGACAATTGCAGAGGGGTCAGCTGGCAGATTTACCCTTCCCCAAATGCTTTTGGTGCTGCTCCTTTCCGTGTTCCAACCAAACCATGTGCAGCTGGAGCATTCATAATGTCTGATGTGCATTGTTTGTCTGCTCTCTCCATATCCCTCTTTCATTCTGAAACTTGTTTTGATACCAGGATTTCTTTCTCACCTGTGCAGGAGTAAAATGATATCAAAATAAGGTTTCTAGTAATGAAATAAGAGGTCAGGAGAGTGCAACACTTCATTGCCAAGGGCACTGAAACCCATTTCTTCTGTGACTATTTTTGTCTCTGGTGCTCAAGGTGAAAGCAAGGACACATCAGCTGAAAAAGGAAGGTTCCCAGTTATCAATTAATTATTATTTTTCATAAAAATGCAGTATTGCAGTGCCCAGAAACCTGGAGGAGGCCTGGCTGCAGCAGCTGCTGTGTGTGTCCTCAAACTGAGATTGTCCTCATCTCTGAAATTTTTGCAGTCCATGAAATCCCAGATGTGTTGAACATTCTCCTTCCTAAGCTGTGGTAAATGGAGTGAAAAACTGTTTCTCCTGGGCAGGGACATCTGCAATGAGACCAGGCTGCCTGGCCTTAGATCATTCCTGACACTCCTCACCTCAAATCAGCCCAGGTGATCCTGTCAAACCTCCTGTGTTCAGGAAGTTTTCATCCTGAATTCATCCAGTTTAATGGGATGGAGATATTCCAGGAATCCAGTATGATGAAACTGGAGCTTCTGCACGTTCTTTGTGTCAGATTTTCATACATTATATCTGTATTTTTTCTTTTATTAACATCTCACTCAGAGTTTAATTAGTTTAATTATTGCCTTGCATTGTAAAATAAAAATAGTATTTACACTGTGGGGGAAAAGCAGAACGATTACATAGAAAAAATGAGATTTGCTAAAATTAAAAATGGACATTCCTGAAAAGACAGAACTCTCCTAAAAACCCCCTAATCAGTCCAAAGGAGTGAAGTTGTCAAAATACACCTCCCATATGAGAGAGGAATGTATGCCTGAAGATCCTGATGCTTTTAAACAGCTGCTTCTCCATCCACACTTGCTTTGTGTTTCTTTTTTGTTGTTGTGCCCTCGGTTTTACTGCTGCACATAGGAGCATCTTTTAATTCTTTAGACTTCTTAGAAAGGGAGACTTTTCTCTGTGACAGGAGCTCAGGAGCAGGTCCAGCCAAGTGCTGTGTGCTGTTTGTTGCCTTGCAGAGTGACCCGGGAGAGCAGGAACACGTTGACATTTACAGTGGATAATCTATTGATTCCTGGGACAAAAACAAAGGCAATCAGCAGGAGGGCTGTAATTGTTTCATTAAGCCCCATGAGCAGCACTCTGTACATTGATCCAAAATGCCTGGGAGCTGCAGCTTCTCAATGTCATGACTCTCCCTCCCCACGGGCACCTTCTTTTTTGATTTGCTGGTTCATGAGAGGGCTTTGAAGTCTCCCAACATCACCAAACTGCTCTCCCTGAGTGTCACCCTGTGCCAGGTAAGAGATTAAAACCCAGGCTGCTGGGTGGGAGTGGTTTCCTCCCCTTCTATATTTGTTGGGGCCTTTAGAAGTGACTCCACTTTTCTTAGAAGTGAGGTCAGGGAAGTCAAATACACCCATTTCTGGCCTTCACTGTGCTCCTCATGAATGGGGTCCACTGAGCATGTTCATTTTTTCTTACTCTGCATCAAGCAGAAGTGAAATTGTGGTTTTAAAAGCCAGCAATCCATCCTCATTAGAAGCCCTGCAGTCACTGCTGATGTGTAGGAATAGCTGGGTATTTAATAAAAAGTTCAATTTTGACATTCATGGTTGTGTATTTAATAAGAAGTTTGACATACGAAGAAAGCGGTTCCCCAGTTCCAGCCAACATCTGGGATTTCTTCCCAAACCTCTCTGTACCAATGTTCATTATTGCATTTCATAGTAAGTAAAATCAGGTTTACAATCTCCTGAACCTTCTGGTGGTACTAAAAATACAGCTAATAATTGTCTATACATCTTGTTTTTATTGGAAATAAAAATCCTCTGGATCGAGACTTAGCCACGTACTATAGCCAGACTGTAAACACTTGTCCTCCAAAAAAATTGTTGAAGTTAGGGTGGAACGTGAATTTATAAGCTCAATGGTTTGTCTTAATTTGTGTTACCTCTGACATCACAGGCTCAGTAGAATAACTACATCTCTCATGATTTCACCCCTTTCTCTGAGGGTTTTCACCCGTGGCCTTGTCCCTTTTCCTGCTGCACACCTGCACTGGTCCCTTTGGTGTGTCAGGTCCATCAAGATCTCACTCTTGGCACACTGTTCAACAAATCCACCTATGGAAATGTCTGTGGAAAGATGGTATCTGGCCATGAGATGCATTATCTGAGGTTTCACAATGTTCTCACCGAGTTAATCCTCCTGTTTTTCAAGGGCTGTAGCAGTAAGGAGGGCCATAAATTACCTGCAGTATTGTTTTTGTTGTTGAATCGAACTAAGAAAAATGGAAGGCTTTTTATGTGCCAGGTATTTACTTAGCTGCCTGCAGTTCTGTGCAAGCCTCCTGTTTTGGGTGGCGAGGGTTTTCACAGCTAAGTGTGGTTGTGTTTGAAACAGAAAATGGTAAAATCTGGAGCTGTTGGAGTTGGGACAAACCTTCACCAAGTTTCTGATGACTCCGATGTTTGTAGCTTGGAATGTTTCACACACATGTTCCAACTTTGCATTCACAACATTTGTTAAACCAACAAGTCTGTAGCAGACACGAGAGCTACCATCAGGAAACTTGTTTGACAGTTTAAACAGGCAGCATCTGTGTTTCCTACATTTCTTAGTACACAAAAAAGGACGAGGATTGCCCATAGCTCAATTAATTCAAGATGTTGTCGCATGGTGGAACTCTGTTTTGGAGATGTTAAAATAAAAAAAAGTCTAATTGAAAAAAGGGATTTTGCCCTCACATTTGGCTGAGTTTCATCAATATCACCTCCTCAGTGGAATAATGCTGAGAGCAGTTGGCTTGAATTTGGAGAATTATGATAAATTGGTGGCCATCAGGGCTGTCCTCCTGCGCTTCCAGCCACATCTCTGTTAGCAGTGAATTTGGGATTTTCAAATTTCAAAGCAGAGTAAGAGATTTGAACTGGGGCCACTTAAGCTTCTTTTTAAAAAAGCACTGAAATTGTCACCATTACCAACAAAAGAAGCAGTTGCCTTGCAGGGCTTGAGCTCAGCAGAACACATAAACAGATGCTTAAGGCAAAGCCCACGAGGAATGTTTTGATGAGGTGGACTCCACCAGAGCCAGGACACCACAGTGTGGTCCAGCCTCGCAGCAGAGGACGTAAAACATTACAACATTTTGGTTATAATTAAAAGAGCCACGTTCTGGCATCTGCTCCCAGCTCTGTGTTGCTACGAAGGACTACTATAAAACAAAACTAATATAAAATCTGCTCTCCTGTGACAAAGTGCCTTCAACTGGCCCAAAAATTGGCTGGATGGGAGAAGTGGGAACATTTTCCCAGGAGCTGTAATCGTGGATCAAGTTGCGATAGCAGCGTTGAATGATATCTGAGCCCCTGATTTCATCTCTTGGCTGCAGGGAGGCTCTTTGCAGGGCAGGGGATCATTCCATGTGTTGTGTCTGAGCCTCTGGCTCTTGCCTCTGGTGACACCAGGCACTTCTGCCTGCAGGAGCAGGTCTCACACGGGCTCAGCTGTGCCATGGAGTGCTGCTGCAGTGGCTGGTGAATCAGCCCACAAATAAAAGCAGTGTTGTGTCAGTGTCTTTACTCAGAAATCCTTCCCCACACATCTTTCTGCCCTTTTGAACAGGCAGCGAAAATCATGCACATAATACTGGAAAATTTATGTGTTGACCTGAGTATTATCTCTGGGGAGGACTCCTTGGGTCAGTCAAAGTGAATTAAAATCAAATGTGTCTGTTTTTCATGTTTACTCTTTCCATAAACACGGCACATATGCAGTGTGCAGCTGCTATCCTGGAAGGTTTTCTTGCCCTGGTGTTTGGGGGATCTGTGCTTTAAGAGCACATTCTATTGATAGTGCTCTAGAAGGGAAAAGTGATGCTGGATCACTTCACAAATCATTTATCAAACTGGAAGGATTTCAAGTAAGGTAAAATGAAGTTGGGGTGAGACAGTCATTTCAGTAAATAAAATAAGTAACAGAAGTCAATGCCTTTCCCCTCTGCTTAGATCAACTCCAGACAAAACAAGATTGAAAGGTACAGAACATTTCCTTGGGGGAAGATTACCATTTATTCTTATTGATTAGGGCTCTCAGGCTGTGACCTCAAGCACTCCTCACAATTTCTGCTCCCTGCTTTGGTCCCTGCTGGCTGCTGGTGTTGGCTCTGACGAGGCAGCTTGGATTCCCCTTTGGCAGTGAGGGCTCCTCAGAGCTCTGGTGATGCTCCATTTTGCTGTGCTCAGGCCAAGCCTGACACCAGGAATGTGCTGAGCCACTTAATCCTTTGGATGCACCATTCCTCCTCCTGAAAAAACAGGGGATGATGTTTAATCAGCCCCTCCAGGAGCTCTGACACCCTCAAGCAAGGACATGGAGGGGCTGGAGTGTGTCCAGGGAATGGAAGGAAGCTGGGGAAGGGTCTGGAGCCCCAGGAGGGGCTGAGGGAGCTGGGGAAGGGGCTGAGCCTGGAGAAAAGGAGGCTCAGGGGGGACCTTGTGGCTCTGCACAAGTCCCTGGCAGGAGGGGACAGCCGGGGGGGTCGGGCTCTGCTCCCCGGGAACAGGGACAGGAGGAGAGGGAATGGCCTCAGGCTGAGCCAGGGGAGGTTTCAATTGGATTTTAGGGGAAAAACTCTTCACAGAAAGGGTTGTCCAGCTCTGGCACAGCTGCCCAGGGCAGTGATGGAGTCTCCATCCCTGGAGGGGTTTAAAAGCCCTGTGGACATGGCACTTGGGGACATGGTTTAGTGGTGGCCTTGGCAGTGCTGGGTTGATGAATGAACTTGATGATCCAAGAGGACTTTTCCAACTTTAGTGATTCTGTGATCCCATGAAGGGATTGTAAGTGCACAGAACCACTGTGGGTGCTGCAGGGTGAGGTAAAGCCCAACAAGGAGCTGCTCTGTCAAGGAAATTACAGATAAGGTGAAGCTCCAGGACAAATCACAAGAGAATTTTTACGAATGAAAATCACAGTTGAGTGGAAATGTTTGGATAACAGGGGAACTAAAAGTTCTCCCTTCCCACCTCAATTATTCTCCAGTTCTATGGCTGAGATTTTGAGATGGACTCTTCCTGTCCCATCCCTGGCTGAGGGGGAACACGTGATGGGATCCACCAGCCTGGGGGAAGAGCACACGGTGAAACCCTTTCCTGGTTGAATAGGCTTGCAGAATGTCAACCAATTTCCCCAGCAGCCAGGACCTTTTGGACTCATTCTATATCCTTTTATTGCCGTTGCCATAGTGAAAGACACTAATTCACCTTTGTGGGGAAACTTAATAAAAATCAGTCCATGGATCATTAGAAATGCTTGTGGTGAATTTTAGAGACAGGCTTTTCACAATCTGCTAATCCACTGGCTGAAGAGTTGGTTATCCCATTCTCTTGTGTGGGATCTTTACAGGGCACGGAGTTGCTGGACTGGCTTTGACTGCAGTTGTCTGGAAATAGGCAAAAAAAGAAAAAAAAAGGCTCACAGCTACTGTGTGGTTTAATTTAAATGCCAAAATTACCTTGGGGGTGGCTGTTTGCTCTTCAGAGAATGGAGCTGCCTGGGAAACCCCTGCAAAGCACTGAGAACACTAAACCAGGCTGGCATTAATCAGAAATTGTCATTTAGGGGCTGAATTAGAGGGGCTGCTCCACAGACACTGAGGATGTGTTTGGGTGAGTTAGCAGGGTGGCAGATTGTGCAGAGTCACATTTTTAGTGACACCCAGGGTCAGTCTACCTAGGGAACAAAGACAAAACACACTCAGCTCCCTCTGCAAGAACTGCTTTTGGCTTGGAGCTGTGTGGGTAATGATTATAAATCCTTGTTTTTCGGTGTTCTCTGAAAAGGCAGGAGGCAGGCAAGGGGCAGACACAAACCAGTGTGAGCACCGGGATGTTTTTACCCAGAAAGGTTTTCATGATGCTCAGGAACATTCCCGCAGCCCCGGTTTTCCTCACAAACCGAACTTTTCTCACATCCAAACTCACCCAGCGGCTCCACCACCCTCAGCCAGGCTCGGATCCCTGCTCAGAGGCTTTTCCTGCCCCCCAAAAAACCCCAAACCCAAACCGTAGCAGGGGATGCCCCTTGGCACGGGGGGTCTGAGCCGCGGCCAGCCCCGGCCCTCGGCGGGGATCCCTGCATTGTGCCGGGGATGGATTGTGGGGATGGATTGTGCTCTCAATGGGATTATCCCGGGGAAGGGGCGAAAGGCTGTGGGAAAACCCGCCTGTGTCATATTTCCCCCCACCCCGCCCGTCGCCTGTCGCAGCTGAACGTCGCCGCCCTGCCCACAATGGGGTTAAAAAAAGTTAAGGGAGACGGTCGTGGCAGCTCGATTTTTTTTTGAATTATGTATTCATGGATCTGCATAATAGCCTTTCAGATGGGGTATTGTTGTTCGAGGCACGATCTGGGAACTGTGGGAGGGGCGGCTTGCGGGGAGAGAGGGATGGAGAAGCACAGAGGGTGAAAAACGTGGAAAACTTAAGACTTAATCAAAGGAGAGTGACAAATTATTTGAAATTATATTTTCTCCCCTGCTTCCACTGTGCCTGCAGGACAAGTTTGCACGTGGAAATGCTGAGTCCTCTCCCATGCTGATAACAGTTGTGTTTTCTCTCTTGGCTGAGCTCTGGGAGAACAGGGAGGGAATGCAGCCCAGCTGTGAATGCAGATCCCGGCTCTGCTCATCCCTGCTCGCCCAGGAACTTCTGGATTTTCCTGTCTCTGGCACAGGTGAGATGAGCAGTGGGAGCTTCCCTGGTTTGCTTAATGCCAGGCTGCAGCCATCAGACATCCAGGAGAGGAAGAGATATTTGGAGAGGGATGAGGATGGGAAGCAGCCAAGGGAGCAGGGTCATTGTCCAGTTTTAGGAGAGTCCCAATACAGAGCTCCCAGTACAGCCTTAGTGACACAGTCACCTTTTATCCACAGCTGGGAGAGGAGGGCAGTGATGGGCTGGAGCAGTGAGAGGAACCCCTCTTTCCTGCTTCCTTAATGGACACGACACAGCACTGGACTCCAAACACATTTTCCTGTGAGCAAAAATGATTTTTTCTATTATTTATCCCCCCACCCCAGATTATATAGAAAATACAACAGAAAAGAATATTTTCTCCCCCAAAGAGTCCATTCCAAAATGCAAGAGACTCTAATCATGCTGTTGATGCCTCAAGATTTAGCTTCCATGTTTTCAGAGTCTGTGCTGCCCAAGGATGCAGTTCTGAGCCTCATATTAAGTGCAGTCAGCTCTCTTCACAGAGTAGGGAGACAAAACAAATCCTTTTCCTGCTGAAGACCAAGGACAACTTTCAGCCCCAAAACCACAAACAAGGGTGAACTGAAGGGAGGAACAAGAAGGATGAGACCTCACAACCTGAAGCTGGAATTGGACAATTAAACCCCAATATGCAAATGGACCAAAACTTATTAAAATGTAATACTTTGTGACTGTTTGTCCATTTTGTGACCACCTTGGGTGTAGCCCTGGTCATGCCCTGTCCTACCCAAAATAAATCCTGGAAGCCTTTTAATAAATATCTACTTTATTCTCTAGCTCTGTCCAGTCTCTGTTTCAGGTCAGCCTTCCCAAGGCATCACTGTGGTAGACCCTCCTCAAAGCCTTCAAGACCCTTGTTCAGTGTGCCAAATGTGCTCCTTGACTGGGAGAACACATCCCCTTTATTCCACGGCGCTGGAAAAGTGAAGAATTTCCTTTCTGCTCCAAGTGGATGTACAATCTGCAGGAACGTGCCCAAATAAACTCGCTGATTTGGCACGGCCAGCATAAAATTCATTAGTAAAACATACATTATAATGTCCCCAATCAGCTCGATGTGGCCTGTGCTGCTGCTGCTGAACAAACGTGCACATTGTCAGCTGTGACAGCCTCTGGAATTTGGCCCAAAGCTGCAGTGGCTTAAAGCACAGGGATTTTCCATAGCATCTATTTTTAGTAATTATATAGAGCCTGCTTAGAGTAATACCTGGACTCCTCTTGATGTTCACTGTATTTATTCTCCCTGTGAGGTCGGCAGGAATGAACACAAGCCAGTTCAGCCGTGCTGTGGCTCCTTTTTCTGCTGAATAGCTGGAAACTGGGGAGGTTTGTGCCTCTTTACAGGGGAGGCCCAGCCACGAGGCACAACAAGCTCGAGGTCTTTTAATGCATTAGGTGCAATTAAAGGTATTTCCAGAAGTTTCAGGTGGCCACCTGCTATTGGTAGAGTGTGGACAATATGTTTTTCTCACTTCTTGTGTTTCTCTTGACATTCTGTATGTAAAATACCATATTTATGTAGATGTAAACACAGTCCATTTTACATGACAACGCTGTTTTCATTTCCCAGAACTTATGAGCCAAGGAAGGAGATGCACTTGCTATAAGTGAGTTGTAAAGGGACTTTTTGGGAGTGGATTGAAGGTGATTTCTTTTGTTGTTCTTTATTCTCTCCTGGAGAACTGGGTGTGCTGGGCTGTTTTCTCACTGGGCCTTGCTCCCATGGTGTAGCTCACTCTGTGTCCTCTAACTCCTTCCTTCTGTGCCATCTGGGCTGGGTTTTGTCTCCTGCCCCTCATCTTTTGGCCAGCCCTGACTGGTTTTGGTGGGTTGGTACCTGTCCCCTGTGACTCATGTTCCAGCTGTGCCATGGAGTGCATGAACAGGCTCCATCCCAGCAAACAGGTTTTTCCTGGGGCTGCGTTTTTCCAAGCTGCCCAGACTCGTCCTCCTGTCAGCTGTGGAGCCCTTTGCACATCCACTTTCTGCTTCTTCCATGCCTGACCAGCAGGCAAATCCTCTGGCTCCCCTCAGGTTTGAGTGTCAGCTCTCTCAGCTGCTGAGCTTGCTGTGAAATCCCCTCAAATGACATCTGGGCTTGTTGAGCTGCTCCCTCCTTGTGCCTCTCATGGCACTCAGTGAATTTTGGCTTGTTCCAGAGTAAGTTTTACTGTTCTATTGCTCAGTGAGAAGTGCTGTTGGGCTGCCTGGATCCTCCCTGAGGTGTGCAGATATGGGAATAGGTGACCAGCCCCTGGCTGTTTGCATGGAAGCCTCTCCCTGCTCTCCCAGCCTCTGGGAAAGGCTCCCTGAGCTCATCCCTGTTTTCCTCCTCTGCTCCCACAGCCTTGGAGATCTGTCTCCTGTTTGCTTTGGCTGCATCCCACGTGTTTTCTTCACTTGGGAGCAGCCTGTCTCTCCTGCTGGTGCTTCCCCCTCCTTTCCTTGCCCCCAGCAGAGTCTGTGGCTGCCTTTGCTCTGCCCTGGAGCTGCTGTTCAGAGCTGTTCCCCTGGAACTGCTGGTGCCAGTGAGCTCATTGTGAGTCACCTGCAGGGCAGGCACCTCCAGGGTCTCTGTGTCTGCTCAGTTCTGCCCAGCAGAGTCATCTCTCTCTTCAGTGCTGGTTTCACCATGAGATGATGCTCCAAGGGCTGGAACCCCTCTGCTCTGGGAGAGCTGGGGGTGCTCACCTGGAGAAGGCTCCAGGGAGACTTCAGAGCCCCTTCCAGGGCCTAAAGGGGCTCCAAAAGAGATGGAGAAGGACTGGGGACAAGGGAACAGGAGGAACAGGACACAGGAAATGGCTTCAAACTGCCAGTGTTGGATGGGATATTGGGAAGGAATTGTTCCCTGGAAGGGTGGGCAGGCCCTGGCACAGGGTGCCCAGAGAAGCTGTGGCTGCCCCTGGATCCCTGGAATGTCCAAGGCCAGGCTGGACATTGGGGCTTGGAGCACCCTGGGCCAGTGGAAGGTGTCCCTGCCCAGGGCAGAGGGTGGCACTGGATGGGTTTTAAGGTCCCTTCCAATCCCAAGCAGTTTATGATTCATTCTATGAAATGGCTCTGACAATGGATCTATGAAAAGGTCCTTCACCAGACCTTTTCTCCAACTCTGGAAATTTCTACTGGAATATGATGCTCATGCTCCATCTGTGTCCCTCCCACAAACCTCCACCCCAGCTCCCACACTTTGGTCCCACTGCTGGCTGCTGTCACTCACTCCTGCTGTGTCACCCGGCTGCCACTGCAGTGCAGAGGCTCTGCTCTCAGCTTGGGACAGTTTCTCTTAAAAATGTCTTCTCTTGAAGACAGTTTGTTCCTTTGTCCTACAAATGCTCCCACCCCTGTCTGGCAAACTTTTTTGTCTTCCAAATTAAACAAAGAGCCCCAACGTGTTTTGCTCTGCAGTGCAAGTATGCATCCCTTCCTTTTCTTCCTGATTTTTCTGTGGGAAGTGTGAAAAGAGTGAAATCTCTATGGCTTCTTTTTCTTTGAGATTGCAGAAGTCCCTGAACACTTTTATTAGGTGTTCTAGAGCTCATTAATCCTGGCAGTAGCACATCACCCATTTCTTTTTTCTTTTCCCTCATGAGACAGAAAGAAATTTTACTTTCCCTTTCTCCTTTTTATTTCTCTCCTGGTAAGTTGTGAAGTCAGACTCCATTCTTGCTTCCATTGCTTGCACAAGTGTTTTTGCTCAGGAAACTCCAGTTCCTTGGCAGTCTGAGTCCATGTGGCTGAGCCCAAACTTGTTTTCTTTATGAGATGCAATAGTCAGAGCCTTTGCTATCCTCGTGTGTCTGCGACCCCTCAGATGTGAGACAGATGTGAGAGAGAAGTCCACCCTCACTGGTCATACACACTGGCTCACAGGAGAACCAGGGCTCCAACACACCATCCAACCTCCCTGTGTCAGCAGGGATTTGGGAACAAGCTCCATCAATCCAGAGGGATGTCCTGCTCCATCAGTTCCATGGGATGTCCTGCTCCATCATTCCAGAGGGATGTCCTGCTCCATCATTGCAATGGGATGTCCTGCTCCATCATTGCAATGGGATGTCCTGCTCCATCAGCCCAGAAGGATGTCCTGCTCCATCATTCCAGAGAGATATCCTGCTCCATCATTCCAGTGGGGTGTCCTGCTCCATCATTCCAGAGGGATATTCTGCTCCATCATTGCAATGGGATGTCCTGCTCCATCATTCCAGAGGGATGTCCTGCTCCATCATTGCAATGGGATGTCTTGCTCCATCATTCCAGAGGGATATTCTGCTCCATCATTCCAGAGGGATATTCTGCTCCATCATTGCAATGGGATGTCTTGCTCCATCATTCCAGAGGGATATTCTGCTCCATCATTCCAGAGGGATATTCTGCTTCATCATTCCAGAAGGATGTCCTGTTCCATCATCCCAGAGGGATGTCTTGCTCCAGCCAGTGTGACCACCCCCAGCAGCTGAGGATTTTGGCCACTCTGTGACCACTGTGGCCAACTCCCCCACGGGAGATGTTCCAGCTCCCTCAAGGGGAGGGACTCTGCTCTACCAGAGGTTTGTGCAGCACCTTGGCGGGGACAGGATCAGCTGTAGCCCTCAGGTGATGCTCTGAGTCAACAACTGCAACACCTGTACCCAGGTAGAGCAGCCCAAATGATGCCAGGGTCAGTCCTCACTATTGATTCCCACTCGAGGTGTTAATGACAGATTATTGTGATCTTCAAAGGCTGGTTAGAATGATTCTTCTTTTTCCATTCTATGGAAAAACCCCCTAATCCCCTGGAGATCCCAATCAGCCTGAACAAAGAGTTCCAGGTTTTCTGGAAAGCCCTTAGGATTTACTGCTGTGAGATGATTAACATTCTTGAGGTAATTTTAAATTAAATGAAGGAAACCACGGCATCGAACTGTAGCATTTCCAAGTAATTTTGGTAATGGAATATCATGTCTAGATGTCTGTGACATGTTTGATTTCTTTAGGCTGGGTTTCTAATTTTATTTAACCAGTGCATGAAGCTTTACAGTCAGAGGCCTGAGATGTGCACTTTTGGAAAAAAAAGCATGAATACCTCCTTGGCAATACTTGAGAGGAAAAATTTAGGTAGGTTCTAGGGCATAGGCCAACAATCCTGTCACTTTGCATGTAGAAAATGAGGTCACAAAGAATTATTTTTCTGCTGTTTTTAAGCAGAATGACGGATAAAATGTTATGCAGAATAGCAAGTTGGTTTTGTAATCTGTGTTTCCTGTTTATTGACTATTGAACCGCTAGTAAATTATTTAAGGGAAGAAAGGAAATATGAAATGGGAATAATATGTTAATGGGAAAAAGATGTAAAAATACTGGATTTGCAGTGATTTTTCTAGGCACTGTTCTCATAGATAAAGAGCTTTACTTGAATGTCATGGTACATACATGAAATTATTGAATGCTACATTTCTGGTATGCAATAGCATATGAATCAAGTAGTCTGATTGTATTGATTTTAATTTAGGTTATGCTGCCCCGAATGACAGTCCAAACATAAATTTTGCATTGCAACTGCTTTGGAAAGTAGTATTTGATTGCTCTTGACTGAAAAAAACCTTGAGTTGCATTGGAAAAGCAATGCTTCAAAGAAAGTGGTCCTTTCCCCAAGAGGTTATAAAGAATTTATTGTAGCGAAATGCAACTGTGGGATTTTATTCAAATTCAGAGGTCAGAAAGAAGGAATATGTTGTCTTTGTGAAGGAAAGTTTTTTTCACACAGTTACACACTTGTATTTCTTCATGGCCCTGGGTCTGGTATGTGAGGAGTGCAGAGGCTTCTAAAGACTCTGCTTTAAAATGGAATGTTGAGAGTTAATGTATAAACCCACTGGGATCTAGATAAGACTCTGGGGATCTTCAGTAATGGAGAAAATGAGGTGGACAGGAAAAGTAAACACTTGCTTCTATAAGAGTGCTAATGTAGCTTTAAAAGCCCAAACTCTGCAATCCTTATAGAATTGAACAAATACTTTTTTCTTTTTTTTTAGTTTTTTTCTCCCCTGCTAAGTGAATTGGCTCTTTCTATATAAGCAGCTCTGCTTGGTGTTGATTTAAAGCCACCTCAGGGGTTTGGCAGCTGAGATTGTCCCCTCGGAGCTGCCCTGGGTTTGGATGGACACTCAAAGAGCAGCTCTGCTCCAGGAGAGCAGGACGGGCTGGACCTGTGTCCTCTGCCACCCCACAGCTCCATTTTCCTCATCCTCCACGGCCATCCTGCCCCACACTCACCAAATTAAAATGACCCTAATGAGTTCTCAACAGTTATCTGATTCCCAGGGGTGTTTTTTGTAGTTGTTTTTCCTCAGTTCCTGCCCCATGAGGATACTTTCACTGCAGTGAGGTGATTGTCACAACCTGGTTTTCTGTCATGACTTGTTAACAGATTCAAGTGGTCCTTTTAAAGCCAAAAAAATGCAGATGGAGGCAGCCTTAAAAAAAAAAAGAAGTTAACAAGACACCTCATGAGTGGTGCAGTGAGAACTGACTTTGTTAGAGAAATGTTTTATAAAGGAGAGCTCCAACATCGAGTGTTTCATGGCATGCAGTGCAAATTCACTTAACTTTGTATGCCTGGGCATCTGGGACTGTGTGGATCTGACTGTAAATCTGATCTTGCACTGAGACACGTTCACACTCATCCTCATAGTTCAGAGCAGGATCTGGGAAAGCAAGCAGTGGTTGGAAACGAATGGGATTTGCACTCCTAAATCAGTCAGACACTTAAAATTCCTTTGCTTTGCTTTTTCTTTCTTTTTTTTTCAAATCAGGCCAAAATCAGGTCACCTCACCTGTCCAATTTTTCCTCCCAAAGACTGTGCTTACCCTAAGCCTGAATTTGTAGGCAGCACAATCCTGACTTTCACATTACAGCTTCCTACCTAAGCCCTCGTCTGCCCTGTGATGTCACATCACACACGGGCTTGAGAAGTCACTTATAAAACCACGTTGTGGAAGCTGGCTAACAATCCCATCATTTCCCTCCTCGTATTCCTTTCTCCATTCCGTCTCATTTCCACCCACCAATTCCTTTCCTTTAATGTGGAATTTGGCCCTACATCTTCCTTAAACACCATTATTCTGTAAACCTCTGCGGTATTTCAGAAATCATCAGGATTTGCTAACACTCCTCTAAAACTTTGTATTCCTTTTGAAGGTGGAAAGAATCACAGGTAGTTTGTTTTCTGCTTGGAAATGTTAATGAGACTGGATGCAAAAAAAAAAAAAAAAAAAAAGCGGATTTTAGAGAGAACGTGTTTTTCAGTTAATTGAAGGCATTGTTTCAGGTTCTTAATTTCTGCTTTAAAAGTAAGCCAAAACCTGTCAGAATGGCAACTGAATAATGCGTGCCGAGCAGCAAGAGAGCCGCTGGATATAAATAACAGTTTAATCAGACCTGATGGCCACGCAGAACTGCCCGAATTCCTCTCGGGACTTTTCATCTGGCGCGGCCACGTCCCCGAATCCCCGCAGATACAGTATTTGCAAACTCAATCAGCAGCAACAGGTTTTTTTTCTCACGACCTATTGTGCAGCCTCCCCCCCGAATGGGCTCTTGTGCCGCGGCATCTGCGGGCGGCTCCGGCCGCTGCATAAAGGGCCGGGGGCTGCACTTCTGCCCCTCTGCATTTCACACTGGTGCCGAGAAATGCCACCGCACAGCCCCGCTTTCAGGCGACTCCCAATGCCTCGTTTTTTTCTCCTCTATTCATGGGGGATTTAATTGCCCCGCACATCAAAAGCGGGATATCCCCCAATTACCGCCCTCGGGATGTGTGCCAAGGGATCCAGGGTCCGGGAGAATGGAAGTGTCCAAACGCGGGCCAGAGGAGACAGGGGACAAAAAGGAAACTGGCACAGACAAGCAGGTGTTAAAGCACCTCTTTTTTTCTTCTTCTTTTTTTTATTTTTTTCTCTCTTTTTTTTTTTTTTTTTTTTTAAGTTTTTGGGTGGTTTTTTTCCTCTGTGCACCTCCACCCGTGAATGTCTGCAGAACCTTTCCTGTCCTGGAGCAGGAAAGGCAAATACACACAACTGCCTCTGACACAGGGTTTGTGCCCTTCCATCCCCAGAAAAATGGGTGATCTTTAAGGCCCTTTCCAAAAAAATCGTTTTGTGATGCTCTGCACAGCATTGCAGCTTTAATGGTGCTTTTAGCAGGGTTTTATGCGAGGTGCTAGATGCCCATTCCCTAAAAATACTGCTTCTCTCCACCTCCTGCAGCTTCTGCTCTTTTCCAATAATAAAGAGTTACTTGATGAACAAATCAGGTCAAATCCAAACCATGTTAAGAACTGGGGTTTTGGGGAAAAACTTTTGTGAAAAACTACTGTAGCTTTATTGAGTACAATCTCACAGACGAATAAACTTGATTTTTTTCATCAAAAGGCAGTAATGCTAACCACCTTGAAAATTCAAACTCTCCAAATTCTATGTTGTTTCTTCCTCGTCACCCTATTTTCTGCCTGGATTTCTTTTGTACTTGTTTTATACACCTACTATAAAATGAAGCTCTGTTTTGTTTGTTTCTGGTAAGGTTTTTCTACTGAAAAAAAAAAAAAAGGTGACTGCATTCTTGTAGTATGAGAAGCTCCCAGGGTGTTTGCAAAGACTTTTCCCTTCCAGCTTTGCTGCAATGGAGATCTCAGACAGAAATGCTGATTTAAAAAGTTTGGCATCTCATGGAGGAGTCAGGAAACTTTTCAGGCTGATTATAGAGATATGTCTTCAAAGGAAATTAGGAATTCAGAGAAGACTTCACTGGGGCTGCACATCAAGGTGAAGAATGTATTTGAATTAGTAAATGATGAGGAAATTATTCAAACTCCCTAGAGGTCACCTAGATAGGACAGTCTGGGGAAAAAAAATGGCAGTGACTTGAAACCTTTCCAGAGAGACTTCCAGACATGAAAATTGACTTCTGCTCACATCCTGCATCCAAGCCCTGTCCAGGATGCCTTGGAAATGCTTTGCCTGGAGGATGCCACCAACTCTCCAGGGAACTGGCAAAGAGCAGGGGTAGCTGAGTAGATCCAAAAAGTGATAATTTGCATCATGGAATGGCTGGGGCTCCCAAAAATTTTAGGTCAGCCCAAGTAAGTCTCAGTTTTGACTCTGCCCCTTCTTTAATTTTATGATTCTTCTCACCCAGCCTTGCTGTGCCACAACAGCTCTGAGCTCCAGCCTCTCTGAGCATCAGTTCCCGAGTTTCTTTTGTGTGTGTGGATAAAAAAAAAAAAAGCCTGTGTACAAGCTGCATCTTCAGGCTGCAATCCTGGAAATCCTTAATCATGTTAAATGCATGAATAGTGTCCTTCAGGGAAATGCTGCTGTTCCTGTGCTGCAGGTTAAGCACAGGCACAAAGATACTCAGTATTAGGGCTCCTGGTGATTTCCTTGTACACATATGCCAGTGTGGCAATTTCAAGTGGCTGTCTGTAAACTGAAAGATTAAAAGTGAAGGAAATGGAGAGAGGCAGAAGGGTTTTGAAGTTTCTCTCAGATGGAGGAAAGCACAGGGATACAGGACTTTTGTCAAGGCTGTTTAAGCAGCTGGAAAAAATGCCATTTGTCAGAGATTTTTGATAGTCTAGTCTAGACAAGACGAGTGCCTGCTTCCAAATCCTGACAAATTAATGTGTGCTGCAGCTTGGAAATATAATTCAGATCCTGACAGAGATTTCTGTTGCATCAGTGTAAGTACACACACATATGCAGTAGCATATGCACTCACAGAGGGAAATTCCATTTGTTTTACCTTGTGGATTTGTCCTCACGGTTTATAAGGTGGTCGTCAGTCACAAATGTAGCAAGATGTTTGCAAATTCCCAATTCAGGCTAGTGAAAAGCCTCTTTTCCCCCCCTTGGCACTAGCTAAAAAAACCCACTAGCTGTCATTCAGGGCTGGATTGCAGGGGCGAGCTGGGACAGTTCACTGGGCTGTGTGAACAGACAAGTGTAGTGGAGATCATCTTCATAAAGGCTGTCAAAGTCAAATTTAAATAATCTTTCTGGTGTTTCTTGGTATTTTTTTCCTTGCTACTTTTGCATGTTGGATGCCCCTGCCCCTCGTCCCTCCTCTTGATAAGGAGAGTGTGATGGACACTCTGATGCTGCAGAAGGTTCTACTTCACTGGGATACAACCCTGGCTGCCCAAACCCTCCTCCCAGTACATCATAATTCATCAGATCATCAGCATCCAATGCCTGCACTAAAGAACCTGATCCCATTTGCCTCTGAGCATAAGAATCATCTGTTTATTGCCTCAGAAAAAAGACTTGCACTCTTTTATAGCTGTAATAAAGCACAGTTTCATTGTCTGTAAGGGGTTATGGCCCTTCCTTCTACCTGTGGCTGAGAAGATTTGGATTTTCAGCTCCAGCATTCCTTGTTGCTGCCTCTCAAAGTGTTGTGAGCTGTTCCATTAAAAGCTCTTCCCCTGTTTTCCCCCAGATTTTCCCTGCCAGGGTTGCTCCTCTTTATTGGTCTTTGCACTTCCAGCATCTGGGAGCAGTGTATGGAGCAGATGTTCCTATAATTTATTTATATTTAGGGAAAGCCTGGTGTAGGTTGTGCAGGGCTGAATTCCCCTCTGGATGGCTGTTTCCCTGATGTGTCAGCACAGTGTTTTCAGAGCTTTAGTGTTTCCTGTAGTAAAGACTTGATTCACTGTTGTGTCATGCCATGAATCCCCTGGTAGCCCCTGAAATGATATTTTTAGTTTCAAACAAGGGTTCTGATGCTCTGCAAGGCTCAGGAAACTTCTATTTCTCTTTCCCTAAACACCTCTTTATATATTTGCCTTTTGGATCTTTTTCTGCTCATGGGAGACCAAGGTCAGTACTCAATACTACAATATTTTTTTTTCAAAATAAAATTGGATGGCATAATTACTGTTCCGGCTCAGTTAAGAGCTTGAATGTTTCCATATTAATGTCTGTCATTCTCTTCTTTTGAATGACAGTGCTTCTGACTGGGAGCTGCCAAGAACAGTTTGAACATTAAAGATGCATGAGTAAAAACACTGTATTTTGTTAAGCCAGTCCATTTGAATGTCTTAGAAATATGTGTTCATATCACATCAAAACTGCCAGCAATGGCAGGGCTTTTCCTCTGCAGAAAGGGGGCCTTGTAAATGGTTGTATTCATTGGAGTTAAAATTAGCTTTCTGTGGTGTTGACTTGCAGCCAGCTTTTCCCACAGGGCAATTTATTTAAGGAAAAAAATAAGCCTTAAAATAGTAATGTACATATGACATATTCTGTGAACTCGGGAGTCCATTTGGACTGAAGTTTCTTTGTATTTCTTTCATCCATGGTGCCTTAAAGAAACAACATGGCAGTCAACAAATGTCCCTTGAAAATGCACAGATAATGCAACATTTCCCTCCAATTTGAGCTCCTACAGGTGTCTTCTATGGGGCTATAGATACAGAAAGGGAATTAAATTCTTGCTTGAACCATTGATCTGGGACAGTTTGCTCAGTACTTGGACCATGAAGATACCGTTTGTTCTTCCACTCTCCCACTTACATTGCTTGGATTCAGAAATTCATTGCTTGGATTCAGAAATTAAAACAGGATTCAGTTGGAGGACACTATTTTTTTTAAGAGAAAATTCTCTTAAATTCAACTCTGTGAATTGATCAGAAATTTTGTGCCTCACTAAGCAATGAGCTGGAGTTTGTGTTGCACACGGTGGCATTCTGGTTTGGTCCCCTCCAGGGACAGAAGTGCCATGTCCCCATGGAACTGTCTGCTTGGGTGACAGCGAGTTTTCTTCCTGTCTTTTGGCCAGGGTAAGAAATAAATCTTGGCCTTTGTCCCAGGAAGGCATTATTCACTTTCCCCTCTCTCTTCTGCTCTCTCCTGGCACAGCTCCACGGTGCCCTGGAGTGTGGGCTCAGGAACACGGGGTCTTCCATAAGGAGCCAGTGTGAAACCTCTGATGGAAAACAAAGCTTCCCTGATTCAATTAAATATAGGAAGGGAGAGGAGGTGTTGACTTTCACAAGGAATTAGGATCCACTTACTGAGTCCTCTACCCTCTGGTTTGCCAACGGGTCCTTCATGCAGGTCACAGGTGGATGTTTATTTTGATTTCTCTTGGAAAGGTCTTGTGGGTATTGATGGAAAAAGTGACTTATGGTTCAGGTGCTATTTTCACATGGATAATTTGTCCATCCTACTGAGCACTTTGAGGGGTTGAAATACCAGTTCTTGTATCTTTTGGCAGTATCTGCTCAGTGCAAGATTTATTATCCTCAAAAGCTTTCTACTCACTATCAGTCCCAGATGGTGTTGCTGTACCTGCAAAGCAATTACAAGTAAAAGGAGCCTCCACACATGCACATTTTGTTATTTGATTTTGTGGGGAGTAAAATGTATCAAATAAGGTTAGGTCCCAACTCTTGTTTTCTTTGGTTTCTGCTCACATCTTTGTCTGATTCCCTGCTACAGTGGGTTTTTCTGAGCAAAGTACAGCCAAGGTGGAGCCTTAAAGATGATCATAAATCAACCCATACAATCAACCACATACAATGGCTCTGCTTCTGACACGTCCTGTAAGCCCCTTGTGAATTCCACTGGGTTAATTTGCAATGTACTATAGCTTGAAAACAAAATCCGTGTTTGGAGGGCAAAGTTGCTCAAGAGTTATTCACAAAGACCAGTCACCCAGAAAAAAACACACATCAAAGGAAAATCTTTACACAGCACCTATGTTAGTATCAATTATAAAGTGAATGCATGATGTATTTTTTTATCAAGGAAACTTCATGAACTTTGTGAGGGCATGGGAAGGCAGTACAAGCAACTGCAGTGCCAAATTTCCTTCCAGGAATGGTTGTGATTATGAGGTTACAGTAATAGGTGTCTTCTGACCTCTGGTCTCTCTTTGGCTCAGCAGAAATACCTTCAATTCTCTACTTCCCATCTCTTTATATTTTATTAGCATCCTATTAAAGGGAGCCAAGAAGTGTGAGACACATCATGTTTTGTTTCTCAGCATGCAAACCCCACCTTACATAACAGATTTATGTTTATCTGGTAGACTACACCTAAATTCTGTTTGTTTTATTTGAGGCTTCAGTAGATCAAGAGCCTCTGAAGCCCAGTAGCCAAGGAAGAACACAGATTGTGTGTATGAAGGCGTACAAAAGAAGTAGGATCAATAAATGGAGATGCAATGAGTGCCTCTTACAAAGCTACTGAAATCTGTGATTGTTTTGTCTTGTCGGATTTTGGCTAGGTTTTGAAGGGTTTGCTCCAGAAAATGAACTTCTCTACTTCTCACTGACTTCAATTAATGGCAGTGAATAAATATGAATCCATGAATAAAGCTTTGTCCACTCCTTTATTTTTAAGGCTTTGTCTGTGGCAAGGTCTCTGTGTCTTGAGTAGAGAAAACCAACCACTCTGCCTCTTTTTTTTTCATTTTTTCCTGCAGGGTATGACAGCTAAACTAACATTTCTGCCTGCCAGCATCTCTTGGAGCGTGAAATGAATCGAGGGCAAGAAAGAATAGCAGAAAGTCTGAAAAGCAAGATTTTTAGGTGTGTAGAAAGACCTGTTTGCCTTTGCTCAAGGCTCATGGGGAGGGCTCTGAAAGCTCCCCCTTCCCTGTTTGCTTTGGCACGTTTAGCAGGAAGGTTGTGGAGCATCTACCACCAGGCTTGGACTCCCTCTGGGCTGGGGGGCTTGGGGGGAGAAAATTTGGAGATGCTGAGGGTTAAGCTTGGATTTAGCCAGCCGGTTGACTTTCAGTTTATTATTTTTTTCATGTATTGGTTGAAGAAAATGGGGTTTGATCAGCTCCTTGGGCCAGAGCTGGATGTCAGCCTGGCGGGGTGGGAGCAGGCCTGGAGCCTGCGTGGCGGCCGTGTCTCCTCTCCTGGCACTTCCAGCAGAGGCAGAAAAGCCTTTCCCTTGCACACACAACCCCCTGCCTCCCCGGTGCCAGTAAAAATAAGAGAACTGCATGGCTTGAATAGCAGACCTCCCTCAAAATAGCTCTGTGGTCATGAGCTGAGGGCAGAAATCGTTCCTTCCCCGCAGCACATGTGAGATAAATGGTTTGCGTGATTGCTCCTTTCCCCTTCCCCCGTTTTTAAAAGAGAGTTCAAGTTTTTGAGTGGTTTTCCTTCAAGGAAGTGCATGAGAGCCATTAAATACTTATTTCTCTTGGAAATATCACCAGAGCTTTCTTTCCTTTCCTCTGCAGAAATGAAGTATATTAAAATATTTTCGCTGAGGGGAACTTCATCGCGGTGTTTTATTGGGTTATTTTGCTCAGTCTTATCTCTATTCTTTGTCACTTTTAGATGAAGTGATTCCTTTGGCAACAAATAATTTCTCCTAATCACACAACCCAGCCTGGGAATTTTCCTGATTTACACCACAACACACTTCAGCAGATGGAGGAATAGGGAAGACTGAGGAATGCTGAGGCGCTTTTGCTCACTCCCATTTTCTGGCACCCGAGATTAAAGTTCTTTTTCTCACCACGAACCCCTGACCCCTTCTCTTTCTGGTAGCTCGGCATCCTCTAGATGGCCCTTAGGCACAGCTTACGTAGGATGTGTGCAGAGAGAGCAAGAATGGAGTTTCCTGCTGCGAAGGTCTTAGGGATTCTGTGAAATCCCAGAGAGATTCGGGGAAATCTGCATTATAATGCAGTGTTTGGGGCAGGTCTGCGCTCTGAGCGGGCACACAAAAGGTAACGGAAACTAAATGTGTCAGGCATCATCTTTCTAATCCAATGTGGGTCTGTTTAATCTCTTTCAAAAGATGTCTTAAGAACTCCCGGTGTCTTCATTGAGCGCTGGGCTTTCACTGCTGCCCTTCTGGGGGCTGGGCTGTGGGGTGCTGGGGCTCTGGCTGCTCCACATCCCCCATTAAACTGAGGCTTAATTAACACATAGAGGCTTCAGCCTGGGCAGGAGGGCATGGCAGTGGGTCTGGAGGAAGCGCCTGTAATCCTATAAACAGCTCCTTGAGGGGCAGGAGGATAGAACTGGGAATTCATGCTCTTTCTGTCTCGAACAGGAGGAATAGAAAAGCTCTGAGATGTAACTCAGGGCAGGAAAATGTCAGGTCATTCCAGCTTCTAAACTCCTCCACCTGGATCCTCCTGTGCTTCCACAGCCATTTCATCTTTGCTTTGCCTCCTGCAGAGCCCCCTGGCTCAGACCCCGAGTTCTAGACTCAAAATTCAGTTCCTGCTTTCTCCCCATGCAAATGTCATTCTCTTAAGGCAGCTCTGGAAAGCTGAATGCTGTGGGAAAATGGAGCAGTGCTCGGAATTGGTGCTGGGGAGTTGAATATTAATAAAGTCTTATGGTCCCAAAAGTTGCAGCTCCACAGCTTCATGGAGTTTGTTCTGCTATCATGGGATGATCACAGGATGGTTTGGGTTGGAAAGAACCTTTCAAAGGTCCCTTTGTTCCACCCCTGGCATGGGCAGGGACACCTTCCACTATCCCAGATTGCCCCAAGCCCTGTCCAGCCTGGCCCTGGACACTTCCAGGGATGGGGCAGCTTCTGTGGGCAATCTCAAATTTTCTTAAATGTTGTGTAATGTCAGAACAAGGAGAAAAGTCTGGATTCTTGTAAGACTTAATGTGCCATTAACCACACAGTAAAGTAAGAGTAATATGCCAGGAAGGAAATGGTTGCATTGAGCAAGAAAATAATGGATGAGAAATGGAGAATTGGTACAGGCTGAGCTTTTATCAATATTTGCCTGCTTGTGTAGTTACACAATAGTAACTTTTGGCTACTTTGGGCAGCATAAAGCATGAAAGGAGAGCATCAACATAAGGACCGCAGGGGCAGGTAAGGAGAACATGAGTAAATCAAGCAGTCTTTCTTTTCTCAGTACTCACAGATCATCTTTATTGCAAAGCCCTGAGTGAGTTTGGGAAGAAAATCTGAATACTTAAAACATTAAAAATCAGAAACCAGGACAGCACTCAGAGAAATGCACACATCCTGCATTGAGCTGTATTCTGCAAACAGAGCTGGCTGCACTGGTTGTGACTCAGGTGAGCTACACTGTGACTGTATAAAATGCTGTTGGCTTTGCAAAGACACAAAAGAAAGGGAGAGGTAGGAGAAAAACGCAGAATCCCTTTATTTTAATCCACCTTCCAATGTTTGGCTTAGCTACAGAGTAACAACAAAAGAACAGTGTGTATTTATGAACTGAGCTCTAAAACTTGTATTTAAATATCTGTGGAAAGAAGAAAAGCCTAACACCTGTGCAACCAGTCCAGCTCTGTCTGCCCTCGTTGGCACTGGGATCTTCAGCTTTCCAAACTGCTGCCTGACAGGTTTGCAGCTGCTCCTGGGACAGATGAGCTGAGCTTTTCCAGGGTGTTCACCACCACCACCACTCCATGGACAGAAATATCATTTCAGGTGGCCACAGTATGAAATGCTGGAAGGTTTGCAGGGATGTCAGTCACCTTGTAGGCTTTGGTCTTCCAAAAACCCAGCTGGAGCCATAAATTAGCTTTTAAAGTGTTGCTTAGGATGATGTGGTGGTGGATACAGCAGGAATGCACAGCTGGAAGAGACTGAAGCTGTTCCTGTCTGAACCAGCTTGTCAATAAAGACATTAATCAATAGCTACTTACAGATTGACATCCTGGGGCAAATCCTGGATTTTATTTTGTCAATGCGTTGGCACTGGTCTTCACTACTCGAGGGCAGAGGCCCCAGGGTTTCCTAGCAAGGTTTTTAATTACCTTAATATATTCTCAGTTGATGACAAGCAACTGCAGCACACAACATATTGCCCTTCTATAGCTCCTCTGGCATTTTCTGGTGGTATTGTGTGGCTGGAGCTGGTGGAAAGGATTCAATTGCAAAACAAAATGTAAAAATACATTGGATATTTTTTAAAAAATTCCAGACTTCCATGAAAATGTAGCTATCTCTTCATTTATTTGTTTTTAAATAGCTCTTTCATGTGTTGGGACAAAGGGACATTGTATTAATCGTGAAGTGTGAAATGTTTTTCTTGTTTGCTTGGGACAACAACTGGGAATACATGGATTTGCCTATTCACTCTTTATTGTTATGGCAACATTTTTTTCACAGTGTTTGAAAGCCAGAGCTATGAAAGGAATAAAGTTGGCTATAAAGCTGGAGGAGTTTCATGCTTTTGTTTTAAGCTTGTGTGTGTGAGCTTTGTCAAAATTGTGAGTCTTTCATCCGTGGTGTCTGCCTGATTCAAGGGTTCTTTTCTTGTTCAAATATCCTTTAGTAAAACCCCTTTGACTGAAAGGCTGTGCAAACACGAGCTGGCTATGATAAGGGTTCTACATAAAATCTTTAACATGCTTTGTCAGCATGAGGTTTTTTCAGCTGTGGTGCCCTAGTAAATATTCCCCCCCCCTCCAAACTAAGTTCATTTTCTTGAAGTGCATTTCTCATTTATAATTGCTGTAATTTTGTGATGGATTTATGACAATAAGCCTTTATGCCTTGGGTGAAATGTTAACCCACTCTGGATTAGAAAAATAGTGCATTACTTCAATAGTTACTTGAAAAACATTGCCCTGGTCAAGGCTGTGCTACTAAAACAAGCAGCACCAGAACAGTCAGGTCCCAGCCATGCCTGAGATCTATTTTCTCTGTTTCTCTTTCCTAAATGAGCTGCCTGTCCAGCTTTCTTTAGCACCACTAAAAGACATGGTAAGGAACCTCATCTTGTGACTTTGCTAGAGGAGGACACATTAATAACTTAATCAAAGTCAAAATACATCAATTTTCTTTCAAATGTGGTTGTCACATGGGACCACATCATAGCATGGGCAGGAGCTGAGGACAGGAGGGTTCATCAAAATCCTGTCCCAGCTCTCTAACATCCAAGAGAGTTCATGGAAAAAGAGCTGTTTCTTCTGTAATAAACTGTCCATATCATGCACCACACAAACCTATTTTCTCTGCCTGGTTTGGTTCTGAAATGGGTTCGTAGGAGGAAAAAGGAGCAAAATTTGTCTTTGAAAAACTCTTTGTTTCAGTGCTGTTCATTCCTGTGTTGCTTTAAAGCTTTAAAGCCTGAGCTTTTCCAGCTCTTATTCATCTCCCTCACCTTTGCTTTTCTTGGTAAAAGTCTACATTGGCACACAGCTCTTAGACAGGAAAAATGGAGACATTTTGCCACATGCCTCTGCTAAGCACAACTAATAACACCCTGGATATTTTCCACTCCACCCAAGCTGCATAATTGTTCACCGTATGAAATGGAGTTAATTCTGTGTAATGTTTTGATGAGTAATTTTAATCAGGGCTGTGAAGAGACTGCTCTCAGGTCTGGAAATGTAAGTGCTTCCTGTAGTAAACAAATCTTGTGGTTTTAGCATTTCACTTAATTTGGTTTTTCAGATGACAGAACACGTTCCTTCTCTTTCCCTATGGTCTCCAAGGCTTAGGAGCAATTTTGTAGCCCAAGTTAAATTTGTTCCTCCCTTAAACCAGTTAAAGGGGAGAGAGAAAATGTAGTTCTCACCTTTTCCTTTGACAAGGAAAGTCTTGACCTTGACTTTTTTGCTTTCACCTGTCCTTCAAACAGCAGGAGTGTGATTCTGCTGTGATGGCCCCTGACAATGAGCAGCCTCTTTGCAGGGTGGACACTGGACCGGTGTCATGTTGGAAGAGCACTGGGGAAATGGGTGAGTGTGAGTGGATCTGACACATTTCAGCACATGACAGTGACTGCAGGCACCTGGAGCCAAATGGATCCACCAAGGAAATCTCCTGACCTGTGACAGGAGCTGCCAGGATGAACTTGGTCTATGGGTCTTAAACAATCTTTATTGCATGTCTTAAGCTCCTGGATGCTTTCAAGGCTCCTAAATGCACAAGGTTTGCTCCAGTCTAACCTTTGAAAGCAGAAAGAAGCTGCAAAAAGAGTGGTAAAAATACTTTTTTTGCATTGTAGTGCACCAGGAGTTGTCTGTATTGGCGATGGAAGAGACTGATCTGATTCTTGGGTTATCCCAGACAACCTGTGGCTAAAAAGGCCAAGGCACTTAGTTGTCCAGAGCAAGTACAAAACAGAAATTCAAAACTGAAATTTTCAGTTGCTATGTATGTTATCCACAGGCAAGCTGAATATATAAAGGAAAATAAATCCCTAGATTGGCTGGCAGTTTATTTATTATAGCAATTTTACACTTTCAAATTCCCCTTCCCTGCAGGCTCCTGTGTGCTGCCAGGCAATGGATCACTGTGGATATATCCTGAACTTGTGTGAACACCCAACACTGGTCACAAAGGCAACTCCTGGGAGCAGATTTCCTGAGAAAATGGGAATGCTTGTGAGTCAGGAATTCACATTCTAAAAATGCCCTCTGATATTTCCATGTGATTCCTTGGTTTTATGAATTTTCCATTAATAATCTGGTTTCCCCAGAATGTTTCCAGCAAGGAAGCACAAACAGGGAAGCCGTGGTCATTTTAATATATATGTAAATAGTGGTGTGATGCAGAGGATATTAACATTTAGCAGTACTCTACCATTTGCTATTGGTAAGCACCATTTCACACTGCAGTTGGAAGTTTAAAGTAATGGTCCCATGAGCTATCCTGTCTCCCTCTTTTATTAAATTCTTTGTCATGGATTTGTCCTTTGCCAAACACATCACCTGCTCTTTCAAAACTGAGAATCTCCAGATGTTAATTTTTTACTAAAGCAGATTCAATGCTCCCCCTGAAAAATACCATGGCAAACAAAAGATGCATGCTGTTACAGAAATGACAGGCTCCTTTTCTTGGCAGGTATTCAGCAGGCTGAGAGTGCAGGGAGTGCCTGCTGAAGTTCACGATTCCTGAAGTGCAAGAAATGTCTTTTAATTGCACACTGCAGCAGACAGGGGTGTGCAGCTTTCTCTGCTCTGCAGCATCTGTGGTGCAGGCTCTACCCTGATGAGGGTGAGAAACCATCCTACCCCTCTCTACAGACAGTTCTAGAAAACACTGCATTAAATTTCCTCAAGACTTAAGTGTCTTTCAGCCTTCATTTGCTAAGAAAGCTTTAAAAGACTTCAGCTTAAAGCACTTAATTGCAATCATTGTCCCCATTTGTGCAGCATCTACCATGTGGTGATGACCTGGCTGTTGCATCTCCCTTCATTTGGGAGGGAGAATCCCACTGCTCCTCTTTTACAGAGAACACAGAAAATCAGAATTAAATGCCTTGTGCAGTGTCTCAATGGGGCAGAGATGAATTCTGAACTTTGGACTTACCAGACCCTCACCAGCATCATAATTCCTTTCCCTTGTTCCAAAGGTTTCTGCTAAATAAGCCCAAATGGGCAGCATCATCCTGAGAATGTGCAGCAGCTTCTGCTTGGCCCAGGAAATGTTCCTGCCTGGCTGGGGAAGGTTTCCCAAAGGATTGTTGCCCATGCAGTGCTGGGTAGGGATTTATGTCACATCCAAAGCACTTGTCAAATGCTCACCACGAGAACTTGGGATATGGAGGTTGTAAAAAGGGTGATTGGTCTGAAAGGGAGCCCAAGGCATGAACGCTGCCAAGGTGAGTTGTGTGTACAACAGGTATTTAACAGAAGCGTAAAATATTGATTTTTCTGTGGCCTGGATGATTTCACAAATCATTTTGGCACTGTATCTTGTTCCCTAGGCTGTTTAAGGAGATATTGCATATCCATGTAAAAAACCTCATAGCTCAGCCTGTTTTTGTCCTTCACTGCAGAAACACACCTGAGTTGTATCCACCTCCTCTCACAAGCATTGTCCAATATTGCCCTTCCCTGGGTGTTAACCTGATTTATTTGTTGCTCCTTGAAAGACTGGTTTCTTCATTCAGCCTATGTCTTTTATCACCAGCCTTCTCCTTGGCTCTGTTGATAACACAGTTCCAGCAAAACAGGGGATTTGATAATGTTTTAATAAATCAAGTTTTTAAACATTAAATATCTCAGCTTCCCCTTCCTGCAGACAGAGCAGGTTTTGATTCTGGCTGCACTGAGGGGTTTTAGGTTTGGTGAACATTCGGGATGGACACGAACTGAACCCTTTTATCTTCTTTTCCTTTGTAAGTAACCTTCAGAAGCAGTCTGGCTGGAGGACATAAGTCTGGCTGCTTCCTTTCTGTGCAGAGACACTGGATCAACACCTGTGACACACAGCTAGGGATGGATTCCACATCTTGCAGCACTCACTCCCCTGCTGACACAGGGACAGAACAGATTGTGGGCTTCTGCTGCAGCCATCCAATAACCCACCATCTGTTTTCCATTTTTAATTTAGACACAAGCAATAGACCTGAATCAAAACCCGTGGTTCCAGACCCCGTGGGGATTGATAGGAATTCTTCTGAGTTTAATAATTAAATAAACAACAACAACAACAAAAAAGCAAATGATTTAATCTCTCAGCAGAGCTCCACGGAGCTGTGCACGTGCCTGCAGACTCATTACCTCATTCTCTCCAGCCCCCGCGCTGTCGGGGCTCGTTCCTTGTCACATCTCAAGCCTCTACCAAAATTTCTGCAGGGCAGGGACTGTGTGTGTTTGCCTGGTCATGTATCTGTGGGAATAACGTCAAGTACTAATGGTATTAACAGCAAGTGTGAAAGGCAGTTTGGAAACCAGAGGTAATTTTGAAATTTGGCTCTTCAGTTCACCGTGAGTAACCAGGCAGAAAGGAGGGAGAAAGAAGAAACCTGTCATTAAATGTAATTAAAATCGGGGTATGAAATGAGAATTGTCATCTGAGTCATAATGGCTATCAAGGAAAAGGCCAGTGAAATCATCAGCCGTGGGCCAGCTCAGTGCCACCCCAATGTGGCCACCAGGACACCTCCTCCCCTTTGGGCTACAGGCAAAGGTGATGTGACCATGTGGGCACGGCCCAGGCCCAGCGAGGGATGTGGCACAGGGCTTGGGCACAAAAGGAGGAGAGGCTGTGTTGGGCTGCAGCGTTGTCTTTGGAGCCTGGTTTGGGATAAATCCATCCTGCCAGGGGAAGCAGTGACTCAGAGGGACCACTCCTCCTCCCCATTCCTGTCCTGACGTGGTTCTCCCCCCACAGCCTCAGTCATCACCTTCTCCTCTCCAGCTCTGATGATGCACTCCCAGCCTGCTGGCAGCCCAGGAGAGGTGTCTACCTGGAAAAGGGAAGGAGCATTGATATAAGAGAATAATATTATCAAAATGCAGGATTTCAGGGTGAGGCATTCCAGGGACTGTCCCAAGTTCCTGAGGATTGAAGAGTCATCAGGGTTAAACTCTAAAAAGCAGCTAGTTCCCATTCATTCTGTCTGAAGTGGTGAAGTCAACAGGAGAAAGAGAAAAGGGAAAAGTCAATTCTCCTGGTGTTCATCACCTGGAGACAAAACCAGCTGGCCATAGCAGGGGCCTGGAACTGGATGGGCTTTAATTTCCCTCCCAATCCAAACCCATCTGGTTCTAAGAATGTATGAGAGCTTCATGGGTGATGTCAGAGGGTTGGAAAGCATTTATGGAGTGAGCAGGTGAATGTCTCCACAAGGAAGGCAATGGCTGGGCCGGTTCTTTACTCTCCAAACATCAGGGATTTCCTGACTGTGCTGAGTCTGTGGCACCCAGCTTTTGTTGTTCTGTTTCAAGTCTTTTGCAGCCAAATGCCACCTTGGGATTTTCAGCAGCATCTCAGACAGTCCTCAGCAATGGCCTCAGCAGGATGTGGCCTTGGAGTTGGTTAGAGAGAGCTTCTACCTTCCTCCACCTCCAGCCCTGCCCATGAGACAGTACCTGAGCTGCTGAGTTAAGGAACCATGGCCATCCCAGAGCCTTGGGGTTATCCCCTCCCAGAAAAACAAGCACATGGCTCTCTGCAGGGTGAGAGAGCAACTGGGCACTGCATTCAGGCCTGGACCTCTGAATGGAAAGACTGAGCTCTGCACAGCACTGAGCAAAGCTCCTCACAGCTTTCTGTCCAGAAGCTGAGTCTCCTCAGCCAACCTTCAGCTGTGCCCAGCCTTCCCAGAATATCCTCCAAAGCCATCCTGCTTTCTGCTCCCCACTGCAAGGAGCTCAGAATTAGGATTAGGAGAGGTGGGTGCTGTCCTGGCCCAGTTTTGGAAAGGCTGGTTAACAAGAGTTCAGCACTGAAAATACCTGCCATGGAGATGACCCTGCAGAGCTCACCCAATGTGAAGGAAACAGTTTTTGTCTGAGTATCCCAAGCCAGGAACAAAAAGTGATTTTATAATTTTTTTTTTTAGATGTTTCAGCTTCTGCCTGACTGTTGCAACCTTCCTGTTATTTGCTGCATCACTGTTCATCCTCGCTGGGGAGGGATAGGGAGGGCAGCTCTGCTGTTTAATCACTCCCCTTTACTTGTGGTTAATTCTTGCTCCTCAGCCCTGGCAAGTGGAATGCAGTAGTGCTGCTTTGCATTACCGCCCCGGAGCTGAGAACCAGGCCAATATCATCAAAATTCAAGGCATTCCTTTCCCAAACCCACTTTACATGGAAAAGTACCCTTAACTCTATCTAGCCCCGAATACCAGGCTTGAGGGCCTCTTCACCTGCCAATGATGCTGGGCAAGCTTTCAGCCCAGATAAATCACAGGCAGCTGGGGAATGGGTGGAGGCTCTTGTTTCACCACTTGAAAGGCAACTTTTAAAAGTTGGTTGGAATTCAGCCTTTAATTTTGCACCCACAGATTTGAGCCCATGATCAGATGTGAGCTGGGATCTGCAGATCTCATCTGCTGCAGCACCAACACCACCTCTTGCTCTCTGCCTGCCTCATCCAAGAGAACAGTTAGGTAATTAAAGGTCTGAATGTGCTCAGCTTTTCCCACCACTAGTTATGGGCAGAGCATTAAAAGGCTTTGGGTGCTCTGCACAAATCCTGGGTGAGCAGATTTCTGCCCTCCTCACCTCCTGGTCATTCTTCTGGGATCTCAAAGTGCTCCCTGTAGCATTCCCATTTATTACATTCTGCTCTCCTAAATTAAGTCCTCTGATATGCTGCTCCAAATGAAATTATCATTACTGTTATTGTCGTTATTATTATTATACAAAACCCCTAAACCCACACACTTCCAAAAGTGAGACTTCATTTAGTGAGGATTCTTTAGAATGTATTTATTTTATTTTCCAAATCCAAACTCCTGGAAAATTTTGTATGCAACATCCATGGCTTGGGGCTGTGCCTGTGGGCAGCCAGAGCCTCAGCATTGCTTCCAGGGGAATATTGCTCCACACAGCCCAGCAGAAAATTGTTATTTTTACTGGCATTTGTGCTGCAGCAGAATTTGGAAGAAGGCATGGAGGAGCTTTATGGCATGGTCTGCTTGTTCTTGTTGTCACTGATGGAAAAAAAAACCCCAGATAAATTTTAAAACTGCAGCCTCTGTTTTCTGCATAACAATGGGGGACACGGTGCTCTGCTCTGCAGCCTTACCTGAAATGTCACTGCACATCTTGAAAAAAAAGTCAGGGAAGTAAAATGAAAAGAAGCAAATTTTTTTTCATTTTTTTTTCCTAAATGTATGTAATAAGTATGGAAGGAGAAGGTGTATTTTTGCTGGGCTACTCCTTGAAGAAATCACTGATATTTGTGTTTATTGCTGAATCCCATCATAGTAGATGTACTTCATTCACAGAATGATGGATTTCACTCATAGAACAAAGTGCAATGGAGCAAAATTATTTTACTTACTTTGAAGTACGTGACTCTCACAATTGCTGTCTTATTTTATTAAGAAAAAATTAAGTCTCTGCACAGAAGCACCTGATGCTTCATCAGGCTTTGGATGTCCCCTCCCCTGTCCTGTGGGACTGTGATCTGACTGATTCTCAGCTGGAAGTGAATGTTGCCTGGGAATGATCCCAATGCCCAAACACACCAACCATGGCTGGTGGCAGGAGACTTCCCCAGAGAAGCCAACCCATGCCAGGAAAGCATCACTTACAGTCAGGCACAGGGGGGGAGATGCATTTTGCTCTGGGGCTGTGCTCTCAGCAGTGCTTCTCAGTCTAGAGCATGATTAATGCTGTATCCAGTCTAAAAGTTTAGATTTTATATATATATATAACTGGGCACTGAGCTTGGTTTTTTTGTTTGGTTTGTTTGTTTGTTTGTTTTTTCCTGACTCATTTGAATGTATCAGATAAAGTCTTTTTCCTCCCCTGGAAAAACTCTGTAAATCTCTTATCATGATTCCATCTTGGTATGCTTCTGGTTCTCCTCTCCACCTTGCCCTTCGTTCTGGAACTTGCATCGTGTGTACATTTGACATAGTCACATTTGTATTTCTGTATCTTGAGAGTCATTTTCTTCTTTCCATCCTTTTGCTTTCATTGCCTTGCCTTGTTGCAGTTTAAAATCTGTGGGGCAGAAATTTTACTTCTACAAAAACACACCCATGGTGATAAGCAAACCACGGTGCAGAAGGCACATTTTGTATTCTCATGGGCTACTGGTGTGTTCACAGGGAAAAGTTCTTTTTTGCAGACGAATGCAGAGCATGGAAATGGAGTGGAATTTGTATTTCATAGAATTATTTAGGTTGGAAAAGGCCTTGTTAAAAGCCATATAATATTTATTCCACATTTGCTGGCCTGAACCACTAAGCAACATTGCTGAGGGCTGTTACCTCTCCCAGCAGTGAATCTGGTGGGGGGTTTGTGAGGCTGTGCAGGCTCCTTCAAGATGCAAGACCCTGTCTTAGGAACATCCTGTTTTATTATTTATTTAAAGGAGGTTTTCATGACACTGCAATTTCTAACCCAGCATGGTGAGACCGTAAAAATAATAGCGGGTCTGTTCAGGAGGACGTGTTTTATTTGGCACGTTTTGGAGAAGAGCAGTACAAAGGGAGAAAATAAAGTTGCAATGTTTATGGCAGCTGGGCCCTCTGTCCGTTGGTAACCACTCACCACAAATAACTGCTTGCTGCTGCCCACACGTGATATTTTAAGGCCCGAGCTCTTAAAAAGAAGCTCTTAAACATCAGCAATATTTAGTGCCGTGCAGCCTCCTGGCCACACATAATGACTGCAGTGTTTTTTATGAAAATGAAACTCATGGCATTCTGGGCTTTGCTTTAAGACCTCGCATCAATCACTCAACCCCAAGCCGTGCCTCACACCTTTTCAATTCCCAGAGTCTTGCTCTTTCCGTTACGTTGCTCTTAACGTCTCTTTTTTCTGCCTTCTTCCTTGCTGCCTACTCCTTGAGGAAATATCCTCTCTCCGAAGCTGTTTGCTGAACAATCCTCCTACTGGTCTGCAGGAGAGAGGAAAACCTGATCAGGTCCATAAGGCAGATGTAATTAGAGCACAGTTATTGACTGTTACAATAAAAACAAACATAAGTAGTACAGAGATCAAGCAGCACGTAAGGTAAGTAAAGGAAAAAATATTTTTGCCCACCACAAAATTAATGGTGGGACTCACTTCCACAGGATATTGTGGAGGACAGAAATAGAAATAATTTTTTTAAATTAACTAAGAAAATGAACAAAACCTGGATTAATCACTTGTTATGAAATGAAATGACTCAGGTGAAAAAAGCTGCTGAGAAAAGTCCCAGGCAGTTGGTAGGAACTGGGAGGACCAGGAATCCACTGCTGATCCTGTGGGGTGGATCTGACTCAGCCACTCTTGCGTGCTTTTCAATCATGCCACCCATCAGGCATGATTGAAAAAACAATTACAAAACATAATTACAAACTGCTACAGACTGCATAAATGCAGTTAATTCAAGGTATGGATCTCCCTTACTGATGAAATGACCCAGTTCTTCAACCTTTTCATCTCCCAGTTTCTTCCTTTCTGCCTAATACTATCTTTCTCCTGCTCTGGTAATGGTAAGTTTTGTTTTGCTGCTCCTCAGGGCTATTCCTGTGGCTTTCTGTCTGGAAAGTTGTCTCATGCAACTAAAAGTAAAGCAATTTATTCACTTGCTTTTGCTTTCTCCAAAGCATTCCTTGACAACCCCAAGTACTCTGGCTCTCCCTTGCCCCTTAATCTCCTCCTCTCTACATAGTGGACAATAAATGCTGCAAAAAACCTTTCCACCAAGCAGGAAAGGTTGGTAGGACATTTCCAAAGTGCTTGGTCCCTTATCACACACCCTCGTGGTGAAACTGGGGCTCAACCAGCATTGAGGCCACTGCTGAGTGTCTGACAACTTCCCACTTCTCTGTTTTAACTCAAACCTCCCACCCTCTGGTTGTTTTGAGTTAGGGTTTTGGCCTGAGATCACTGAATGACACGGTCTGACGTGAGAATGTGTATTGCAAACAGAGCACAGAGCTGTTGGTTGGGTTAGCATCACTTTCTCTCTTGTGGCTAGGGCAGTGCAGGATGCAGGCAGCTGAATCCCTTGCACTGAGACAGAGCCTTCCTCTCTAAGGTTATATCATGAAGGAAATGCAAGATAAGCCATGGCTTCAGCACCCTCCTTTATCTGCTCCCTCCCCATCCGAGACACTGCTGAGCTTTGTTTGGTGCCCTGCCGAGGATGCTGGGCAGCAGGACAATGCCCAGTGCCACAAGTCACCAGCTGTCCCACAGCAAATGCACCCACAGTAAACAACCAGGGACAATGGGGACTCTGGGGAGGGGGAGTGGGTTTGTACCAGGGCTGGTGACTGTACCTGAAGGGACAAAGGGACAATTCAGCTCTTTGGGACGGCGTTCGGCGACACGGCGCAGAGAGAATGAGTGAGGAGAGATTAGCAAGGCTTGGCTTGTGCAGGCTGGCACATGAGAACATTATTGGTTCTGTCATTTGATGCTGGGTGAAGAATGCAGAAAGAAAATGCTTCTAGCCAGCTAAAGATAGCATTTGATGTTGGTAAAATTTATTTATGGCGTTTTCTGCTCCGCTCCCTTTTTCTGTCCCCTGCAGTCTGGTGGAAGACCACTCTACTCCTCTCATCTGATATTCCTGGTTATCAGGCAGCACCAGGATGGTGGAATTCTTGACACACCAGCACCAGTGCTTGCTCAGTTTACTGTTAACTGGCAATTGCCCAGGGATCAAGACACCCAGAAACTTTCAGGGTGGCTCACCTTGGGCAGGCTTTGGAAATATCAAAAACTGAATGCCTAGCCTAAAGCATCCAGAAGGAGGAAATGTAACTCACCCCTGAGGAAAAAAATGGTCTGATGAGGATTTATACTGTGAAGAACTGGATATCTCTGCACAGCACACAGTGAGAAACCCAGCAAGAGGCACCTGGGCTTCAAGATGTTGGTTTGTGCTCTCTGTGACACACTCTGTAAAACCAAAATCTGAGTGTAAATAGTAGCAGATAAAGGTTTTTTTTTTTTTTAAATGGCTCTTTGCCATGAAGGAATGGAGCTGGGCAAGCAAACAAGCAAAGGCAACTGAGAGAATGAAGGTCCCATAACTCACAGTGCATTTGTTTACTTACTTTGGCATGAGACGCAGGTGTGAGCTCGGTCTTTGTTTCTTTCTGCAGGCTGGAAGGAAGCCTGCCTGCTCCTTGCCATGCAGGTAGCATAACTCTAGTAACAAAGAATATTCTTCAGCCACCTTTTTAATCAAGGGACACATGCTTTTTGGAAAAAAAACAAGTCCAAGGAGCAGCTAAAGGTGAATAAATAAATCCTGCAAACTGTTTCATGCAAGGCTCTAAGGATGGTTTTCATTTATTCACCTCACCTCCCCCTGAAATAACCTAAACTGAATGTTCATGGATTACTCTCCCCAGTTTTGCTTCCTGGCATAGATCTTTGCACATTTTCACCTCTCAGGTGTTGCAAATCCCCACGGGCTCCCCCTGAGTGCAGACTCTGTATATGTTCTCTTCTTGGTTCTGTTAGTCTTTTGTATTTTAAACTTTGTAAGGATCTTTTTCATATGCACTTTTTGATTTTAGACTCTTTTAGTGCAAATTTAATGGAGTCACAGAAAATTTGGGAGAGGGCAAAGTGTAAGAGCAGTAGTGAGGGTGGCTGAGTGGACCCAGGTCAGAGCTGCTGGATACAGAGCAACAGTTTTTGGGGAATAGTGGCCACATCCAGCCTTAGGAAAAGGAGTTAAGTTTTCAGAACTAAATGCAGCTGTGGGGAAGCCCCTCCTGGAGCTTGTGGAGGAGGTGTACATGTCGGAGCAGGAGGCAGGCACCCAGGCCAGCTGTGTAACCTGAACACCTTTCCTGTGGGATGGATAACAGGGAGAAAAGCAGCCCTTGGAGAAAGTAACCTGGGAGGACTGACAGCATTATCTTGTGTGTGAGGATGCAGAGGCTGGAGAGCAGGGAGAGGAAGAGAGAAAGAGGAAGAAGAGCAGGCAGCTGCTCTGTGGATGCTCCCTGTATTTGGCTAATGATGGTAATAAAACATGATTAGCTGCTGGCCCTGGATTGATGGCCATGGCAATTGCCAGACACTCTGCTTCCCTTCTGTGAGCAAAGGAAGGTGGCTGTATGTGGGAATTGCTTTTAAAAGCTCATTAGATGGGTGTTAAGTCTCATCAAACAGTTAACATTTCAAACAAGTACAACCTGGGTATAATTGCAGCCTCTCTAAATTTGTTTGCCCCATTAATACCTGCCACTATCAATTATTTAATTCCTCCTCAGCTGTTTGAATGCTTGTTTCAAACTGGGCCTTACATGGATTTATTTGTTTGTTTCTGACCAGAAGATGTGTTTTTTGCTCCATGAGCCCTGTAATCTGAAGGTAAGAAATTAAGTGGGAGACGATGAGGATGGTGAGCTTTGGTTTGATGCTGCAAAATCCAAAATTTTTAGGCAGAGGGCAAGCCCAGGCTGGAGAAGATTGGGGTTTGGAGGATGTGGTTTGGGTCTCCCAGATGTGCCCAGGAGTTCCCACCAAAGCAAACGGAGCCTGAGTCATGCAGGAGACTTCTGCTCATGTTTATTCCAGCAACGGGAGAACCATAGCAGCAGGAAAACAAACTTTGGGAGAGAGGACAGATAAATGAGACATTCCTGGGCAGCGGGAGTGAGTTCCACAGGGATGCCAGAGGGGTGGGAAGGTCGCCTGCCCTGGAGCACTGGGGGAGTGCAAGAGGGGTGAATTGTCCCTGCCAAGCTGATAAGGAAAATAATAACCAGGAAAAATCTTTATTAGTGCTGACCCAAACATTTTTGTCATTTCTTACCTCGGAATGTCTGCTTTTATTGCTGTTGGTTCTCTTTATTTCTGGCTGCTTCATCTCTGCTGAAAGTTTTGTGGCACAGATGGCTCCCTGGTAATTTCTGTGTATGTCCTCCAGGACAGCTATTTAAATTTTCCATTTTTTTAAGTAACACCTGTTGTATGTGGGTATTAACTGCAGAGAGCAATCAAGTGAGCTGGCAGGTGAAATCCCTTCTCTGGATCTCCCCGTTCTTATCTTTAATGCTTTTAAGCATGGAGAATCCAAATAATTAATTAAGATGGCATTTCTGTGGTCAAAGGGAGAGCTTTGCTTTGGCTCCCAGCTCCCCACAGCTGCTCAGCTGCCACGTGAGCAGGCATTTCTGTGCAGTGCATATGTGGCACTCTGTGCTCCTGGCCACTGAGAAGAGGGGTTTATTTTGGAAACTGCTAATGGCTTTGTTTGCACATTTATTCCCTTTGTTGAGAGAGGCTGCAGACTGTTCCTGTGACCTTTTCTGTTTCTGTGATAGGAAGATGTTTTGGAGGAAAGCAGGTCTGATGCTTTGGGCATCCAGGGGCCTTTGGAAAGGCCTCTAATCCATCCAGACAAGGGGAGGCAGGATGCTGATTGCAGCTGGAATCCATAGGCTGGGTAATGTTTGCTAGGGTAAATATTTGGAATGTAGGCGTAGGAATTTAGAGGGAAAGAGGTTAATGTATATACTTCTCCAAGGCACCAGGGTTGCTGGTTTTGAGAGTCCAGTTCTGGAGGCATCTCCTGCCATGCCAGGGCTGCTTCCAGTTTATTTCCTGTAGAGCAGAGGGATGCACATGGAGGGGAAAATTCCTTCCTCCCATCTTCAGTCAGGAACCTTGCAAAGCTGTCAGACACCAGCTGGAAAGGGCTTTTGGTTCCTAGAAATGACAAACCACCCCTGAAGACAGAGAAGCAGCCCTGAAGACAGAGAAGCAGCACTCTCAGTGTTCTTCTGTCTCCAGACCATTTCTTAAATAGAGTTGCAAGACATTTCAAATTTGAATGTTAATTTTTATATAAGAAGCAAACTATACATTGTTCTTGCTCTTTATTTTGGCACTAGAGCTGCAAACAACAAGGCATGTCATACTGCCTTTATAAATTAACCTCCCAAAAATGGCTCTAATTTACTTTCAAGTTTTGGTAATATTGGTTTCCATATATGTTCCTAGTCTCTAGTAGTAAAAAAAGTTTACTTACATGAATCATAATTTATGACAGGGAAAACTGAATTATGAAGACATGCATGGTGAAAGTACAATGCGCTTTTTTATTATTGTTCTTGGTTAAATAAGTAGCTTGGAACTGGTCATTTAAAGAAGAAAAACAATGCTGGTTGCTTTTTCAGTGGCCTTTTCAGCTCGTGCATGTAATAATAATATAAAATGAGGCATATTTCCATAGCTGCCATTCTGGAGTGAACAAAGCTTGTTATTAACTTGTCTAGCCTGGTTTGTTTGATTTGAACTTCAGTCAGGGGATGAGTGCATGCTTGACATTTCTTCTACACTAAAATGTCTAAAGCAATGCCAGCCTGGGTTCCATTATGGGAAACGAGTAAAATCCATTCAGTATGTTCATGAGCAACTATTCTGACTTTTAATATACTTACAAAGTGTATAACCAGTTTTGGCTGCTTGTGCAGCCAAATGTTTTTGATGTTTAAAAGAAAAAAAAACCCAACAACTTAGTGTAGGTTTTCTTAGATATGGAAAAAGTACCAGCAAAATTCATATTTGTTTTATGTGGCTGGGCCTGTTTATATTGCCCATGCTGAGGATTATATGCCCTTAAACAGGAGAGGAATCTTGTCCACAGCTGTTGTGGGAAGCCTTTATTATCAAAGACGACACAGAAAAAGTGAAGAATTTTCTTAATGAATATATTAGTAATGAGAATAGAAGACAGAGCTGAGATTTTAGCTCAGTTCCTTGGACCCTGGAAGTACTTTAAGTACATCCCTGTTGAACAAATAAGGTGAATATATCTTTGAGGTTATTATTAGTTTCAATGGAGCTTACACATGTGTTCAATAACTATGTACAATAAAAGCTTTGCTGAATTCAGGCTCCAGATTTGTTTTTCAGGTCAAGAACAATGGCATTTGTCCAGCTTGTCCTGAGAGCTACAGATAAAACCACTGTGGGTGTTCAAAGTAGTGTTCTCCAGGCTTAAAAATGTGAAAGAAATAGACAAATGTGTTTCTCCCTCTCAGATTCCCTAGAGATGTCTGATTTGGCTGATGGCCTGCCATCAATATCATCATCAGATATTCCCACAATTAAAACATTAAGTTGGAAAAAGCCTCCACAGTGAGTCAATATTAACTGAGAATGGCCAAGGCCACCACTGACCCATGTCCCCCCGTGCCACATCCACACGTTTAAATCTCCCAGGGACGATGACTCCACCACTGCCCTGGGCAGCCTGTGCCAATGCTTGACCACCCTTTAGAGAAGAAACTTTTCCTGATATCCAATCTAAACTTCTCTGTCACAACTTGAGGCCATTTCTTCTTGTCCTGTAGTTTGTTACCTGGGAGAAGAGACTGACCCCCAGTGATATTCATCACTTTAGATATTGCTGTGCTAGCTCCAGGCATCTCTTTTAATTTACGGCATTATTTATGTCTCTCTAAGTATGCCCAAACCTCTTTTTTTTTTCTTTTGTCACAGAAATTAATTAACCTAAAGGCTAATAAAAATGGCAGTGAGTATGACCAGAAATCAGTGTGCAGAAGTGGCCTCTGCCACACCCCTTCATGCTGGCTCTGCTGGAACTCTGTCAGAGCTCCTTCCCACAAGATGTGTCCAAACAGGAGACATCCATGCTCTGCCCTTTTCCAGCAGCAGGGAGCAGTTTCAGAGTTCCTCCTTTGGGTTCACGCCACCCAAACATGGATTTCTTTTTTTTTTTTTTTGTAAATACAGCATGCATTCAGCCTGCTTGACCTCAGTAAATACTGCATGAGCATGTGTGTAAACTTGAGGCCAGCACACAGTTGGTGACTTGGAGAGGCTGCTCTGGCAGCAGGGAGCTGCCATCAATCACAGCCTGCTTTTAGGGTGTCAGCCCTTGCAAGCAGAGCAGGCTCTGTGAGTCAGGGAAAACTCCAGATGAGGAGGAGCTTACTGGTGACAAAGCAGCAGTGCTGTGTGATGTGATTCACCTCTGGCACTGTAATGTGTGCACAATAACAACAAATCCATGCCTTTCTCCAAATTACTCACTGTTGTTTTATTTTTCCTGGTGGCTGCCAGGTATCACTTGAATTTTCCCGACTAGATTGAGTCCCAAATAGTCCCAAACTGCCCCCTGGCCAGTTTGCCATGGAGAAGAGACTGAACTCTCCATTCACAAACTCTTCATGAAATCCCTACTTTGGGATGTCCATGATGTCTTTAAACTCTCTGTCTCCAAATCTTCATATAAAAGTCAAGGTTGGCAACCTGGCAGTCATTGTTTTCCTTAACACTTCACATCAGACAGCGAAACTAACATTTTACTATTTATTGTTTTGCTCTCTGGGGGAAACTTGATTTTTTTCTTTTTTCTGAAGATGAACCCAGTCACTCAAATCAGACATTATTATGATAGTTCCTGTCAGAACATTTTCAGTAGTGGCCCAGTAGTGTTAAAGATGGAGATGAGGCAAGACAATATGGCTCCAACGAAGCTAATTGAAAAAAAATCCCATGAACTTCAGCAGAATCAGGATTTAATCCCTGCTATTGTACAGTTAAGAAAAGCTACATGAGAGAGAAGCCTTTAAAAAAAATTATTAGAGAACAGTTATGATCTCGCATGTCAAATGTATTTAATTAGAAGAATTTTTCCAGTATCTCTAGAGATTTAGGGACATGCAGTGGGACCTTTTCTGTTTGGAAAATACTTTGCCCATTGTGGGCACTAGGAGAGGAAAAAAATCGAAATAATCTGTATCCAATTGCAGTTAGAAATGTAATACAATGGGATAGGGCTGAGACCCACAGGGAAGCAGTGGCAGCACTCCCACTGACCTTAATGGGAGCTGGACCACATCCCACACGGCCTCGGAGACGTTTGTGGGGGGAAAAAATGTCTACTGCAAAGCTGAAAGATGAGAACCAAGAAACGCATGGATTTCAAAACTCTGTGGCTCAAGTGGGGCCAGAGCCAGAAGCTGCTGAAGGAAACACAGAGTCAACGGTCAGACAGGCTTGGTTTGACTCCTTCTGTTGGCTCTTTTGTTTTGCAGAAAGTTTTGTTGGTTTGTTTGTTCCCACTCTTAGAAAATACCTGTACATCAGCAGATAATGCAGGTTAGCAACTCCTCTGTGTAACTGATACACTGGGTTTTATCCAAAATCACAGGTTTTATCCAAAATCACAGTGTGTTTTCACTAATGAAGTCCAACAGGAGCTGGTGACCTCCATTCTCAGCAGTTCCACTCCCAGAAGAGGATGTATCCCATGGGATCACCCATGGGCAAGGGCTGGGAAAAGGCTGGCAAAAAGGGGTCTTACAGTGGTGGAGTTTCTGTTGCTGCAAGTTAAGGCAGATAATGGTGGTAAAAATGCTGCTGTCTCACTGGCTTTGAAGACAGCAGAGAAATGATGAGGAGGTAAAATTTTCTAGAGGTAGAATATTTTCTGGGTTTGAAACACAGCTGAGGAAAGGCTTAATGGTGAAAAGGCATTTCCTTCATGTAGGGGAAAAGGAGCACTGAAAGGGCTGTAGAAAGGGAATGGAAATACCTTCAACTTCAACAGGGCCAGCAAAAGCCAGAGAGCTCCCAAGCTGCTGTTGCTTCCTTGCTATTTTGTGAACTTATGGAAAGAGGTCTCCAGCACAGCTCAGTTCACAGCAATCAAGTTTCTGATGTACAAATGTGGGGAGCTAAAGACAGGACAAACACAAAGACTCTTCTGGATACCAGGATGAACTTTGCTCTGCATCTTTCCAAGTGCATCAGTTCTCCAAACTAAATGGAAAAGTTTCCAGTTTCCAGAACTTTCAGCAGAGCAGGGCTCACCAACAGCAGTTTCGTAGGGAATTAGGAGGGTCCTCACCCCCAAAGAGCTCTCAGAGGGACAACACACAGAAGGAGGAGCCCAGCTCCTGAGCAAAGGGCTGCCTGTGCTTCCAGAAGAACTTGCTAGAAGCCACAATGCATCTTGGAAGGAGCGGGGATCATATTTCAGCCCTGGATTTTAGGCACACGTTGTGACAGCCCGGGGCAGACATGCCAGGAACTTCATTCCGTAAATCACATTTCTTGCAAAGGAGGCCTCTGTGCTCAGTAGTAGTAGCATTTGTTTCTTCTTTTTCTTGGCTGCTTTGCTTGGAAGTAGTGTAAAGACTTAACCCTGGTGAGAAAGACCTGCAGAGAAATAATGGAGTATGTGAGAGCTCCGGCTTTTGCCTTGTTAAATGAAACTTGGTCTATATAAACACCCTTGAAAAAAAAACCACTGGTAATGCTGCAAACATGGGATTCAGCACTGGGCTGTTTTCGTTTAGCCTCTTGGCAGCATTTTTAACAAGAATATGTTTTTTTGCAACTTTCAGACCAGACACATCATCTTGGATGAACTATAATGGTAATAAAAGCATTGCAAATATCTCTATTTCTAACCCAGGTTTTGCTGGAAGCATCTTACTGCTCAGAGGAGAAATAGAGCCTTCATGCACTGAGTGTAAATTGCTTAGAATTGAGCATACTCCTCTCTTTGCTCACACCCCAGCTCTACTCTTAGTGTTCTTTGGTTGGCTCAGTATCACCCCTGTTGTTAAGGGTGGCTTTTACTTTCATCCAGCTGTGCTGCAGAAACTTCAGAAGCTGCTGACCTGATGTACTTTGCCTTTTCCCTCTGAAGTGTGTGATGTGTTTAATGCAACAGTGTTTTGTATACACAAAGGCTATCATCACCCCAAATTACCTGTTTGTAGACAAATGTTTCCTCAGTCAGTTGCTGAGGGTGAGGAAGATCTCTGCTGTCAGGTAAGGAAAGGCCTCAGTCTGGAATAAGGTCTGCTTTGAACATTTCTGAGTGAATATTTTGAAAAGAAATGTATATAGGGAGACATGGTATTCATCTTGATTATAGTGGTGACCCTGAAAAATGTAAAAAATGCTAGTGGAGATAGTAATCTCAAGAACGGTTTAATTAGCAAAGCACCCACTGATTTGTAGAGCAGACATGAGCAGCTTCAATTCAAAGTTCCTGCTTCTACCTGAGATGCTGAACCCCATCATCAGCTCATCATAACCTTGTGTAGTCCTCTGTGTATCCACTGTCAGCCTAAGCTTAGGCAGGAATTTTCCCTCACTACCATCTAGAAAGTTACTCCAGAATCTCTCTCAATAGCTCAAAACTTTCTAACTTCCATGTGTTCTATATTTTCTTGCCATTGCCAGCTGGGAAAGTTTGGCATAACTGTCACTGTTAATCCTGAGCAGCACCACTCTATTCATTTTACCAGTGAATTCAGTCTTTTTTATTATTCTTGTCCTGATCCCCTTCTCCCCGAATAGATATTCCCATCTTCCTGTGTTTGACAGTCCTTTCCACTCTTATGCTATCAACAAAATTCAACATGCTCCTGTTTTCTGTGCCAAGAATATTAATGAAAATATCTAATATTTATCTAATATTACTATTAAGCTCTTAATTACTCAGAGTCTGGGAACTCTTCTGTTCAACTCTATACTGATGTCCCTCCTTTCAGTTTGAGATAACACCTTCGAGCTTCCCTAAGAACTTTCTTCTGGCTCTCTGCTAAAAGAGTTGCTGGAAATGCTGAGCTCTGCTCATTCTCTTGCTCAAAAGTTGGGTGAAGACCAAAAAACACATTTATTTAAAATGTACTGGTCATACAATCACAGGATGGTTTGGGTTGGAAGGGACCTTAAAGCTCATCCCATTCCACCCCCTGCCAAGGGAAGGGACACCTTCCACTGTCCCCAGTTTCTCCAAGCCCCATCCAACCTGGCCTGGAACTCACAGGAATGAGACAGCCATAGCTTCTCTGGGCACCCTGTGCTGGGGCCTCACCAACTTTACAGTAAATAATTTCTTCCTAATATCTCATCTAAACCTGCCCTCTGTCAATTTGAAGCCATTCCCTCTTGTCTTGTCACTACATGTCCTTGTAAAAAGAAAAAAAAAAAAACAAACCAGAGCAGAACTCTTGAAGCTGGGCTGGGCTGGGGCTGTCTCTGAGCCAAAACACATCTTAGTAATAAAAAGTCAACAGAGAAAATGAATTGTGCCTTCTGCAAAATCGCTGGGTTTGTAAGAATAACAGGTAATGGGATGTCCATCACCAAGAGCCCCCAGTACCTCATTGCTTTGACTGAACCATTCATGCTGTCCATGAAGGTATAGATTTGGTGAGTTGTCACACAGCTGCTGTTTATCAGTGCAGTTCAATTCCTTGAAGATGTGGCCTCTGCACCAAGGAGGCTCCTCTGCTTTGGAGCAGAGATTCCTCTGGGAAACCCGATTGCAGCTCAACACCACCACCATTGACCACAGCAGAAATCATCACCTCCAAATATGTTCAACATGTGGAAAACCAGAGCCCCTGCTCTTCCCAGGGGTTTGCTCTTTCACTTCTATCCTCCTTCTGATGCCTGGGAAGGCTGACCTGAAACAGAGACCGGACAGAGCTAGAGAATAAAATAGGGATTTACTGAAAGGCCTCCAGGATCCACCTTGGGCAGGACAAGAGCCTGGCCAGGGCTACACCCAAGGTGGACTAAGAATGGTCACAAAATGGCTGACTGGTCATGAGGTCTTACATTTTTATAAGTTTTGGTTCATTTGCATATTGGGGTTTAATTGTCCAATTACAGCCCCAGGTTGTGAGGTCCCTTGTTCCTCTTGTTCCTCCCTTCAGCCACCTTGTTTGTGCTTTTGAGCCTGAAAGTTGTCCTTGGTCTTCAGCAGGAGAAGGGTTTGTTTTGTCTCCTTACTCTGTGAAAAGAGCTGACTGGCACTAAATACGAGGCTCAGAACTGCACCCCTGGGCAGCACAGCATCTGAAAAACATGAAAGCTCAAACTTAAGGCATCACTTCAGCCAGTGAAATGACCACCAGTGGACCATGGCCCACTGAGGGGTGTTTGTGCCTCACCAGAGGAAGGAGCAGCACCATTGTCATGCAGGTCATTCTTCCAGCCTGTGTGGTGCTCCAGGAGGCAGGCAGGGAGTTAACTTTGAGCTCTGCCATCGTTTGGGGTTGCAGGGCAGCCTGTGAGGAGGAGCATGGCCCACATGCCGGAGCCTCCGCGGCACTCCCGGCACGGCCTGGCCTTGACCACGCTACTCCCTCTGCAGCCTCCCAAAGGCTGGTGGAAAATAACAACCAGGGGCTGCCTTGTTTGCCTTTTCAGACCTCCCATGCCAAACACAGCAGGAATTCCCTGTGCTGGGAGGTGCAGACAGGCACGGGAGCAGCCTGGTCGCAGTGCACACTCCTGCTGGTTTGTGGCTCTGCAGCCCAGGGAATTTTGCACTTTGGGGTTGTGGGGACAGCAGCAGCCATGCCATGCCGTGGTGTTTCAGGTTCATGTTGATATTGCCATTTCACAGGTCAAAGAATATGCTGAGCTGGAAGGAACTCATCAGGATCATCAAATCCAACTCCTGGCTCTGCAGGACATCCCAACTATCCCACCCTGTGCCCAAGAGTATTGTCCAAACACTTCCTGAGCTCTGTCAGGCTTGGTGCTCTGACCACTGCTCCTGTTCCAGTGCTCAGCCACCCTCTGGCTGAAAAACCTGTTATTGATACTCAACCTTAACCTAAACCTTTCCATAAATATCTAATTTTAATGACATTTGATGCAGTGCTGTCCCTGCTGTCAGTGCACGCTGAAAGCACAACTGACCATGCTTTTTTTTTTTTCAAATGTTTAATTGGCCTAAATAAAAGACTGGATAACTGGCATTGATTTAGATTACTCAGGAAATTCCTGTAAATGTAACAAATTTAAACAGCTTACTGGCTATTGCGTGCAGTCTCTCCCTGACAGTATGTGCATCACCCCATGCTCCTCTGTGTCACAAACCACCACTGCAAAAGGGTTCTGCTGTGGGGAAAGGGCTTTTTAATGAAGTAAAATTATAATGAGGTTTTGTGGCTGAAAGCTGAAGCTGAAGAATTCAGACCAGTAATAAGGTGTGCATTCTTGGCCACTGGAGAATTTAATATCTGAAACAATTTGCCTAGGGATATGGCGAATTCTCTCTTTGAAAATGTAAATTAAGATGGTGTTATTTTTTTCTAAACAATCTAGTTCAACCAGAAGTTATGGTCTTAATGCTGGAGGTTCTGGTAACAGGTACCTGACCCAGGTGATGCAGGAGTTCAGACGAGACACTGCAAGTCTCCACTTGGGTGAAATAAAATGTTTTAAATGCTGTACTAAAGCATTGCTTGCCTTCATGCTTTAAGTCTTAAGTCAATCTCTTCTGCATGAAGAAGTGGGGGAAAAGTGAGAACAAATGGCATTTTCTGAATTTTTCTGTGATGTACTTTTACTTCTGTATCTATTCCTCCAATAACTTCTCACTGACGTTAAATATAACTTGGCTTAAAGGGAATTGTCTCACCTTCAGAGAGCCTTCTGATCCCTTTTCTTGTCCTGAGGAATGGGTTACTGCTTGCCTGATGGAACACCACTGCTAAGGGATAATTCACCAGGAAATACCCCAGGCCAAGCAATGAACTGCACAGCAGCCCTCTTTCTACTCATTTTCCTGCAAAAACAATCCTTGTGTGCTTAGATATTTAAGGAATGCAAAATACAGTGGTGGTAGTGACTTTTGGAGCTACTAAGTATATTTTTCTTCTCTTCCCTTAGCATAGAGGGGAATTTTACAAAAGCCCCTTTGGTGAGCAGGGCACAGACCTCCCTGGCTGGAGCAGGATTTCTCCTTCTCCTCCTGGCCTCTTGTAGAGGATCTGTGGCTGAACTGCAGTGACATCCAAACCACTGCTACCTGCCCAAGTGGCTCCTGACCCCATGAGCCCCTACAGATGAGCTGGGGAGTGTATGGGCATGGAAAAATCTCTACATCCCTGGGAATACCTGGGCTGGCAGGAGTTGTCAAGGCTGTCACAACAGCAGTGCTGAACAGTCAGCAACAGGCTGTGATGAGAAGGAAAAAACAGACAAGTAAGAAGAGGACCTTTGATACAATCCATAGCAACCACTTCTACAATACCCTACAAACTCTTCCAGCATTGTATAAATCTACTAAATTAATCCAGTGTTCGTGATCTAGATGAACCCTTGTACTCATTTCAGCTGTTTCTGTACAAGGACCTTGAAGGAAAATGAAGATAAAGGCCTGCATGTGAGATCTGCTTGATTTTTCTCTGTCTCTATGATAGTGGTGAATGAATGTCTACAGGGAATGCCAAACTTAATTGTGTTGTCTGTAAATAATGAGTCTTCTCTTAATACTCTGGAATTAGTAGGTAAACAACAAAGTGGTTTTTTGGGACACAGCTGCAGTGATTCCAGTATTTCCCATGATTTTACACTTAGATTTATTCAATCAGTGGGTGTGATGAGCCCTCAGACCATGTCCCCACAGTGACATCACTCAGACTTCCTCTCTTGAGCTTTAGGAGCTCATTCTAATAAACGTTGTTAGCTTTTTTAACCTGTGGACAAAGCAGGGTTAGAGAAGAACTGAAATACCAATTTACTTCATGTGAAAAGCAGGCAATGTCCAAGGGATAAAATACTGGAAAATTATTCTTTCATTTGTCAGCGTGCTAAAGCCAGGATCCATCCTTTTGCTGGTGCTAAACTGTTCTTCATTGTGCACGACACAACTTCACAAATTATTGCTTTTTCAACCTTACTGCCCAGTAGTTATTGAAACGAACAGAAAAATTCATGCTTTCATTTAGTTTAGTTCTCACCTTGGAGAAACAAACTTATTTACCAGCGAGAAATTTACTTTTTTGAAACAAACCCAGTACTTTGCTGAAGAGTGTTTTGGGGAAAACTACATATGTTTATCTCCCTGTGTTTACTGAAAATAGACAGAAAAATCTTCCTTACAGAAGTTCTCTTTACTGCTGGTGAGGCACAGACCTGAAAAGCTCTGGTGGGTTGTGAGCTGGCAGCTGTGAAAGTTCTTCTGTTCTTCTGCCTTTGTGGCTTTCATCAGCAGAGATGCACAGGGTGGCATTTTAAGATTATAGCTCACCAGGAGACTGGGAATAATACCCTCTGGATAGGCAAGGAGATGAGATTTATACAGGGAATTTCAAAGCCTGCAATTGAGAACTACATGTAGGTAAATTTTGCTGGGCAGATATTTCTTTACTGGCCTGAGAGACACATTTTACAATGCTTTGTGTTTGGCCAGTAAATTATTTAATGGAACAAAGAGTTAATCTTCAGTCCCAGCCTTGACTCTGGGTCTGCTCTTGAAGCTCGTACTCACTCCAGAGCAAATGTTCCTGCTGACAAATTCACGGTGATTTTTCATGTTGTTGGCATGGTCTGGCACATTTCTTCAAGGAAAATAAATCTTGATATCAAATAGGGAATATTCACCTAAGGAGGAGCTGAGTTAAGGTTAGCTATTAGTTCTTTGGGTGTACCTTCCTTCAGGGGAAGAAACTCATCCTTCTGTTTAACTCCTGAAAGCTGTTATTGACTTTAAATAGAAAGAAAAAACATTGAGAGCGCACTGCAATCTCCTGACAAATATGTAAAATCCTGTCTATTTGTACTCACAGAGCAGAGCTGGAACCAAACAATGAATAAAGACCATCAGTAAACTTCCAGTAGATGAGGCAATGTGCAATGGCCCACAATGGATGGGGAATAGCTTTTTAGCAGGGCTGGTGGTGATCAGACAAGGGGGGGTGGTTTTAAACTAAAAGAAGGTTGATATAAGGAAGACTTTTTTACAATGTGTGTGAAAGACTGCCACAGTCAAACTGCCTCATCCCTGTGAGTGTCCAAGGCCAGGTTGGTTGGGGTTGGAGCAAACTGGTTTAGTGGAAGCTGTCCCTGCCCATGGCTGGGGATTGGAATGAAATTATCTTTAATGTCCCTTCCAACCCAAACTATTTTAGGAGTCTGTAATTCTATAAAGAATAAAGGAAGATGTGGCTTCAGTAATAAATTTCTAGGACTGGACAGGTGTATAACTGGGCCTTACCCCAGCACAATGACACCCTGGATGGAAAACTGCTCGAAGGGAGATTCGTCATATGGAAGTGGTACCCAGCCCTCACAAGGAAATAATTTCTACTGCTTATCTACAAGCTCTTCTGCAATGCTGGGTGAACTGAAGTCAAATATTACACTTTAAAAGACAATTACGTGTCTTTCACTTCCTCAAGCCCCTCTAAAGCCAAATAGTACTATCTAATCTAAACCACCCCAGCTCTTCTCCATCCCCTCAGACACATGCTGTGCATTACATTTCTGTAGAAATCCACTGCAGTCTGCTTCAGCAATCCCTTTGAAGTCCTTGGAAGCTTATCTGTACTCCAGCAAGCAAGGGTGTGTCTCCCGGCCAGCTTGCGGGCGACCATAAAGCAGAAATTTATCCCAGAGACCACAGGTGGCTCTCTGAGAATTTTTTTTCTCTGAATATAAAGAAATCTCCAGAAGTTACCCCAGAATAAAGGGCTTCTGAGGCTGTCAGTGCTGCTGAGTGGGAACGTGGTGTGGGCATGGCCCACCAGGACTGAAACAAAAACCTTCAAGAAAGCATTGAAAATGGTCACAGTTGCCCCGTGACAAAACTGAGCAGGCAAAAACAAAGTGGGGTTGGCAGGAGGCATCTGCCTGTCTCCTCTCCAAACCCCAGCAAATCCCCCAGGTGCACCCACCAGCATCAGCCTTTCCCTGCTCAGCTCCATTCCGCTCTCCAGTGGACCCCAGTCCCCCTGCCTCATCACCATCCTCAATCCCTCTTTCCTAGGAACCACAAATACTTTGCCTAAAAAAAAGCTGGAAAATGGTTTTAATGCCACAGGAGAAAAGAACAAAAAACAACAACAACAAAAAAATCTGACATTAATCCTGATATGAAAATGGTTGAGCAAGTATTTGTGTTGATTTAGGGCTGTTCTTGTTACATTCTTGAAGCTACTGAGGTTATCTTGTAATCCATCTGAATTGCAGCTTGCGGCATTTTGAGCTAATTTTCAATTGTGCTGCATTTAACTATTCTTTACCTCCTTTGCCTCCCAGTATTTGTGGAAAAACATTCATCAGGCTTAGGAAACCTAAGTCTATAGCCTCTGAGGTGTCTCTGCATCAGAAAATGGAGACAGCATTTCTTAAAAAGGTAAATTTCAGGGTCTGATGAGATTTTGGACTCTGTTGAGAGGTGACACTTATGCAGGGCTGGGTTTTGGCAGGAGGAGGGTTCACTGAGCAGCTCCCTTTCTGTTTATTTTCTGAATGTTTTGAGTGAATGCATGTCTCTGTAGATGTTTAGAGAGCAGCAGCACTGGAGATGAGGTTTATTTATTCACAAGATATGTATTGTGCAAACAGCTGTGCACTGCTTCTCCTCACTGCTCTGGTGATGAGGTTCAGCTCCCAGCCCACAGATCCCACAGGGAGAGGCAGCACAGCCCCCCAGGAATGGGGTCTGCAGTGCCTGGAGGTTCCTGCCTCTCCTCCAGCATCAGGCCATTGGGATTATCCCTCCCTGGAGCTCTGTGCTGCAGGCTGGAAAGGGGCAGGAAAACTGGACATGACCCAGCACTCACAGGGTGCCCAGAGAAGTTGTGGCTGCCCCATCCCTGAAATATTCAAGGCCAGGCTGGACAGAGTTTGGAGAAACCTGTGACAGTGGAAGGTGCCCATGGCAGGGGAAGTTGGACTAGCTGACCTTTAAAGGTTCTTCCAACTCAAACCATTCCATGCTTCTAACATGGATACGAGGATTTTGGAAGACTTTTCCCCTCTGGTGAAATTAATTCCCTTCTCCCACCATTCTGTCATTTAACAGAAGAGCTCCAAATTGGTGGCAAATTTGCCAGAGTTTTGGATGCAAGCGTATTAGGAGGTATTTTCTGCTGAGGCAGTTTGGTGATCTTCTCAGTATCCAAGAAAAGGAAGCCTCAGTACTAAACCCAGCATTTAACATTACCAGTGACCAGACAGATTTTCCTGGAATACAAAGCAACTGGATGTCTCTAAGCTCATGGGATCACAGCACGATTTTCCTGTGGGATCTTTTGCAAGTTACTCCCTGAGGAAAGTGGGTGTTAACCCCATTTTTCACATGTCTCTGGAAAACACTCCTGGTCTGTTCCTTACCCCTTGAACCATCAGAAACCTGGGGATTCAAGGCAGGAATAAAGAAAGAAAGGGACCTTTTATTCCTCAAAGAAACCTTGTATTTCCCCATCATGTCGTGGCTCCATGACAGTTTTAGTGAGAGCACCAAATGAGCACCTTCCTTTTCTCCTTCTTTTCCCTTTTGAACCTTCTCCTGACCCCTGGGCACTCATGTGACATGGAAAGAGACCTGTTGCTTGTAGTTGCTCCTGCCTGTTTGTTTGCAGAGACAGGGTTAAACCTGCATTATTCCTTATCTGTAAGTGATGTTTTTTCCTGTTGAACACAATTACAAATCCATCTCCTTTGCTTTTAGCTCAATTTTTCACCACTTGTTCCTCCTTCCCCTCCTCCCCTCGGTTGTACTCTGGCGATCACAGCAGTTTCTGTTTAAAATGTTTCAGTTTCTCTGTTTTCTAGAATTAACCAGGAGCTTGTTTCTACATGAGGAGCAGGGTGGGACTGCTGATGCCTTTCTCCTTTTTTTGGTGTTTTTGTTGGTTTTGGTTTTTTGTTTTTTTTTTTTTTTTTTACCCTCAGAAAGTAGACTGCTGAAAGTAAAGCTTCAGGGAATAAAATTTACAGGAGAGAAATTGCCTTGTATGTTTTTAAGGCAGAGCTACCTCGCTGGCTAACACAGGATTTTACTCTCTGCATGCCATGAAAAACTCTTTTTAAAGCTAATGATTTTTGTAAATCTGGGATCTGTGTTTTTCCAGTTCCTTACTCCTTACCTCTCTTTTCTTGTCCTCTGTGGCCAAAACTGAATTTGTTGTTTTCAGATGCCTTTGCATGTAACAAGGCTGAATATTCCAGTAAAAATTTGGAGCCCTGTTTAAAATATCCTTTTTAAAATAGATTTTTTGAGATTTATCATTGGTCACCAATCAACATTGTGGCCCTTTTCAAAGGACCTGCAAAATTTTGGGACCCATCCAGCTGGGGAAGGTAGGGAGAGGCCATTTGTCATGAAACCCCCGTGGAGGACACCCGTGGGACAGGGCTGGGTCTACAGGGCTCTCTTTGGCAAATTAAAGGAACATCAGGATTAAAAAACAGCAAAAGAATTGCTGCACATCCTCACGGACCTGCTGTATTCCTCCCACTAGAGGACAGCAGCTGGGTTACTCAGCCACCGGGAGCACTTCAGAGCAAAAGCAAGAATAAAACAGCCCTACCCTTCGTGTAGAAACTTGTTCCTTTCTAGTGGTTTTCACATAATGAATCCCAGTGAATATTTAACTAAGTCTCCCCTGTAATCAAGTTTCTGGCCTCTTTACTCGTACCCACAGTGCAAAACATTTCCTGACCCATTGAGTTCAGCAGCCCTGGGAGTCTCCAGCAGGATCTCTGCTCAATTGGCATCAGGAAAGCAGCATGAGGGTTGTTGGGTTTTTCTCATCCAGCAATCATCAATGCAACCTTTTCTATCCTTTAAGAAATGGAATCTGACCTCAGCTTGGCTATCTAAATCAAAAGCAGGTCTTCTCTTCAAGCCCTGAAATATGGCTGTGTGTTTATACATATATGAATATTCATTCGTATGCGTATGAATATTCAGTAAAGCAAGTCTGGATTTCATGCAAAGCAAGCTTCCCTGCAACCCTTTATTTAAAATAGAGAAGAATGAAGGAGAAAAGAGTGTTTCTGGGTCTGTGGGAGCAGGGGAAAAGGATAGTTTGGGTCTGTGTGTGGGAAACCTTTCTGTGACTTCACTTTAAGAACTCCCCGTGCCTGGATCAAATTGTCTTTGGGCTTTATCTGCCTGACCATCACCTTTCCATCCCATTTTTGGGGACTGCAGCTTGTGAACGTGGTTACAGAGTTAACAAATGAGGGCTGTTAAACCTCGGTGCATCTCTGTTTATGTGGAGACTTTCCTGGCCAGATCACTGGCTGCCCTCCAAGGCAATTCAATGTCTCAAGTGAAATTGTGGGTACCACAATCACCTGGCAAAGTGGAGGAGGAGGTCATCTTACAGGAGCTGATAAAAGCCATGGCTTTCACTGAGAGAGACACATAAAGGAAGAAGCAAATTCCTGTGAAAACTCTGGTAGAAGATAGGGAAGGGAAATGATGTGCAAAGGATGGAGAGAAGAGAAAGTATATTAACTGCCTGGAGAATGCTGACTTGAAAGATGTTTGAGGGTTAAGAAGAATCAGGCAGGGAAATAGTTGTAGGCATTTAGTGCTTTATTACCCAAGGTGGGAAGTCGAAGAATTACTTTTATTTTATATTTTTAACTGCTACAGAGTGGCTGTGTCTGCTTGTGCCTGGACCCGGGCCTGTGGGAGAGCAAACTGGAAATGCAGAGCTTGGCACTGCAGCAGAGGATTTGGGAAGCAGGAGGGATCTGTTGGGATTTGGTGCTGTGGGACAGCTGGGTCACAGGACCCAGAAAATACAGAGTGCCCACACTGTGGGTCCCTGCCTTCCAGTTTCCTGCTCTTTCCAGGATTTAAACTGTAACACGAGCCCTGGTGTAAGGCTGACTTCACACCTCCTGCTCTGAGGCTGTGCCTGGAAGTCGGAGCACCTCTGCTGAACCCTGCGGTGTCACCAGAGAGGAATCTGATCTGATGTAACACTGCAGGGGAAGCTGCCACAACCACCAGCTGGTCCAGTGAGACACAGGGCTCCAGTGGAACAAACCAGAGAGTATTGATCAGCTGGAAACAGAAATGAGAAGTGCTCTGGCCAACAAGAAAAATATACCCAAGTTCTGTAAGAGAAGGAGAAATTTTCTTTGCAGCCTTTGTCTTCTCATTTTTACAAGTCTGGCTCTGTCTTGCTGTGCCCTGCTCAGCACTCAGAAGGAGTTTATTCACAGGGTTTCTCTGCAGTCTGCTTTAAAGGAGCTCACTGCTAAAAGAACTTATCCAATGGATGCTGCTTTCCACTCCTTTAGAAATGATACTGTTCCCCAAGAGCCAGGGGTGCTCTACCAGGACAGCGTGTGACAAATTCTTTATGAGGGAATACATAATAAATTGAGGATTTTCTTTTATTTTGATTATTTAGTATTCAATATTTGCATTATGGAAGTGCCTGGAGGTTCCAGCTGAGATCAGTGTCCTATTGTTCTAAGCCATGCATAAAAACATGGCCAGAGATGAGGAGCTTACCATCTAAATAGATGAACTGGATAAAGGGTTGGAGACAGGAAGCATCTATTTTTCTCATTTCATAGCTGGAGAGCTTGGACACAGAAAAATTAAGTGGTTTTCCCAGGAAAGCCAATGGAGAAGGGCAGAAATCATTGAATGTCCAGGATCCCAGTGTAATACCCTGCTCAAAACACACCACACTTCCTGTTTAAATATATCTTGCAACACTGTAATGAAAACAACAAATATTTGTTTGGAATATTTTCCTTAAGACGCACAAAATGAGAGGAGCAGCAGAAAGGTTACATGGCTACAAGGCATAACAATCCGAGGGGAGTGTTGATACTCAAATGCCATTACAAGACATTGACACAGCAGCAGTGAAAATAAGATTTTTTTTCTCAACTGGTTGACCTCACTGCCTGAAGAAGTATTTCCTAGAATATTCAGCTGTTCATAATGCAGAGGAAGATCAAAAATTGATAGACAAAAGCAATTATTTTGCCCCCTTCTCTAGCTTAACCAAAATGAGGTTTTCTTGTTTGATAAACACCCAGTAAAACTATCCCTTGATGGGCCAGAAACTGCAGCTGCTTCTTTCCCATACACATTTTGCTGCAAAAGAACTTGGTAGCCCATCTGCTTCACACTTTCATGGATAATTATTTGACCTATTTGCATTAAAATAATTAATTTTAATCTCAGTTTTTCAGTTTAGCAGCATCTTGAAGTAATATGTGGTAAGAACTAGTGATGGAAGCCTCACTGTAGTAGCTTTTATTTTAGATTTAGGATTGTTTTTGTATGAAATTACTTTTCCCTAAGACACTGGAAAATCTATAGATCAACTTTGCTTGTCTTTGAAACAAAAAATTCAGAAGTGGGATGCTATGATTTGCTCTTTGGTACCCTTTAAAAAATTTGAAGCTGCCTGGAAAGAGAATCATAAACATTTGGGAAACCAGGTAAATATTTTAGCTGCAAACATTTGGGTTTGGACACTTAGCTTTGGAAGAACTTTAAAGAAAAAAAATTTAAAAAATAAAAATAAATCTTAGACAAGCATTTAATCATATCTAGCATGGGCAGGAGAAATATTTGGATGGGAAAGTTGCAATAACGGGGAAGAATTGTTGATTCCCATTGTCCTTCATGGAGAAAACCCTCAGTGATGTGTGTGGTTGAATTTGGATCTAGAGGATTTCTCCCCATAGACCTCTAAGAATTGAATGTGTGGGCTTTCATTTTCTTTCATTTTTCTTTCCTAATTTAACTCCCTGTATTTTAATCCTATTTTCATCAGATAGAACCGTGGCATGTTAGCAGGTCCTGCACCTGGAGAACAGATCAGTGCTGCAGAACTTGCTTCCCCGGGGTACCCATGGCCTGCCCGGCCATCTGTCTGCACCGTGCCAAGAGCTGGGGTTGCTTCCTCCCCGGAATTCCATGGAGGAGCCGCTTCCCGCGGAGCCCTGGCTGCCCTGATATCTCCAGCACTTGAAAGAAATGTCGGAGAGTCTGCAAGGATTAGAACTGAGAGTGCTCAGAAGCTCTGTGCTGTGCTGTTTTCCGAGGTGACTTTTCCCACAATTGCTCGGAGGCATCGGTTGCCCATCTCACCCCATCCCTCCGCAGACACGAGCTGTTTGTCACCTGCTGAACCTTCTGCCTTCATCCCTTCGAGCTGGGCTTTTATGGATGAGCTGGGCTTTCATGGATGAGCTGGGCTTTCATGGATGAGCTGGGTTTTATGGATGAGCTGGGCTTTTATAGATGAGCTGGGCTCTGCTGGGTCCAGCCCAGGAGCAGCCTGAAGTCAGGCACACCTTCACCTTACCCCGCCAGGTAAAAAGAGATGTCAGGCGGGGATGAATCCATCTCTTCACCTCTGCGTGCCCCTCGCTGGGGATTTGGGCGAGCCCAGCTGTGCCCTGGCCGCAGCTGGAGCAGGGTTTGGACCCTGCCCCTGTTGAACATTAACTGCATCCCTGCCTGCGTGCAGAGGGAGGACCGGAGTTCGGCTGACAGCAGCGACAAAGAGCTGGCAGGGCTGAAAGATTCAATTTAACTTTCTTTCTCCTCCCCCGCTTCCATATGCGAGGGCACACAGCGCTGTTCCTGCTTTTGAAACTTGCGGGGCAAAGGAGCATTGGTGTCCTCATTTTCCTTCCTCCCTATTGATGTATCATTGCCAGGATGAAAAAGGACGTCTCAAGAGCTTTTGAAAAAATGGGTGACTACTCAAGACATTTTATAAAGGAGGAAGAATGGGAGAGAAAATAGGACTCGGTAGGGGGTAGAAGGAGCCTGAATGTGTGCCTTGTCTGTCTATTCTTTCGCTTGAAACCTGGAGCTGTTGTTCCTATTTCAGTTCAAACTGTCACCTTTAGTTCATGATGGCTTTACTGCCCTTGCTCCTGAACCTCAACAGATTGGGGCTTATTTACCTATTCACACTCTGCTGTGGAACCTCATTAATAGGCTTATTAGCCACACCATTCACGTGCAGGAGGGCTCACAGAAAAGATCCCAGCCACTTTGAGAGGAGGAGGAAAAAACTGTAAAGAGATTATGCTCTCATTCAGCAGCCTAACTGCTATGAAAGGCTCCCTGGGCCCACTGAGATCTCTTGAAGCCTAAAGAGGGGGACAGAATTGATCTTCCCCCCCCCCCCCCCCCCCTTTAATTCCAAACATGCTTCTGCTTTTCTCAGATTGAGGAGCTGGGCTGTTGTGGGCCACTTTAGGAGAATGTGGCTCATTTAAGAGAAAGGGCTGCTATTGATAGACTGCTATCTTTTCATCCTCCAAAAGAATAAATTCTGACAAGTGCTCCCAGACCTTGGAAATAGGTGTTCTGACTTGTCATTTTTAGTGGAATGCTTCCTTATCTTTCAGAGCATGCAAAGATATCGATGAATGGGGAAAGGTATTGCAGCTTCCTGTGCCGGACAATAATTTATGTGAGAATGTGTTAACAATGTTTTCAATGGGCGGTGGACATGCCCGGTGCTGGGAAAATTGGATCTTGACTGTGACATCTCAGCTTCTCAATTAGAACATCCAGATGTCTGTTTCTTTAGGAACAACAACAACAACAAAAATACTGAACCTGTGTTTTCAGTCAATTACAAATTTGTCTGCCATCCCTCATAAAGACTGCGGTAGTGGTGGGAAAATACATGCTGGGAAGTAAGTACAGACTCTACAGAAAGCTTGTTTCCAAGTTTTTGGTGTCTAGGTGTGTGTAAATAGAGTTACACTATGTGTGGCCTCAGTCCTTGAAAATCCCCTTGATCAATACCGCACACAACATATAAAATGTATAGCAGAGCTTAAATAAAGTAACATTAAATTGATCAACACTGATTAAATTTGAGGCAACCACCACTTATTGATTTTGTTGTCAAGCTGACTCTACACAAGCAAGCATTACACAGATTCCATATTCAAACCCTTTTAGTTGATGGTGTCTAAAGCAAATGTTTCATTAAGCAAGGATCAGGCTAAGCGATATTGAATTCTGAATACCCACATTATGCAGTTTTAAATCTGTGTGTCCAAACAAATGATGTTTGCATAACTTTTCCACAACTTTTCCCATTTGGAAAAGTATACACAGACAGGTATTGAAAGCGCAGTGTCAGACCACTTCACGGGGCAGTTGGAATCAGGCTTTGAACCGAGAGGCTCCTGAGGGTGATTTTTGGAGCGGGTGTTATCCAACCATCCTCCCTAGATCGAACTGGCCACAGGCCAGCCATGGCTTCTGAGCCAGAAACACTTCAGGAGAGGTTTCGGCGACCGCCGCTGAGCTGGTACCGTTTTTGTGTGAGGATGCAGATGCTGCCTAGTGCCGCGGTGGCGGTGCCGCAGCCCAGACTCAGCCACTGCGGTGATATCGCCGCGCTCCCCATCTTTCCTTTCCAACCCGCAGGAAAACTTTCAGCGGAGCACCCGTCCGGGAGCTGTGCGGAGCTGCTCCCCCGCAGCCCGGCGGTGGCACTGGGATGAGCTGTCCCGTTCCTCCGGGCGGGCAGCGCCCGGAGCGGGGGATCCCCCGCTTCCCTCCTGCCCCTCTCCGGTGCTGCCGAGCGCGCCGGGTCCGCGCCGCGGGGACATCCGCGACCCTCGGGCGGGGTGGGGGCTCCCGGCTCCGCACCTCGGAGGGCCGGGCGGGGGAAGGGGCTCGGCGGCGATTGGCAGAGCCCGGCAGCGCCGTCCAGGAAACGGCTCGGGTTGCAGCGGGGGGAGTGACCGGGGGAGGAGGAAGGAGCCGGAGGAGTGCGCCGAGAGGGGGAAAGGGGGGAGAGAAAACCCACCTCCCACCCGAGGGGGGCTGTCGGCGTGACAAAGCTGCGGCGGCTCGGGGCGGGCGGCTGGATGGAGCGGAGAGGGACCCGCGGCGCGCT
>JBBMKD010000217.1:30919166-31052293 GCA_037834095.1 Argya squamiceps | reverse complement strand
CCCGGTGCCGATGCCCCGGTGCTCGGGGGTGTCCCAGGCAGGCTGTGCCGATGCGGAGCTCCGTTCTGCTCCCCGGCGGAGCTGCGGGTCGGTTTGTGGTCACTCACACAGGGAAAAGCCCGAGCAGCAGCGCCGCTGTTCCCCTGCCTTGCCCGCATCCCCGCGGGTGTGTTTGGGGATGGTTCCAGCGGTGACAGCAGCACGGGCAGCACGGGCTGGGGACGGGGTGCTCGGCCCCGGAGGAGCAGCCCCGCCTCGGTACCGGCCCCGGGTCGGAGCCCGGTCTGTACTGCGGGAGCGGGGCCGGGGGCCACAACCGCCCCGTCTGAGATAAGGGGGGAGAGAAATCGTCAATGAGATATAGATTTAAATGCAAAACAGCCCCTTCAAACTGGGACCCATTATGCGTTTGGTGTGAAACGCTATCAACATTTAAAACTTCATTGTCTCCTTTGTACCAAATCCCTGTAAATCTTCCACTAGCCTTTTCTCATTTTCATCTGAAAAGCCTGTTTGGGCTGAATAGCAGCAATCAGCAGCCTCTGGACTTCTCCCGCTCTCTGGAATGTCAATTAAAATGCAGATTTCTTTTCCCCCCCTCCCCGATCTCTTGGTGGCAAAAGACTTGAGAAAAACAGGATAGTCCTGGAAAGCAAATGAAAGAAGTTCAAACAATGAAAAAGTACTGAAGCTGCCAGCCGGTTCCCATTAGTCCTCCAGAATTAATGTTTAATAGCTGTGATGCTCAGATTTGCTTGGAGATTGAACTCTGCTGAAGAGTCTTGTTAGATATATGTGTATATATATTTTTATAGATGGAGGGATATATCTGCATTTTCTGTCCATACAGGATTGCTCTGTCAGTGGAATTGTGTGTATAAAGCTGTTAGCTTTAAAGCTTCATCTACCTGGATTTTTCTGACGAAGCTACTGGGCTTTTAGAGCGCTTGAGGTTTCTTTGTGGAGGGAAGGTCTCTATTTCACTCAGATTTTGCTATTCCCCGCCTAATTGAGAAAGATGCTGAAAAGTTATACAGTGAGCAGTGTATTGATTTGGTTAGCATACTCTACAAATCGTACTGTCCCTGGGGAGTGATAAACATCTTATAAACAACAATGCAAGTAGATTAAAAAGAACACTGAGCATCGAATTTAATTAATGCCACTGCTGAACAAGTACTACTTGTTTGTGTGTGCGAGTGTGTTTAAACTGAAGTACAGCTTGGAGGAATTTGGTTGGGCTCCCAAACCAGTTTGCTTTCCCATGCTTGTCAGTTTGGCAAAGAAAATTTGGGCAGGTATGTGACGAGGTGAAAATTGACTTGATGAGCGAGTGGCAAGGAGAGCCATCAATCATTGGGGGCTGACAACTCCTCCCCAAAGTGTAGGCTGAGAAGAGAGACAGAGTTCCCTTTCAAGGGGAAAAATAAACACTACGTGTGGCTTTCACTGAGTCTGAGACTCCAGGAGGGATTATGGTATTGTAGTCAGGAAGCCAGAATTGTGGAGGCCAAAAAGCATGCTGGGGCTGTGTTCCAAACATTGAGATAGAGGTACATAATTATCCAGCACAGGAGGTCTTTCCAGGGACTCGTCCCCCAGCAACTGTGACAATTAAACTATGAAAAGAATTTGGTTTCGTTTCGTCTTCGCTGGACTCCACTTCTTTTGGGAGAGGGCAATCCTTGAAAGCCTGTTTGCTGTCCTGGTGGTAAAGAGTGGCTTGGCTCCATGGATAGATGCAGAGCTTTGATTTTTGCGTTGTTGCACCTTCTCAAACCTGGATTTTGAGTTTGCTGCTGCCCTGTGGATGAAGAATCCTTTCTTTCTGCCGGCAGATGTTGAGGTGCAGGAGCCAACAAAAATCTTCAGGTGAGGAGACGCGTGGCCAAGTAGCCTTGTGCCTCACTTCAGGGTTTAGGATGAGGATAGGAACCACAGATGTGCTTTCAGTGGGGTTTAGTGTAGTCTGAAAATCTGAAACTGCAGGAATGTCAGTGGAATTAATGGTCTCGGAGGCTGAAATACATGCTGGCGTTCTGGTATGTTTTCTTTCTGCAAAGCCATGATAGGGTTTTGCATTTGTCAACATAGACTTTAATCGGAGTTTACGGAATGATTTATGGAAATTAAATCAGCATTACATCCAGGCTGTTAATTAGGGGTTTCTACCCACTTTACAGCTGGGTAAACTGAGCTGCAGGGCTGTGGCTGCCAGGCAGCGAGGTGGGCAGTGGACCTGGGTGGCGACATCCAGGGGGGTTTGCTCTGGTCCTGCTCCAGACACAAACTGAGCTCTCTTCAGCTCTACACCTGCTCTGTGATTATTTATAAAAGGGCTGGGCAGGCTCTTTGCAAATGTTTGTGCAGTGGTCTGGTGGTGTTTTCACTGGAAATTTAATGGTGGTTGCTAGCTTGTGGTGTGGGATGCTCGAGCCAGGCTGAAATCTCCACAGGAGGGACAGGGCTTTGAGGTGATACCAGTGGAGTTGAAAAAAGCTTGCCCTGAAGTAGCAGGGATTCATCTGGGATGCCATGTATTAATTGTTTTCCTCAAGTGACTTATTTATGTTGTCCAAAGCCAGAAGTTACTGTGTACAGTACCCAAGATAAAAGATGGCTCAACAATTTGTGAACTTTGTAGCAGGTAGCACAAGGCTAATGAAAATCAGAATCAACTTTTTAAATGGTTGATTTTATAAAAGGAATATCTGTGTCCCTGTTTCAGCATGCTGAGGTGCCACACCAAATCCCAGTGATAAGGAGTTTGGAGAAGTTTATCTCCACATTCCCTTTTTATTTTATTTTTTTAGATTTTCAAGTATTGAGGGCAGGACAGAAAAAGAGGTTTTGTGTTATTTTTTCCCCTTTCCAGACAAGTGCTCTCCAAATTTCAGTTGGGTTTCATCACATCTAAGATGAATCATTGACCAGATTAGAACAATTGCTGCAGTTACTTGTTTTATCCATTTACTGAGGTTTTACCGTCTTTTATTTCTGAAGCGGAAAATCAGGTCTAATTTTCTGCTTGAGCTGTTAAATCACCCTGTGAGGAGGATGCTCTTCTGACCCTCACCTGGCATCTCAGTGTGGAGGCAACAGGGTCTCCTGAAGGGAGTACCCACCCATTCCTTAGGTGCAACTTCTCTGTCAGACCATGCCTGGATTACCACTTAACTCCATCCATTTAAACTTGTTTTATTGTGAATAAAATAGACTTTTTTTTCCCCCACCTCTGAAAAATGTATCTCAATAAGCATTGTTGAAAGACTGAGAAAAGAAAGGTTTGTGCACACAGCTTGGCATGTATGGATGGAAAGTGATTCTGGGCAGGTCTCCTGTGAAACTGCAGTCTATACCATATTTTATACAGATTTTAATTGCCTTTAAGGCAGTGTAGCAAACAAATATCACTGCAAAGACTTGAGCCTTTCACCTGTGCTCAGGACTCAGGAGCTCAGGTCTCAGGAGCTTCCAAAGGACACTAAACTGTGTCAGAAGACGGTACATCCATGGGGAAGCTGGAAGTCCTGAGTTGAAATGGTCTTACAGATTTTTCCAAGTCTAAGGAGTACATTTTTCAGCTGTTTTTCTTGTGGAAAATTACTGAATTCCTGCAAATTCATCTGGCCGCAGAACTGTCTAGGTGAAGGAATGAAAAACAAGGCAAACTTACATAAACCTTCAAACAATAACAAGAATATAATTTGTATAATTGTGGTAATTTTGCAGCATTACAGGTTATGTGCCTGCACATGTGTGTGCCTCTCATTTTTGAAATCCTGTATGTTTTTCTGTCAGTAAAATAACTCTCAATATGTGCTGAGAAGTGATTTTGTGAAAACAAGGAGGACTTGGTTACGCCTCAGGTGATGATGGAAACTGCTAACAGAAGATGAAAAGTCACTCACTTTTCACATATTCTTGAAGCTGGAAAACTATTTTTCCCATCCTCCTCCTCCCCTCCCTCTCACCTCAGCTCTGTTTGAGGCTTTGTGAAGGTTTTTGGTTTGTGTTTGGAGATGTTTGTGCTGACAGTGTTCAATCTCTCTCCTCCCCGCAGCAGCCGCCGTCGTTCCAAGGGAGGAGGCATTACCCTGGCCGAAGGCACGACTTTCTCTCCATGCTTCTCTAGAGGAGTTCAGATGGGATTAAAGTCCACATGGAGATATGGAAATGGACCAGGAATTTACTGTAAAAAGATGGTCAGCTGGGATTCGGGTTGCCTTATCTGCCTGGTGGTGGTCACCATGGCTGGACTTTGCCTGGCTCGACCGTCATTTAATTTAGTTGTTGAAGACACCACGGTGGAACCCGAAGGTAAATCACTCTAGAACACTTAATTCCTTAAAAGAAGTTAATTTTAAATGCTTGGACATCTGAAATAGAAGTCAACATCTTTCCATGTGCTCTGGTAAATCTAAGGCAAGTAACAGAGCAGCCCTGGAGAGTTATGGTTTCTGCCTTTCCCTGCTCTCGCCTGGGTTGTGTTTGTACAAGCGTGAGTTTGTTTATTCTTGTGCGAGCCAGTGGTGTCAGTGATTTCACTTGGGACTGTCATCACGTTGTATAATCAAAGTGTACAGATGAAAGTTTTCAGGAATGGGCCTTTAAGGAAACCAGTCTGTGGCACTTTTGTGCTGTTACGTGTTGCTGTCTCAAGGAATGAAGCGGATTAGTGGCTGCTGCTCTTTGGGATTGTCTTAACCTAAGGAGTCCAGAGAAAAATGAATCTCAGTAGTTTTTATTTGTGAATGTTCAGTTTTGCCAGTTTTTCCAGTTTTTTGTTCGCTCTGCAAAATGCTATCGCAGCTTTGTTGGTGTTTGTACTGAGGACACACAGTTCCCTGTTGCTGTTACTATCCAAGCACAATTGGTGGTGCTGTATCTGGATCACAAGTTCTGGAGGTGTAAATGTGGAGTTCTCAATAGAAGGGCTGTAGTTTTTTGCCGTGAGAGCAAAGGCCAATCTAGACCTTCACGTTGAAAGAGGTGTTTTGATAAAATCTCCTATTTTGAGCCTGCACCTGTTGTTATGTTTTTCTAGGTTTATCTGTTTCTCAAGCTCTTCTTTTCTTCTCTGGAGAGCTCAGGAGGAGCTGCTTTTTTATTGTTGTGAGCTGATTGTATTGAAGAATGATTTTACTGTGTTGTGCTGGATCATTGCTGCTCTCTGAGCGTCTGGGGGAGGAAGTGAGGCTTCTTTCATAAGGTTGTATCTGTCATTTGGAGGAGTGATCACAGTTTTAATAACTCAGCTGTCAAGCTGATCTAATAGTCCACAGAGCATTTCTGACCTGGCAAGCTTGCTGCAGAGAGTTTGGCCTTTACACATTCTACTACTCATGTCCATGGATGCAGCTTCGTTTTTATTTAATAATTCTTCATGCAAAACTTTTTTTATTTCTATCCACTGCCTCTAAAAATAGACGTCACCAGCTAACACATTTTTAGAATCTGCTCCAAGTACATTTTTATTGATGGCAGGGGATGAACTGTTTAGAGATGATGAGCCCTCTTCCCTAGCAAGCATTCCTGAAAAAAATTGTCAAAGAATAGCAATATTGTCATCTGCCAGCCAGAGAGATTGTTGATAGCAAAAATGTTTGGTTTTTTTTTTCTTTTGAAGGTAACCTGAGCTTAAAAAAAAAAAAAGAAAAGCCCAACTCTTGTTGCCACTTACTGTATGATTTGTTAATTGAACATCTGGTGCCTTTTTGGCTTTTCAGAGGAATGACAAAATCATGAATAATTCTGGTTTCAGAGTAGCTTTGTAGTGAGGTCCCCTATTTTTAGGGTTAAGTCAGAAAGAATGTGATTGAATATTGGTGAAGTGTTTAATGAGAAGAGTAATATTTTTTGAATGGTGACTGATAATTTTTCAACTTTTCAGGGAAAGAATAGCTTTTTTAGTTTTGGAAAGCACAGTTTGAGAATATATGTCTCTTACATACTGAATATGTAGGGGGTGCAATCTGGGTTTTATCAAAGAGTAAATTGTTAAAAAAGATTTCAAACTTCTTTCCTGGGTAGGAATGTTACTGGTGTGAAACAATTTTAGATGTGAGAACCCAAATCATTACCAGAAACAGGGAAAAAAAATCAGAAAACACTTCTAAGTTAATGGCATAATAAGACCTTTTATGCTGCAGAATACAGGGAATTGTGTGGGATTTATATCTGAGATTTGGGAAATAAAACCTCCTTTATGTATTTCATTAAACCCTTTGATAAGAAGAAAAAAACAAAACAAAACCTAGTTTTTACACAATCACCTTCTCTGGGTTCTATCACTGCCACCCACAAGCTCTCCAAGCCCAAACTAAAAAAACCCTTCAAAAGATCTCTTCAAAGACAAAGCAGACTTCTTTTTTTAATTTAGTAAATGCCAGAACATTTTGGGCAAAGCTAATTTGGGGGGGTCAGGTGCCCTAATAATGTAAATTTTCAGTGGGGCTGCTGACTGCAGTCATTAGAGCTATGACATTTCATGCCAGCTGAGAAGGTCAGCGGGGCCATGACCTTTGATGACTCTCACTGATCTGTTCCCGAGCCTTCCTTCATGGACATGCCCTGAATTGTCTGTATTTATTTATTTGTTTTCAATACAAGCTGGTTGGATTGTTATTGTTTATTGCCTTAGTGACTCAGACTATTGGAAAAGCTGTACACGACGTCAGCAGGAATTGAGACTTGTTCCTTTGGTTGTAACAGAGAAAATACCTTCTCAGCTATACGTAACTTTAGGGGCGTTTGCAATCATTTCCTTCAGAGTATCTGAAGTATTTTATGTATAAAAAATACTAAAGAATGTGCTTTAGTCCAAGCAGTCTTTATCTAACAGGGTTATTAGATCATGTTGCATGCATATGTGCAAGATGTCATGCATTAAGGTGCTGCGCTCTTAAGTCAGTCTTGAGTAAATAAATATCCCTCTGTGACCATTGGACATTACTCTGGTCCATATGAAGGTGTTTACACTGAAAATGGCATCTTGATCCGTTGTGAGTGATGTTGCTGGTGCTGATATTGTGTTGTGGGTGATTCTGAGTGTGGTGGATCTCAGCTGTGGTGCTTTATTCCCCAGCAGTGATGGCAGAACCCGAGGCTGTTGCTCTGTGTGAGCAGGAACAGGACCTGTGGGACTTCCGTGGGGACCGTCAGCTCTCAAATTATATCTCACATTGAGTGTTTACATGCATGTTTTTTGTCCTAGGGAGCAGAAAGACTTTTTCTGCTTTTAAATATTTAGAAATAAGCCTCCCCCAGCGTGTACAAAGGCACCATTCTCTCAGCCTGTGTGTGCCCAGGCCTTTGATGATGGCCAGCGTTTCACAAGGGCTCTGACCGCACACATGGGTTGAAGGGTTACTTTGTGAACTGAATAATTAGTTTAGACATATATTTGATAAATAGTGAGCTCTCCCTTGACCTCTCCTTGCCCAGGCTGTGTGTTATCATCCTGCTGGGTAGCTAATTTGGTCTCTTACCCACATGCAATGCCTTGACACCGTCCTTGGAGCACCCACTCGGAGCCCCTGACAACGCGTTTGAGTTCTTTTAATTTAGGTCAAATTTCAAAGGATTAATTTAAGCTTTCCACAAGGGACAGCCTATTTCTGTGTCCTGTGGAAAACACAGTAGTGCAGAATGGTCCTACATTTGGGAGGTTCCCAGGAGCAGCAGGGAAAGGGAGAGACCCCCTTTAAGGGGTGAGGTGTGCTTATGGTGGAAGCGAGTAGTGAGTTTTCCTTTGGGATTTTTAATCATAGCCGCTTGCTGACACTAAACAACATCCAAAAATAAGTATGTTCAGCACAGTACCTTCCTTTCTGCAAAAACGTTGAGTCATATGAGCAAGGTACCTTCATTTTTGTAAAAATGTTGGCAGTGCTTAAAGATTAATGTCACCTGTGGTCACAGTGGTCAGCACTGTCCACTTGGAGATCCTTTAGTCACTGTGACCAGCCTGGGTCAGGATGTGGGATTTTCTGAGGTGCTCCAGCGTGTGGAGGAGGGATGCTGTGGTGCTGGCATGTCCCCTGTCTCACTCCCCACCCTGGGGAGTCCCCATGGGTCCTCTCCAGCCAGTGCCACCCTGCTGAGAGGTCACAGGGCTGGGGGGGACCCTGCACATCCATCATTTTCCTTGGACAGAGGTGGTGTACAAACACCAGAAGGTTGCTTCTAGTTTGGTAGGAAAAAAATAAAGCAAATTGTTCACCCCGGGTTCTCTTTTGACTGTTTTGTTTTGGCTTTTTCTTTTTTTTAAATGAGAACAGCGGCTTTGATATCTGCAAGTTAAATGAAGAATTCAGACCAGGTTGGTTAAACCACAGTCGGCTTTATCTTTTTCATTTATTTTCCTTTTAATTTTATTTCCAGGAAGGGCAATTATTAAAGCCCATTATGGAGGAATGTGACATCCCCACAGCTTCGGGTGAGGGCTGGATGCCCTTTCAGGGATCCGGTTCAGTAAGTTGTTTGGCCCAGTACAGGATTTGCCAGCTGAGATTCTGGGGAATTGTACGAGCAGCCAGATTAAATCAGTCTAAATGTGTCCATTCTGTGTTTAAAATCTGCAGCCCTTTAGCAGGGGCATGGTCTTGAGCTTCAAACTAATTGGATGTGGGTAGGGTTTTATTTACAGTCTGTGTTGATGAGACACTGGGAGTTGGTAGTCTCTCCGTGTGGCTACTATTTTGCAAAGTAGCAGAAATAATTGCACGTTTTTAGGCTTATTTGCCATACAGTTGAAGCTTTTTGAAGGGGTATAATAATTATTAACTTTTAGGAATTTGATTCCTTTAGTGAGGGTGGTTTTTTTTGGTTTTTTTTTTTTTTTTGGGTTTTTTTTGGGTTTTTTTTTTTTTTTTTTTTTTTTTGAGCCAGAAGATTTTCAAAGATGCTGAATGGTGAGGTTTTTTTATATATATATATTTTTTAAAAACCCACTTGTATAGATAAAGCCCCAAACCAGTGGCCGACTCCAATGAATGCATAGTTTTCCTAATGTTAAAATAGTTCTTCCTTGGCAGGGAAATAGCAACAAATTTCAGGCCATAGCAACTTTTTTACAGGCAAGTTTGAAACCTCTGAAAGCAGAATTTACAATGAAAATGCTGACATCTCCAGTTATGCAAGGCTGTGTATGCATGAGACGATGGACTATTGTGGTGTTTTAATAATACCCATAGTATAGCTCCTAATGAGCTTATTTCTATATCCAGCTTCCCAGCTTCACCACAAATGATCTTTAAATGGCTTTAAACAAAAACATTCAGAGATTAGTGTTTTCTTAAAGTGGGTATTTAGTTTAGGATCAGATGGGTATGCTAGAAAAATAATTAATTATGTCTTTTTCTGTCATTTATAGAGAAAAATTCTTTATTGGAAGTGTCAGATTTTTAAGTGTTAAACATTTTGAGGCTCTTCAAAGTTGGAGCTGTGGAGTGAAAGAGACTTTGTTCGAAGCAGCGCTCCTGAGCGGTTTGAATCTTGTGTTTTTAAAAGAACCATCACACACTTTGGCAAGTTACATCTTGTCTGTGTGCAGTAGCACACCTGGTTTGACAAGAGGAGAAAATTTATTTCAGTGTAGTTAAACAAGTGCAAAATTCAGGCTAAAAAGGGACTGTGAATCCCAGCTGGACAAGCGGGAGCATCTTCTGCACAGGACACTGCTTTGTGTTAGTGGTGGCAGTGGGAAACGGGGCAATATTTGGTTTGGCATGCAGCCTGCCAGTGTAAAATCATCCTCTGAGCAATTTGGGGACTGATTTGGAGCTCAGACCTTTGGGTTCAGGCTCAGCACATTGCAGTGTGTGTTTGCAGTGGGGTTTTTTTTTCAGGGAGATTTGGCACAGCATGTTCCCCAAACCACAGATGCCGTCTTGCAGTACCAGGGACTAAACTGACTTCTAAGCTGATTGAAAGAGAAGTTGGAGCAACTGAGCAACTTTGGAGTGACTTTGTAAGAGTCAGATCTTAAATGAGGACCAGATTTGCAGGAGTGCAGCAGCCAACAGCTCCTGTTATAATTACGAAATGTGCGCTGGGAGTGCCAGGGCTGTTCTGGAAGTTTGGCCCTTCGGGTTTCAGTCGGAGCTGGGAGTGTCAGCAGAGCTGCCTTGGCATTTGCTCCTTGGGGACTGTGCTTCCCAGGACAGTTGCAAAACAAGAGATTCTGTAAGAGGAGTGAACTTTTTTTTTTTAATGTGAATTTTTTTTTTTAACTTTCCAAACCAGCTTATAATTCATAAACCGATTATGTATGACTTCAGATTGTCCTTTCCCATCTCTTAATTATCACTCGTGGTTTCTTTGTTTGGTTTGTTTTCTTTTTTTTTTTCCAAAGAGCCCTTTTTTTATGGGTTTGTTTTTCCTTGACTTCTGAGTATCAGAGCACCTGATACTGGGATGTGTCTTTTGGGCTTGATTTTCTCCTGGTTCAGGTTTTTGTGCCTCTTGTCATCACACAAATGCCATCATCTATATCAAAGAAAAGGGCAGAAAGTTGAATTCTACAGTGCTGCTTTGTTCACTTGCTGTGCTATTATTATTTTAATTGTATTTTTAAAGTGGTTGTAAGTGAAAGCATTTGGTGAAGCCCAGTGAAGCTGAGGAGTTGAGACCTGACCTACTTTCATTCCCCTCCTCACACGTTGCAGGTTGTGTGTAATTATTGCTTTTCCTTCCCTACAAAAGAACTGGCTCATCAGTTTGGGACATTCACCGTGTCAAGCAAAGCCACAAGAACTGGGAAAAGGGGAAAATTCCTTTGTACCAGGGAAATGGCTTGCATTTATGAGGGTTTACTGGAAAGGGAAATGTGTTAAAGGATGGGAAGGGAATAAAATGAGCATGAGAGGCTGGTTGAGGATGAGAAAATCATAGTTTGGATGTATTTGAATTGTTTTTTTCCTCTTAGCTTTTCTGTTTTGAATAGAGTTTTGTTACATGGAAGGAAAAGAGCTTTGTGATGCCTCAGGCTTTCTCCCAGGGGACTTGTGGCTGTTTCTGAGTGGGGTTTGGAGTGGGATGCTGTGGCTGGGGATGCCTTGGTGGGCTGCAGGAGGTTCAGTTGTGGTTGGATGGACAGAAATTGATCAGAACACCACGCAAGGACTTAGTTTTTAAACTGTAGTAAAAAGCTGTGGGGTAGAATACCTCGGTAAGGTTCATGCTACACTTCCTTTAGGATGGGCTGTGTGGAGAGGTGAGCTGCTGGCAGGACCTGCTGCTGGGCAGGAGCAGAACCTGCTTCTCTCTCGGGAGACTGGCTTTGCAAGTTTGGAAAGCTCAGTGTCTCAGTGTTGCAATATTTAATTTGTTTCAAGGAAAGTAATATGACTTCTAATTCTGAATGCCACCCGACAGTTCTTGAAAATAACTTTAAACACCCAGTTCAAGTTTTGAGTACTTCTTGAGCATGGTTCTGTTAAGCATTGTTTATTCATGAAAAATAGTGCTGTTGAGATATTATGATATTGAAATACCCAGATTTCCCTGATACTGTTTACCCAGCAGGGTAGCCCAGGTATTTCAGCCATGCAGGATTAACGTGGAGACTCTCTAATAAATCTGCAGTGAACCACAGCTCAGTAATAGCTCTTCTAGCAATTCAGGAGCATTTGAACCCTCTTCCATTAGTGTGGCAAAGTGCCCAGGAGCCACTGGCACCGTCAGGAGTGACGGAGGTGTCTGGAAGTTCAAGTGGAGCATTGTGTGAGTGATTTTGTGCCACCTGGAAGGGCAGGTAGCCAGCCTGGCTTTTCACTTCAGGGCTTGTGCTGCTCTTTCTTTGTCCCCACTGGAGACTGTCCTCTGTGTGGAGCTGGAATTAAACATGCTGTGATGCCTCTTGCCTAAATGTTGCTCTCGGTTGAAAGGGAGCCTGGTATGCCTTGAGGCTTTGAAGTGTTTGGGGGAATATCCCGTGGTTTGTATCCCTGTGAGTTGTGGATGGGACTCTCAAAAGTGCTGAGAGGATGTTTTGGGGATATTGTTTCCAGTGACTATTTTCAAATCCCGCTTTAGGAAGGGGGGGGGAGATGAATTTCAGGGGAACAGGCAAGATGAGACTTCCAGACAAGCTGCTAAAATTAAGAGGATTTGTATAGTCAAGTAAAAATGGGACCGTGTACAAAAGAAACAACTGCTGACTTGCTTGTAGGGAATCTGAATAGATGTTCTCTGCCTCCAGAACTAACACTGCAACATTGAATTGTGCAATTTTTAACCTCCCAGTTGTAATTTATTTCTTTTGCACGTTGAGCAGTAATAGTCTTGAGCGTGGCCTTTGGCAAACCTGGAAGAAAAAGGTTCTGTTTTTATGTTTGGATCTGTGCTACATTCTGTTCAGGTTTAATGTTGCTCTTGAAATGCAAATAAAGAGCTATGGATTGGAATAGATGGAATAAAATTCTAAACCCAAGAAAAACCTTTTGCAACCAAATATACGTGCTCGTACACTTTCCCAAGGCTGTATATCTTATTATGGAGCCTTTCCCAAGCAAACTTTAAGGTTGGGTTGAACAACAGGAGCTGGTTTAATTGCTCTACCACTTTGTTACGTGCAGAATTCAGTCAGGGAGATTTGAAGTTCTGCTCTTGCTCAAAGAAGAAACAATAAGAAAATGTTCCTCGTTTCGAATTCTGCTTTTTTAGAAAGAGAAGATTAATTTTTTTTTTCAGCTTTTCATTTGAGGTTCTGGCAAAACGTGATTCATTTCCCCTTTGTATTGTATAATAGATTACATGAGAAGACTTTTCTGTAATGAGTTGGAAGAGCAGTTAATTATTTTTGAGATTGTGTTACATGTGTGTTAGGTTTGTTGTACTCCTCAGCTCACTTAGCAGAGAGACTCACTTTAGGTGGATGGTGGAGTTTATGACTTGAACAGAAATGCTCAAGATTTGGTGCTTGGAACCAAACATTCACATCCTGAAAGATGGCCTTTAGTTTCTCATCAAACTGATGAAATGACAAAAGGCAGCACAGTAATTTCAGGGGCTTTGGTGTGGCTTCTCAAGTTTGGGAGTGCTCTTTGCCCTCTGTGGTTGCCAAGTCTTGGTGCAGAAGCCATCCTGGTGCTGTCCTGTTTCTGGCCCTATCTGGAGATCAGTCCTCTGGTGCTGCTGCACAAAGAACTCTTCATCCTGCAAGGAGCAGACCGTGAGGATCGGGGACAAACAGGAAGAAAGTGGCAGGGCAGTTCCCAGCAGCAGGAGGTGGCCTCGCTGGTCTCTCTGCTGTTTACTTTGAACTTGGCATGCTCTGAGTCTTCCCTGGCCTGGCTTGCAGCAGCACAAAGCCCAGGCCAAGCCCAGGAGCATGTGATACTTGGCTTTTTTGACGCAGGTTGTGAGGCTGTGCAGCCGTAACTCAACAGTCACGTCTGTAAACACGGGTAGGAGCAATCAGGCTAGGAGCTGTAGGAATTTTTAATCTCTGCACAAAGCCTGGACAAGTATGTGGGTTTGTTGAGGATTCTCAAAGCTTGACAGAAGGCTCACGTAGTATCTATCTGTATGCAAACATCGAGATAGAAAATGTTGAGTTAGAAATGCCATGGGATAGGACAGGCATTGTTGAGAGAGAAATGGAACCAGAAACAAGTTTCAAATTATGGCCTTGCAAGTAAGACTAGATACATTGGAGAAATAGAACTGTGAAAGGTGCATTGTAGTAGGACCCACGAGGGGTGATTTTAGATGATTGGCTTTAAGGCATTAATGGCATTGTGTGGCAAAAGCTGATAGGCCAAAAAAACACTTATAATGTATTGTAATTAATAAATAGTTGGCTTTTGATTGTGATGGCATGAATTGTAACATCTGTATTGTCTCACCCTTCACATAGGACTGAAAACGGAATAAAAGTTTTTAAAATGCCTCTCAGTTGCCCCATCTCTGGGTCAGAAAAGGGTACAATCCAACACAAATATAATTTCTTTCTGTTTGGGAATGAGTCTTTCCTTAACCATGGGGTGAGTGAGACGCATCCACCCAACTGCTTGGCAGCCATCAAAGCCCTGATGAAACTTTTCGTGTCCCTCACCCTGTGTCAACCAACATAGGAAGGGACCATCCTCACAGGATTTAGTCCCACTGCTCTCTTCTGCTGGGTGTGATGGGGCCTGGTGGCTGTAGCCAGGGCCAAATGCTGCTTGGAGACTGTTACCTTCTGCCAAAGTATGACCCAAGACAGATGGGGTGTAATCACATGGCGATAATGTTTGAATGCCTATGCAGAGACATTTTTTTCTTGTCCAAGGAGTCCGGAAAGTGGCAAAGTGCTTTGTTGCTCACCAGAATTTTTTATTTTTCTGAGCCTTCAAAGCTTAGGAAAACAAGATATAGTGCAGTGTAATATTTTCCCTTGCCCGTGATGACATTGGCAGGTTATTGCAATTGGAGGAGATTCACTTCTTTTAGATGGTTTTATTATATGTAGCTCTCAATAGGAGTTGACATGGTGTGGAGGTCCAAGCTCCAGCAGGTCAGTGTGGCTGGAAGCTCCATGCTTGCTGGAGCACCAGCCACGTATGATGTGGCAACTTTATTTTGCAAATTTTCATTTCCAGGGCGAGAGGATTATTATTCCTGTTCCTTACATAATTTTTTTTTTGGTCTGGTTTTGTCTCTTTACCCATCAGATGATTATGTCCTTATTCTATAAGGATAACAATACTAAAGAACAGGCCAGGAAAAAATTATTTTGAAGAATCTGGCACTTTGTTTTCTGCAAGTTTATCAAATAGAGCAGCCCAGGAGCTGTATTAAAGGAACAAGTAAAGACTTAGAATCTGCCACGTATTTATGTTTGTAACTGTCATGGATAACTCTTTCAAGTTTTGTGTTTGAAGCTTTTCTACTAAGCTCAGATCTTTTTCATCAGATTTGAGCAACTAATGTTTTTACACATTAGATGGGGGGGGAAATGATTCATGCTCTTTGGAGTCTTGTTCAGGGACAAGTGATTTAGAAAAAAAATAACCTGTTAGTGTTTTAAAATTATGGGAGGAACTGTAGCAATTTGGAAAGGAAAGAGTTTTATCAGAACAGAGACTTCCTGATGGTGCCTGGCAGAGGCAGAGCTGGGCAGAGCTGGCAGCTGGCTGACAGTAACAGTACAAATGGGACAGCAGGAATCCAGTGGCTTTAGAGCAGCTGATGGATGAATTGCAAACAGTGTTTTGTGCCCCTTTGTCTAAGGAGCCTTTGTTTTGCTGTTGGCTAATGGGAGATGGTCACCATGGCCAGGAATGACTCTCTGCATTCTTAAACTCGTGGCTGTGTCTTTTGCCAGGCTGATTTTATCATCCATTGTCAGAAGAGGACATGGAGATACTCCTAGTATTGGTCTGCCAGCTTAAATTAAGGGAAGATCCCATCATCTTGTCCCTGGGAGGTGGGAGGGAAAGCTGCAAACCTGACTGGTGATACCTGGGCAGCCTCCTGGAGAGAGTCTAAATAAAGCCTTGGGCTTGACTTGCAAAGTCATGGGATGTATTTGACATCCCCATTCCATGTTGTTCATCCAGTGTGGTCTTGCTGGACTTCCCTCAACGGCAGGAAAGCCATGAGGAGGGGTAGGAGAAGCAGCAGCAGTGGTGGTGGTGGTTGGCAGCCTGGTGTTCCCTGTGGGGACATTCAATTTTGCAATGAACCTCTTGGATTCTTGACAGGTCAGGTCTGTTGACCCTTCTGGGCACACTGTGGTGAGTGTTTAGTTATTTACTAAAGCCTTTTGAAGTGAAAGTGGCTTGATGGGGTCTGAGGCTTTTGTGTTCTGGAGAGTTGTGTGAGAGTCTTTGCTGGGGTTAGCTATTAGCTGATTGTTTCATTATTTGGCTCTGTAACTAAGTAACTAAATGACTTGAGACTTAAGATAAGCAGCTCTTTGTTAACATTCTATTAGATTGAGACAATTAATAATAATAATAATGATAATGATAATAATTTAAAACCTAAGGAAGTAGAAATCTCTCAGTGACTGAATCTGGAACAGAAACATGATTTGGAATACAATTGCCTATCTTAATAATCTGAAATAGAGCAGTCAGAGTGTCCCCAGTCCTCTATTGTGGTCATGGCTTTTATGCAAACAGTCTTTACTCCACTTGATGGCTGGATGGCATAAACCATGCTGTGAGGCTGTATGAGCAGGCAGAGAAAAAAGTTCACAGCTGTTTATTTAACAGCAGCTTGGTTTTCCATGGCAGTATTGTTCAACAGCTCCACCTATAAAGTTTGAATACATTGTGTGCACCACTATTACGAATAAGGATGTAGCTGAGAGCAGCAAATAGCAGAAGCAGTGTCCCCTGTCACCCAGAGTCGTTGTGCACGTGCCTTTGTTGCATGTTTGATGTTCTAAGGGGTGACAGACAGGTGTAATTCACGTCAGGTAGTGCATCTTTGCAGGAGGAACCAATGCCACAGTTACAGGATTTGCTTGAAAAGGAATCTTGTGCCTCCTTAGAATCAAGGAATGGTTTGGATTGGAAGAGATCTCTAAAGGTCCCCTTGTCCAAACTCCCTGCAATGAGCTGGGACATCTTCAGCCAGACCAGACTGCTCACAGCCCCGTCCAGCCTGGCCTGAAGTGTTTCCAGGGATGGGGCATCCACTGCCCCCCTGGGCAACCTGTGCCCTTGTTGTAAAAACTTCTTTATATTTAATCTGACCAACCCAGAAAAGGGCTGGTTCACAGGCCTCTGGTGATGGCTGAGGATACAATTCCAAGGCAGAGCTTCCAAGAGAGCTAGAGGAGCTGGATGTGAATAGCAGGGAAAGCTGGATGTGATAGCAAGCCTTGCCTGGGGAGCAGGGAAAGAATCCTGCTGGCAGCCATTGGTTTGATGGTACAGCATGGACATGAGTTCAAAATTTGTCCCTGAATTTCAGAGCAGTGAAAAAAATCCATGTGCAGTGTCCCAGAGAGAGTTAACTTTGCAGCATAGGTTGTTTATGTGCTGATGGGAATTTCTGAGCAGTTTGAACTGGTTGATTTTCGCAGTGAAGCTGTTGGGCGGATTCGTGCCTCAGAATCCCACCTGTTCTCTGTTTGCTGTTGGGCACCATTTCAAACCCACACTGGAAAAAAGTTTATAGGCAAACATTATAAAAAGTGACAGTCTTAAGTGCTGCTACATTCTAGTTTGGCAACACAAAGGCTTACCTGAAATAACTCACTATTTCCAAACATGACTTCATTATATCATGACAACACTTTGCTGCATCTTCCCTGATACTCTGGAGAAAAAGAAATGGAAGAGGATAATATAAACCAAATGATAATACCTGTTTGAAACTTGTTTTTCTTTAGTGTGTTAGTGATTTTCTTTGTAAAAGGAATTTTTTAAAATTTTAATTTTGAAATAAATTACTGTTTTTGTGTTGAAAGACTGAGTGCAAATTTGCGGTTAGTAGTTTAAAAAGAGATTAAATCAGGGATGTGATGTTAAAATTTTATTTTCATTTTAATTTCCTTTTAATTGTGTGTGGGCTCATCCTGTGAGTTTCCTGGCACTGTTCAGCAGGAGGGTCTAATGCACTTAAAGGAGGGTTGAGGTATCATCACCCAAGGTGGCTTTTAAAAAAGTTCAGAGACATTTTTAGACTCCACTACATTTTTGGCACAGTATAAACTCTGTAAAATAAGTTTTCTTTGCAGGTAGGGCATTACAAGGAAGTCTTACTAACTTCAAAGTAAATTAGGTAACTGGCTTCAGGTACCTTTTTTATTTGAAAGTGAAATCTAATTAAAAATATTCTCAAATAGACTTAAACACACTCATTACTGTGATGAAATATATGTAGAAAGGAGGCCATACTCCTTCTGGAAATTCGATTTCTAAGAGCATAATGTAGCACTCAGTGAAACACCTGCATTGCAGATCTGTGGGTTCGTGACTCTATCAGCAAGACTGAATTAATTTATAAGGGGTATAAATCTGTATTGGAGCCTGTCCTAGACTCCTGAGATGGAACTCTGCACACTAGAAAGTTTAGAGACCTTGTTATAAAATCCAAATCCAAGAAGCTTTGCAGTCCTGTAACTGGTTGTGTTGGGGTGGGTTTTATGTGCTACCTTGGTGTGATGTGTGTGTCATATCTGTTTCTTTGAGAAGACATGTTTGCCCTAATGAAAAAGGCAGGAGAAGCTTTGATAGGGCACATTCCTGGAATGACGGGATTGCAGGGAGAGAAATTGAGTCTCCAAGTCCATCAGTAGAACCTGATATCAAAGGCATGAGTCCCCCACCATGCTGGGCCCTGCTGGTGCTCATGGAATCATATTTTGAGTTGGAAGGGACCCATGGGGACAATCAAGTCCAACTCCCTGCTCGTGGCAGGGTTGCACAAAACTCAGCTACTGACAGAAATTCAGCATTTCCAGATCCCATCTACAGGCCTGCTCAGACCTGATGCTTGTTTCAGGCAAGCACCCCGTTGAAAGTGTGATACAGCAAATGACAACCCAAGGATGAGGAACACTGGTTTCAGGGGTTTGGCATTCTTTGAAGGAAGTGTGGACATCAAAGAGCTGCCTTTTAGTACTGCCTCAGAGTCCCAAGCAGGCAGAGAGGTGTTTTATTTATTCCTAGGGGCAGAGTTGTTGCCTGTGCAGGGCAGGACATGTCCGGGATGCTCGGAGAGCAGCTGTCTGTGCACTCTGACCCTCCCCATGAGCAAACAGAAGATGCCTCTGTGCTTTTTTCCTTTATTTACCATTCCTGCCGCCCTTGACGAGGCCCTTGGGAGAGGAATGATGTGGTGGTAGGGAGAAACCATTACCAGAAGCAGTGCCTGTATGTGGGACAGCCTGAGTTCATCCTAGGTGTGCTGAGCCTTCCCTCTGCACTGTGGAGACGGTCTGGAGTGCCCGGGGCTGCAGTTCCTCTCCCCCTGCTGAGAGCTGGCCCTGCAAGGGAGGGATGAAGCTCTAGTAACTATAGGCAGATGTAGTTTCCCAAGGATGTTTTTTTGGAAAAAGGCTGTGGTTTGACATTCTTGTTATTGGGTTACAGAAGGGAGCTGACGGATGAGCCATTTCTTTCTGAATCTGTGCATACTTTGACTTTGAAAGCTTCACTTGTGCTCCCGGGTTTCTGCTGTATTCCACTTGGGAGAGGTTGTGAAATAAGTAATGAAGCAAAAAAGAATTTAAAGGAAAAAGTTACTGTCCTGGAGAGAAGTGCTGGTAACTGTAGAAGGCAAATGTAGAAGCTTTGTGATGGGAACAGGGAGAAAAATAAAAGACATCCTGTGTATAGGAACTCACGTTTATTAGCTCAGTGAGTGAAAGGGGTTTTGGGCATCCTTTTCTTTCAGAACAGCACTTCCCAGGTTTTAAAAATTAAACAGCAACTTATAATAAAATCAGATGAGAAAAGATAATTATTCATGTGAATTGTGGACCCAAAATGCTAAGATAGAAAACAGGATTTTCCTTTTGAACCCCTCCTGATCCTACAAGCCCTTTGAAGCCTCCAGGTTCTGCAACCCTCATTGTTCCCCTTCTCTCTGTTACTGATGAGAAGAGTCATGTGTTGGTGTTGCACTGGGGACAAGGGACGTGCCAAGACACTGATCAGTAGTTCCTGAGCTTTACTTGTGGTGAACTTCTTGAAAATAACCTGCACATGGTTCATTTTACAACACAGCATACTGGGCTAATCTGGATGAAACTTTTTTTTTTGTAACATAACTACGTTTTTGTGAACGTAACTTGATTTCCGCGGATGAAAAGGGACCTTCACTGACCTGTGTTGGAAATTCTCTCCTTTCCTTTCTCTTTCTTCTATTTTTTTTCCTTCTTCCACCTTCGCAGAGCCGCCCACCAAATACCAAATCTCTCAGCCAGACGTTTACTCGGCCCTGCCAGGAGAGCCGCTTGAGTTGCGCTGTCAATTGCGAGACGCCGTCATGATCAGTTGGACTAAGGACGGGCTCCCTTTGGGGCCCGACAATAGGACAGTGATTATTGGGGAGTACTTACAAATTAAGGATGCCACGGCCAGAGATTCGGGCCTCTATGCTTGCACTGCTGTTAGGACCCTAGACAGTGATACTCTGTACTTCATTGTAAATGTTACAGGTGAGTGAGTCAAACGCAGGGGTTTTTTTGCATGTGGAAGGTGTGAAATGTTGACACATTGTGACCTAATATGTAACAGTCCACTTGGGCACAGAGAGTTAAGATGAGTTCTGTAGCCTGAGTTCCGTAGCCGTTTTGGGCATTTTTCTCCTTATCCTGACCCTGAAATGGGCTCAGTTTGTATCTACTCCTTTTTGCTCCGTGGGCTCTACAGTCATTAACAGCTGCTGTAGAGCTCTCTGTTTTATGCCACTCTGACAGGATTAAATTTTTTTAGACAGCTGTGATGATGATAAAGCCAGTAGAATGAATACAGGTTTTTGCCCCCTGTATCAGAAGAGGAAAATGTGTGCTCTACATCCTTTAAGTTTAGAGATAAATTGTTCTGGAGATGCTCAGTTCTGTTCAACTGCATTTCTTTAACGGAAGTTAAAATAGTAAGTGGAAAGAGATTTTTGCAATTAGCAAACTCCCTTGGGAAGCTTTGCAGCACTTCAGGAAGGACTGTTAGCTAGTTTTTTTACAATTTTACATGGAAATAGCACATTTTGTGGCTGAATTTTCTTTTTCTCTAGCTTCTGCACAACTAACACAAACACTTGTTCTCCTTAATATACTCTGTAATCTAAAAGATGTAGCATTATCAATTTATTTGTCTGTAAAAAAAAAAGATAGGCTGGTTTAAAGACTTGGTTGTTTTTGATGTGCAGATGCTCTTTCCTCTGGGGATGATGAAGATGACAATGATGGGTCCGAGGACTTTGTGAATGACAGCAACCAGATGAGTAAGTAACAACGAACTGCCAGATCCACTAGCAAGATCCACGTGGAAAACTATGCCCCATCTTTTGCACTCTTGTCTTCAGAGCTTTTTGATTGTTAACTGCATGTACTGTCCAAAATGTCTTTGTCCTCCTCTGTTTTCTGTTTCACGTAGCTCGTAACTTGGAAAAGAAAAACAAAAATAAACTAATACTCTTTTGAACGTGCTTTTCTGGTCTGTACTTTCTTTTTTCCTTTCTTCCTGGCATTTCTGCAGTTTCCTTTCTTCCTGAATCGAAGTTCGGTCTTTGTCTGTCAGTTTAGACTTTCACAGATAAACTAACTTTTCCTGAACTTGAGCAGAAATTCAACAGAAGAAACAAAGATCCAGCTCATTTTGTTAAAAGGTGGTACGAAAACTGTTTTAAAATAATGAAGTTGTAATGAGGAAAATCCTTCAATCCCTAATCTCAGCAGAAATCTCCCCATGGAGAATGAATTTGGAGACAATGAGTTTCTTTTGTCTGCAAAGGACCCTAAGGTTTGTTGTGAAGAAGGCAATTCAGTGCTAAACCCACATTTTATGTTACTTATGCATGATGAAAATGGGCTGAAAGAGTCTTAAACCTATCTGAATGCATTAAACTTTGTCCCCTTTAGAGAATTCATGAGGCTATTAATAAACTCTAAATAGAGCACTCTTAGAGAGGAAAAAAAAGTATATAAAATTCAGATTGGCCCCTTATGCTACTGTGCAGTGTTGCAAAACCCCCTTGGTGGCTGGTTTGCTATCGCTGGTGCCTGGTAAAGTCAATAACACAGAGAGCACAGAAATCTTTCTGGGGAGATGTCAGTGAGTGGCACCCACAGTGGGCAGGGAGTGTGTTTGCTGCCCAGGCTGATCAGGAGCTGGCAGCTGCAATGCAGCTTGGAACACTTGTTCAGGTGATAAAGTAGGAGCCTGATTTCAGCTCCCCTGGTTAGTGCCTTTTGTGTGCCGCTGCCCCTGGCCTGAAGCTGTGAAACATTAGATGCTATTTAAAGTGATATAAGTTCCTAGCTGCCTGTTTGGCCTCTGCCATCTGTTAATGTGATTAACCCTGGGCTGATGCATAGGTGCCTCTGGAAAAGGGCTGAGATCAGGCAGCTGGAGGCTGCCCTGACAGAGGAATGCGGTGGCAAAGAGAATTGGAGAGCTTGGAAAAGGTCCACTGCTTTTAAAAGAGGTTGTCTAGGCAAAACCCACCAATCCAGGCAGTGTTAGCACTGCCCTGAGGTGGAACCATGGTTAGAAATTCCTTTTAGGAAACATTTCTGATGTTTTCTGTTCCTTAAAGCTTTACTGGTGTTGGTCAGAAAAGGGCTTGCAATGTTTTCAGTGATGATTGTGCTTCTGACCTGCAGCGGTGGCTTTGGTGATCCATTGTGATGTTTTCAGTGACAGTTGTGCTTCTGGTCTGCAGTGGTGGCTTTGGGGATCCATTGTGAGCATAAATGGCTTTTGGAATAATTGAAGGACCTGCACTCAAGGCAGCTGTGCTCTGTGATGGCCTCAGAAGGATTCCTGCCCTTCCAGCAACAGGGAGCGGTGCCCAGTGCTTGCTCTAATGACGCTCTTGTAAAACGAGCTATCATTTTAAGCTACTGTTAATCAATCTTGATTGGGGAGCTGGTGACAGGCCCTTGACAGTGTCCATCTGCTGGGACAGGGCTGTGTGCTGCAGCAGGGGCCAGGCACACTTTCCCTGCTCTCAGTGAAAGATGCCTCTCAAGCACCAATGTTTAAGCATCGCGGACGGTGGGGAAAGCGCAGCTGTGGAGATGGGAGGGAGGAAACAGCAAGAAAACAGATTTGGGCCTGAGCAGAGCATTCCACAGGCAACTCCTTGTGGGATTGCTCTTTAAAAGGTGCCCACTGTCTGCTGAGGGAGCAGCACAGCCTCCCCAGGTCTGCAAGCAGGACAACAACTGAAGGGTTGCCGTGTTCCTCCAAGTATTCTGTGTTCAGTGAAAAGTTGCATCGTCGTAACTCCCTTGGGTTAATGTGAGGCTGCTGAAAGAGGGTTGTGATTTGAGATATGTGTGAAAGTCAGGGGTGGGACTTGGTGTGGTGTGCCTAGTGCCTTGTAAGCCTTCTTTTCCTCTTCCAAATTTTCTGTCGCGCCCAAGATACCACATCTGATTGAAGATACTGTGTTCCAAGGCAGGTGGAAGGAGCTGTGTCTTCCCTGTGTGTGCTGTGGGGCAGGCAGTGAAACACAACGGCCAAATGCCCTTCACCTTCCCTGCCTGTGGGATGTGGAGCCTGGGGAAGTCCACGACCTCACAGGAGTCCCTGGCTGCTGCTCTTTTACAGAAGTCTTTTAAGTGTTTCCTCAATCATGGTTTGAGCTTTGCAGATCTCAAATGATTTAACTGATAATTTACATACAAATTACAGCTGTGATCATTAAGGATAAGCAATGGAAATTGGCCTGGTTATGCCTTTACTGATGGAAACAAAAGGCCATGGTCTTCAAAGGTTGTTGCTTTTTGATGAAACAATTCTGATAAAGTCCAGCTGTCTTGGCATGTTAATTATGATGAGATGAGGCAGGAAATGGCTGTAGTGCCTTCAACAGGAAGCTGAACCTTGGCATTCTCATTCCTGCATACTTAAAACTAAAACAAACCTTTTAGAGCTGTTTTATTTACACTGCTAAGTATTCTTTTAAGCTGTTTTATTTTCTTTGCCTCTGTTGCAAATACATATTTCGGGGGCCAAGGTTTCCAAATGCAGGTGGAAGAGGCTGTTGAGGAAATCTAGTGTAATTTTCAAGGCTGCCGAGAAAATACAATTGCCCTTGAAGTCAGTGGAGGCCGTAGGTGACTGTAGATGTGAGGAGCAGCTCCTCCTTGGGAGAGGAGGGCACTGGTGTGTACCCATGTGCATTTGACCACTGGCCCTGTGTGTATTTTTCAGTAAGAGGCATGCAGAGCAGATTTCACTCTGTGTTTGCTGTCCCTTTAGCTTGACAGATATTTTAACTGTCTGAAAAAACACTGTGGTAGATTTGTTCCAGACTGCATCCTGAATAGCTTTTTATTACTTCCAGCTTTTGTTGAAGGGATTAGTGCTCTTGGGGAAGGTGCAGGATTGGTTCCACTGCAAAAGTCCCCTTTCTCCACAAAATGGCTTTGTTGGCAACTTGAGTTTTCCTCTTTGTTGCCCTAAAAATGGGCCTTAGCTTGGTTCTTGGAGGGTCATCTCCAAGGACTTGCTTTTACAAACTTAGGTGCTGATCATCATTCTGACAGCAGGGGAAAGGACATTGCTGGCACTTCCTACCCTGTCCTCGTGATTTTGAGAGGCAGCCCTAATTTGAGGGTTTTCTATAATCCTGACCTGATGCTGGCAAGGCAGCAGCTGTTGTGGTGGTCAAGTCCACCAAGTCATTTATTCTGTAGACCTCTGGGTAGCCCTGAAGATGCTGCTGCTCTGCCTTGAATTCTGGTCAGGCAACTGGAAGCTTTATGGTTTTTTTTTTTCTTATCGCCCTTTAAACAATTTCTTCTGGGCCAAGCAATGGTAAATTGGCACCAAGAACAAAAAGTATCTAAATGTAATCCACATGCTGTTCCTTTCATGCTTTGAAGAATTTCAGAAAGGATGAAACAAGGTTCAAATTCATCAAATCCTGTAGAGTGGAAACCCACTCAGGGGAGCAGCAAAAATTGGATGTTGCCTAGAAGTGTTTTTTAATTAAAGGTCAAATACAATAGTACTGAAAACCTTGGAGGGGTTTGATGTGGTCACTTGTGGTGCTCTATTGCCTGCTTGAGGTGCTTGTCAGGCAGGCTTGGAGTTGACTTCTTTGTATTAGATAAGTCCAAATAAAAACTGAAGAGTCCTGAAGTGAAGTGGTCCCCTGGGCTTCCTAATTTCAATTTCACATGCAGGAGATTTGGCTGATTAGATGTAATGTCTGTGCAGTGGGGGTCAGCAGGATATTTTCCTCACTAATGAGAACACTAAAGGCAATCAGGAATTCCCACCCGTTCCCCTGCTGCTCGTTACTGCTCCATGCTGGAGTCTGCCCTGTGGTTACTGTGAACTCTGAGCAGTGGTGCCACCTTCTTCCACCTGTCCTGGTAGCAGTGATGGGATGTGATGGACGTGGCCTGTGAGAGCAGTCAGCACCTGGTGGCATCTGCTCATGAGCTGTGTTCATTATTTTAATGAAGCTCGGTGTTTTTCCTCTCAAGACAAATAGAAGCACTAAAAGGTGTTTTAGGTTTGATGATTTAATCTATAAAGAAGGATGCTGTGTGTCAATCAGATCAATCACTGGATGAAAGCACAATTTGAGGGCAAGTGTGATGGTTTGTGGATGTTGCTGCCTTTTCCTCTTTTCCTTGAACATGCTGAAGAGCTGCCAATAATGAAAAGTGTAGGATGTCTTGGAGCATTTTCAGATGGTGTTTTCCATATGTGATGTCTGCATGTTTTTCTCCAAGCTGACCTGTAATTTAGAAGCATTGCAAGTTAATGCTGTGAGTTGTATGGGGGGAAGATTTCCAAACAGACCTTTCTCCCATTCTGGGGTGTTTCCTTTCCCCTCCTGTGGGACAAACCTGAGCTGCTTCTCTTCATTCCTGCCTGGCCTCTTTTCTGCACCCATCTCTGTCAGAGGTTTTCCTCTGTGCATTTGTTGTGTTGGAGCTTTTCCAGGAACAGATTGTTGATGGAAAGGGTAGTTATTTTCAAGAAAACCAGAGGATGGGCTGCACTACAGCACAGTACAAACACTGGTTGGATGGTTGATTGTCTTTGACCTGCCCCAGTTTGCTTTGACTATGAGGGAGCTGTGAGTAGGGCCCAGCAGTGGTTGCCTTGTGGAAGACTTTGTAGCAGTCCAGGGAAAACAGCTTTTTAATCCCTCAGTACCAGCAGGTAATTCTGCCTTTGCCTGGTGTACTTGTAATGTAATTTGGCCTTTGCGTGTAGCAGTTAATTCCTCTGGTTGGCTTTGTTTAAAGTCTTCTGTTGTTTTAATGTGATCCTGCTTTTAGCAAATAATGTTAACAGTGATCTTCCTTGCATCCCTAATTCACTTTAGTCTGCGTAACAATTTCTCAGTGTTGCAGTTAAATTTTCAATAGTCACTTGATTTTCTATTTTGATTACATGCACAAATTTGCTTTGCTTTTCTACTTCATTAATTTTAACACTAATTGCCACTTCGGGCAAAAAAAAAAAAAACCACAAACCCAAACACTTATCGTTCATAGCATCATTATAGGACTTGCATTTAGAATGTTTTCTTTATACTGAGAGAGACTTTGTTAAAGGATTTATTCCTGTATTTTCTGCCCAGCTGTATTTTTATTTAGAGAGGGGGGTAGCAGGATTTCTGAGTTTGCACTGATTGTAAGAACTGCTATAAATATTTGAGGAACGGAAGAGTTTATTTATAGTGGAGTGTTGGCCTGCTAATGAAGGAAATGAAACAGGGCTGAAAGAAATTGAGTTATTTTTCTGGACCCCTCTAGTCCTAAAAATTCCTGGCTAATCTGATTTGCTTCAGGAAAACGCCATTGTAAAAGAAATTAATGTTTCCTACTATTAAACAGATCTTGAATCTTTAACTTTTAAAAAAACCTGTTATGGTGAGACGGCTGAAGCAATGCCATGAAGACGTTGAGAAATGTAGATGAAGTGGTGCAAGGATCCAGTTAGGATAACCTTGTCTTTGGGTCTCTGTTCCAGGTTTACTTCTGTGAGGGTAAAACATATAATGGGTAGTTGTAAATTTTGTTCTGCTGTGTTTCGTCTACTGGTACATGATGAATGTGCTTCTCATGATGTTCATGTGGGTATAGGCTGGGCCAGGACATGGCAAGGAGTAAGTGAGAGCCAGGAGAGCCATGTCAGGGTCTGGGAAAAGTGATCACCTCAGAAAATCTGAATTGAGAGAGAGACACTCATTTTAAGCCATGTTTTTGGATGTCACTGACTCTTTGGACTTCAAGAGGCTCGTTAGTGTGGGAACCCCTCCAAAATGATAAATGTTTTTTTGCTGATCCACATTTACTCATTTGGTTTCCCCTGCTTGGGTTAAGATTTCAGAAGTACATTCCATTTGTAAATACATTTCAGTGGCTTCTGTGGCAGTAGCAGCACAGTTCACCTTGGCACATCTCACACTCAGGCTTTAGCGTGCTGTCAGACAAGTGGGTGCTTTTATCCCCAGACGGGTGGGTGCATTTATCCCCCTTCTCACAGAAGGGGAAAGGGGAAGGCTGATGCTTCCAGTCATCTTCTGTCTTGGTCTGTCTGGCTTCATAGCTGAGGGCCAAAAATTCTGCGTTTGAACCATCACAGTCACTCAGCTCGACGTCAGAAGTATCTGATGAAAACCCTGTCCCTGTGTCTTACTTGACATGCGCCAAACAAAGGTTGTCTGTGGTTAATTATTGTGATTTTGTCTCAAATTAGATACTCAGAGCAGCAGCCTGAGCTGTTTGCAAAGCCCTGGCTGACACTTGCAGCACACGCTCTGCAGTCGTTCGCGCACTCTTTTTAAACCGTGCTTAAAAACAGCTCGTGTGGCTGGTGGAAGGGGCTGGAGATGGGGCTCAGTTTCCAGGTTCTGACGTTTCTGGATGTGTCCCTTTTGGAACAGGGGCTCCTTACTGGACACACACGGACAAAATGGAGAAGAGGCTCCACGCCGTGCCAGCCGCCAACACCGTCAAGTTCCGCTGCCCGGCCATGGGGAACCCAACGCCGACCATGCGGTGGCTGAAGAACGGGAAGGAGTTCAAGCAGGAGCATCGCATTGGTGGCTACAAGGTAAGGGCTTACAGTGTCATCTTGTAATTTCTCTTCTTGACCAAAGCTGTAAAAGAAAACAAAAAAACCAAAATGAACAGCCCAAAACCAGCTGTCCTCCCCCTCAAAAAAACACCAAAAACCCGCCAAAAACTTGCTGAAGTCAACAGAAAATCTTTTGATGGCCTTGGATCAAACGTGGAAGCAAAAAAAGGTGGTTGTTTTCTTCTGGGGAAGGGTGGGTGGTTTCTTTGGCGGTTAACTGAGCACTAATTCTATATTTGTTTTTTCTTTCTGAAATTCAAGCTTCTAACCTAGCAGTGCAGCTAAGGATTATTTATAGAGACGTATTTGGAAAACTAAAGACTGACTTAGCAAAGCAGATTAAGACTGTTTTGCTCTATTCATTTTTGGCTGCTTTGTTAAAAACATGACCATCCGCTTTGGTGAGTGTGAGGCAGTTTAATAAAGGAAGCCTTGGAAGTCAAAAGTTATTATTTTCTATAGAGTTTATGGCCTGTGAAACTGAAATGGGAAGAAGAGAATTTGAGGGAAAGTAGCAGCAATTACTTGGAAGGGTTTGTTTGAATTTTAAATAGCTTGAGATTAGATGTCTTACTCTGAGTTGGTGGTTACTGATTAAGAGAGAGTTTTAGGGAGGCCAGCTCTCTCTGTGTGTTAGTGCACGGACCTTTAACCTCACAGTATCTGCCTAGGTCAGGTCAGGAGTCAGGATCCGGTCATCTGATCCCTCTTCTCCAAGGAACTGGGAATGCGTGACTTCGGTGGCAAATTGCTGTTCAAGCATTGCCATTTCTGACTTCCCTTCACCTCTCCTGTGGGTCTTCTCTCAGGGTTTCCTCACGTCTCCGACACCTCAGCAGCTCCTCCCCAAAGAGGAGAAGTTTCTGGGGTGTCACCTCGTGTCAGGGCTGGAATCCCCAGCCTGGAGCGTGTGCTGAGCTGCTCCCAGCAGTTTGCAATGGTTGTTAGACACAAATTAACTGTCTTTGCTAGACAGAGCTCAGTTCTGAGTCCTGAGGCTGCCCCCCAGTCTTGCACCACAGCCTTGCCCCCATGGTTGGCAGGGTTTTTGGGGGGACCACCTTGGTTGAGCTTTGATTCAGGTTCTGCTCAGTGCAAAAAAATCTGTTTTCCAGTGCAGAGGAGGACAAGCCTCAGCCTCCTTTCCTCTCTAGCTGGATTTACTGTAGAAAGTGTCAATTTTTCCAACATTTGTGTTAGCGGAGAGCGGAGCCCAGAAAGTCTACCCACATGAGCACTAATTATCTAAGTAGACTTTTCCATCTATGTTTGCTGACACCATAAATTTCTGTTGCTTATGAGTGTACACCTGGCAACACCTTCTGCCTTTCATAATGCTGTGGAGTGTTAATGAATTGGCTCCAATTCAGTGATTTTTGCCCTTCTCAGTGCTTTTTTAAAAAAAAAAAAAGTGCAAATCAAGGAAAAAAAAAAAAAAGCCCCAATCAAACTAATCCTGTCTTGGAAAATAATAGTAACTCTTCTGGTAGTAGCCAGGCTGTTATTTTGAACACTTTGCATCTGATGAAGGGGAAATGAAGATATCACTCTTGAAGACCATGAAGGAAAATGTGTGTCTGGAGAGGCAGGATGGAGTTACCTGGTGCCTGCTTTGGGAGGGGGATTTTGGTGGAGTAAATCAGCTCTTGTGGGGCTCAGTGCTGGCACTGCTGGTCTGTGTTAGGGAGCTGGGTGAGGTCATTTAGAGCTGTGCCCGTTAAGTGGCACAAATTAAACTTTTGGTCGTGTATTAAATGTATGCAATTTCCTAGGTATGTATGTACTCTGGGAAGGAACCACAGGTGCCTGTTCCTAAGGCCAGCTGGATACATGAAGTCTATACCTCTAATTCTAAATCATAACTTCTTATATCTCTTTAGTCCAGAGAAAAAAAAGAGAATTTTTTGTTGCTCAGAAAGACATTAAATTTTAAATTATCTTGTAAGATTTACTTACCTTAGTCAAATCAACCAAATCCATGTATCTTCTATATTCTGTTATTTTGAATGATCATCTTTGAAGATGAAAGCTTATTCCCTGTGAATGGGTATTAAAGACTGAGGACTCCAGAGGTTTGGAACCTGTGTCCTCATCTTCTTAGAGGGGCAGGATGAAGTCACTGTGGGCTTAGGCAAAATTACACTAGAACAGAGAGAGAATTGCATTTTCTTGGCACCACTATTGCAATGAACTTTAGATGAAGGGATTCTCAGGAAGGACTGAGTCTATGTTCAGCCAGGTATCACAGCAGCTCATGGTAAATCTTGCACATTAGCTTGTCTTGAATCTGGGTGTTGCTCTCTGCAAGGGTTCTTGCTGGAGATATTCACAGTACTTTGGGGTAGAATAGCTGGAACCAAACCTGGCCTTATCTGACAGAAGAGACAATCATCCCATGAAGCCTTAAGGGACAAAGGGAAGGGAAAGAAAAGGTAAAGCTTCCCAGTAATCCTTCAGCCACCTCTTTCCTGCTAAGAGCTGAGAAATCCCTTGGTGTATTGTTTTTATCTAAATCAGATAGTGGCCTGTAGCACTTTGTCCCTTCACTGGAGAATGTCTTGAGTCAATTTGCACTCAGGCAGGCTAGCAGGAGGGTGTATGTGCTGGCCAAGATAGCTTCCAGGGTGGAATTCCTGCACTGTGACTAATCCTGGGTGGTGAATTTCAAAATTGATCCTTTTATGATCTTTCAACATATACCCAACCTCCTTAAAATAAAGAGAACAGGATCAGTTATTGAATATCTAAATCCCTTTTACTCTGATTTTTCGAAGTGATGATAACTCTTGTTTGTGCCTTTAGAGGTATTTTATATTTTCTTTGAGTTGATAATCTAAATCCTCTCTTGAGACCACAGGAGCCTTTTCTTTCCTGTGCACCACCCAGAAAGCAAATGCACTTCTATCAGATGTTACTGTTTAAGCATTAACACATGGGTGTTTTCACCTGTGCATTTGGATAAGCTTCATCACTACAGTTGTCTTAAACACATTTAAATTCAGCCAGGTAAATACAGAGTAAGGAAATTTCTGATTACAGAAAAAACTGCACAAGCCTATGGGCTTTTTCAGGGGTGTTCTGTTCTTATTCTCTTTGAGCAGTACCACTGTGCTACTCTCTGAACTGTGCCGATTTTGTGGAGAGTTGTTTTTGGTTTCTAATCCTTCTTTCCTTTGCAATTAGTTTAAAATTGATCCATTTTTAGCTACGTGACAAATTTTCATGACATTTTCTCTTCAGTGAAGACACACCTTTTAAGTCTGAACGGAATTGTTCATTGTTCTTTAATGGGATACTCCAAAAACAAAAATGAAAAATTCCTATGAAAAGTTCCTTGCCCTTTCCCAGTTCTCTGAGCAATATTTCTTGGCATTTCGATTCCAGTTTGTTTCCCACCTCTAAGCTACAACTTAAGGGTTCAGTTTGTATGCATTTGATACTGATAAAAATTTCAGTTTAAAAATTGAATCTTTTGGAGAGATTGTTTAGAAGAATGGTGAAAAACTTGATGGAGAAGATTTCCCCCCCCCACAAAAGGTGTCAGTAATTTGCTAGAAGTGTCCATAACTAGTCAGGAAAAACCCTGTACTAAGGGATGTGGCATTTCACTTAAAAACACCACATTACCAAAGCCTGTGTTTCGAGCTGTGTGGGTGCAGGGATGTGGCTGGACTGTTGCATGTCTGTGGGTTAAATGTTGAATTTGGAAATTTTCAGTGAGAGAAGAAGCTCCTCATCCCCAGCAAAGGGGGTTTTTCCTGGACTTTGCAATGCTGCACTTGTAGCCACAAAGCACTAAGCCAACAGTCTCGTTGGATCCAGATCCCTGACATAAATCCTGTTGTCTGACTGTGTCATAACTGCTTTGGGCCTCTACAACAGTTGTTTAGCTTAAACCAAAGTGGCTTAAGCTGTTGTTTTGTTGTAAAGATATTATCTCAGTCCATGGAGTTACAAGAAGGGAAATTGCACAAATACTTTTTAATATTGCCATCCACTATATCCACTTGTGGCTGTAACTTAGTTATGTTTTCTAATTGAACATAAACAATTTCTTGTGCTTTTCTGTCAAATTAATTACCTGCAGCTTGTTTACATTTTTTGTTTGTTTCAGCTTTTGTGGAGCTGTGATCTGTTCTTCCTGTTTTACAGTCAGATGGGTTAAAAACTCTTGCTCTGATTGTGAGAAGTGTGCTTTAACTTGTAATGGCAGAAAGTTCAGGTCACTTTGACCAAGTGTCCTTCAAAATAAATCACAAAACAGTAAAATACTCAAAATATGTAGCTGTTGTGTTTGTTATTTACCAACAGTTTATGACAGTGGTTCTTCCTGACCCAAACTGTGATTTTCAGAGTTGCTTAGCAGAATGAGATGTTAAAGTAACACTGATAAGCTCTTCCTAGTTCTATAAACTTACTCCTTAGCTCTTCACAGTGTGAAGAAAAATCAAGATATCATTTTGATGAAATGAATGTAATGGTTTGACCATCAACACAAGAGGCTGAGTAGAGAAGCCTTGAGTTTGGGCTGGACATTTTGAGGCTGTGTCACACTTTCTCTGACCTTTTTCTGGCATCTTCTCTTCTCCTGGTGCTGGAATCTTGCCCACACTTTCTTTGCTTCTTAATGCCCACATGGTCAGTTATTAGCTAATATTATTAATCCATAACTGAGCAATAATAGACATATCCAGGTATTGAGATAATTACTAGCTGAGGGGAGCTAGGAGAGCCAGGAGCTGCCTATAGAGGGAACTTCTCTTCCAGGCTTTGGACTGAAGGCATTTTTACCTCCAACAAGTGCCCTTGGTACTGGGATGTGGCCCTGTGCAGCTGTTCCTGCTGGATAAAGACCTGCAAAATAGTCAGGCACGATGCAGGATTTCATAGCTATAGTTGTAATGATGTTTTAAGAATGTATAGTTACTGGAAGCATCACTGGATGGTCCATAAATTTTTCTGGTGTACAGCACTGAATTACTGCTTTCCATTTGGCTGATTAAAATGAGTGTACCAGATTGTGTTTTATTCCATTTGCTGAAATATGTACTTTGCAGTTGAAGAATTGTACGTTGCAGCAACAGAGAATGTTAAGCTTTCTGAGTACTTTGTCAAGAATGTAATGCTAAAACAAGGAATTAGTCCACAGCCAGCAAAAGGTCATTTTGGGAGCCAACTTCTGATGCAGGAAATATATGTATGTACCGGATGGCTCTGTATCCTTCCAGTACTGGGCTGGATCCTATTTTCTGTGAGACCAGTGCCAGCACTCCTTTGGAGTTCAAATGGGAACAGAATCAGTACCTTTAATAAATTCTGCCTGAGGGGGATTCTGTGAGACAAATGTATGTCCTTACGTTCTGTTTCCATGAGGATTTTTTTCAGGCATTTTTCATGGGGCAGCATGATTCTAGGATTCATTTCTTTCTTGTGGTACCCCAGAGCAGCAGGAGGTCTGGGAGAGGAATCCCAAACATCACCCCTCAGTTTCTCTAAAGTGTGAGCTGTGTAATTGAGTTTTTAAGAAGGATGGAGACCCAGATATTAGGGGGTCATATCCATCCTGTGTTGCTGATGGGTAGTTATTACCAGGTGGAGAATATCCTGAGGGTGTGCATTTGCTTTAGAGTGGATTGAAAGGTAAAGTCCAGTAAGACAACTGCTGCTAATTGGTGCCATCCTGGTCAGCCTGGGAGGACTGAGTGTGCACTGAGATCTGCAGTGCTTGGAGCAGGGGCCAGGTAAATTTGTAGCAGGAGGTGTGAAAACTTTCACTGCTGCAGCCATGCTGTCCTGGATCAAGCATAAATCATTTCACTGTCCAGAACTGTCCAACGAGCACAAAAGAGGCTTTCAGCTGTGGATTACACCTAATTATTCAGGGAACAGTTCTTTTGGAAGGGGAGAGGGTCAAACTGTGCTTGAGAAGATGCCAAGCTCTGTGGTTCCACCCCCAGGTCCGTAACCAGCACTGGAGCCTCATCATGGAGAGCGTGGTGCCGTCGGACAAGGGGAACTACACGTGCATCGTGGAGAACCAGTACGGCTCCATCAACCACACCTACCACCTCGACGTGGTTGGTAAGTGAAGCTCTCATGGGCAGGACCATGTTTGGCACTAATGACTTTCTCTATCCAAGCCTTTAGAACTGAGCTGATACATCCCGCGTTTATTGTTTATTTTGGAGATGATTTCGTAGCACTCCAGAGATAAGATTTCACTGCACAGCCAAGTGCTTCATAACTTGATGTATTCATATGTCTCACTCGTGTCTGTGGGGTTAATCTACCCCTGCCTTGGCAAAAAAGTATAATATCCATATGTAATATCCACCCACATGTTTGCCATGGCGACCAAATAATAAGTGCTGATGCAATTTTAATCATTAGTATTGCAATTTAATTATTACTTGTACAATTGTACTAACACAGACTTTAATAACTGCAGTTATGAGAACTGTCAAGCAATCCTTTAGAGTCCTGTTATTAGAGCTGAAATGATTTTTTTTTTTAATGAAAAGCTAGATATTGACTTTGCAGCTAGATCTGGAGCTTCAGGAGAGGCAGTTTGCATTCACAGCAGTCTGACAGAGACCTGACTGGAGCCTGTTGGGTGGGCTCTGAGCAGTCTCCAAAACACAGATGATAAAAATTCTGAAGAAATGTTTTACCTGAGGAAAAATTCTAAACAGATGTGTGAATTTTTAAGTAGTAGCAAAGCTATGATTACACAGGACTATTAAACACAGGCTTAATAATGTTATCTTATTAATACCCAAATCCCATTGACTTTAATAAGGCTTGCAGATATTTATTAAGTTGTTAGCTAAATTAGAGCTTGAAATCTCAGGAACAATTTCTGTTTACCTCTAGTCTTGCTGATTAGTCTGGATGGGTGTGAGCAATTTTATTGACTCTGAAGACATTGCTGTCCAAAATAACCAGTGTGGCTTTTTAGGGATCTGAGCCATGGTTTCTGAAGTATGTCTTGAATGGGCTTTGCTCTTTCCAGCTCTGTGAGGTGATCTGAGCATTACTGTGAATAGAACTTTTGATCAATCACTATTGAAAGCAAAAATTATTTTGATTATTGTATGCTATTTTTGGCTGGTGACAGACAGCCCAACTCCATAGGTTCTTTGCAGAATATCTTACTGTAAGTGTGGGCTTGTATGATTTAAATTGTGACAAAATGTTCATTTCCCTAGTTCTTGATTGGTTTTACATGAGTAAAAATATATCCCTTGTGTTGTTTTGGATGGTCTTTAAAAGTAGAGTCTTGTTTTGTCTGAGACCACCTAAATCTGCAAAAACACACAAATCCAAGAGAAAGCAAATGCCAGTTTCTTGGGTGGCACAAAAGGAAAATACTCCCTATGAAAATGCCAAGGAGAGCTAGCCTTTGTGGGGCAGAGGAGGAGAGAGATCACTTTGTGATGAGGATCCCATCAGACTAAAGCCCCACCACCAGCCCTCGTACTTTTAACTCTTCAGAGCCTGTGTAACACCCAGCTCACCTGTATTTGAGTTTGGGCAGTCAGCACTGAAAGCACTGAGGGTTTTCATAGCCTTGGCAATATTTTGTCACAGAGTGAGTTCTGGGTATGTGTGGTTGAGGTGAGCTGGGTGGCTGGCAAAGCCATTTTTGTTTGAGCACTTGTTTAAACAAAGTTTATGGAGGGTGCAGCAGCAACGGCTGCTGGGGATGGATGTCAGTGGTTGTGGTCAGCTGTGGTTCTCTGCTGGCCACCTCATCCATGGCTCAGGCTGCCTGCAGGGGCTTGCCAGCCTCTAGGCCTGACTCAAAACCTTCCCTTGCTGAAATGAAACTGGTTAAAAATTCCCCTTCTCTACCCCCTCTTTGTCTTCCTGTCCCAGCCTGGCATGTTTCGTGTTGACCATAAATTTCTTTGCCCATTTTTTTTTCCTAGCGAATGTGTTCATGGATGATGTGGTCACTTGAGCAAATATTTGTCAGAAGCCCTCTCACCTCCTCTCCTGCTTTGAGGCTTTTGAATGTCTTGCATTGAGGAATATTTTGCAGGAGTTTATTTTTCCTGGCAGTAAATTATAGTGACCTGCATGAATGAATGGAATGGTAGTAAGGATTATGTCATTTATTTAAATGTCTAGTCCTTTCCTATAGAGAGGCAGGAAAGTAAATAATGAGGTTTTCAAAAGTGATGAGAGGTTTGGGGTGCTGGGTACCCAGCTGATGGCACCCAGAGGACCCTGCTTGTGTCCTGTAAGAAATGAAACCAGAAGTCCAAAAATTACTTTTGCAAGTCACAACCTTCCTGCATTTTGGAATCCTGCATACTTAGTAATTTTACCACTCTTTTTTTTTCATTTCATTTGATGAGTTCAAGGGTATAATTGTGAGTCTGTTTGAAAACCTGTGCATGGGAATATGCACCTTGGGTTGAGTTTAGTGTGAATCTCTCAAGAGATTGGGATTTTAACCTAAAGGGGGGTTGATGTTGGAGTGCTCAGCCATTCCTGTGTGGCTGGAGGCTTGCAGTAATTGTGGAGCATGAAATTGCTGAAGCAGTAAATTAAGGCTGGCCAGAAGGGGAAACTCTGACAGTTTTTCTAGTTGAGACAGTTCTACAGAGTTAACTTTATGCCCTTTTTTTTCTGTTTTCATATGAATTTTCAGCTCCCACAGGGTTGTGGAGAGTTATGAATGTTTGTTTAGAGGCAATTGCGTACGTAGACCGCATCTTACAAACTTCAGGTCGTAATTTTAGGTCGAGTTCTGTGTAGAAAACTGTCAGTTGAAAGCCTCTGAAATTACTTTTCTTATATGGTTTAACTGGTTCCAGAGCTGATTAAGTGTAAGTAATAGCAAATGGTATTAAACATGGTAACATATTACACTAACATGAGCATCTGACTATATGGTGTAATGTAGAGAACCCTCTGATTATGTCACAGAGTTGGGAGGTATCCCAGCAGAAATCGTGCCAAATAGTGACACAATGCTAGTTAGGAATATGCCAATAACTTTCCAAACCTTGAACTCTTCTGACAATTAAAAAGCCTGGAGCCAGCAGGGCTGAGAAGTTTTCAGTCAGAATGTAGGTGTGAAGTATTCTCATTTTTACCTTGTAATTACTTGCAAGAACTCTTAAGAGTCAGCTCAGATGGTCTTGTTCAAATTTACAGACCTGGCAAAACCCTTGCACTGATTTTTTTTTTTTACAGTGGGACTAGAAAATACAGGAGAAAAAAAAGCAACAAGTCATTGGCAGCCTCTCTATTGCACAGGATACTTGTGCACAGTGACTGTGTTAGCAGGGAATGGCCCATTCAAGTTGGCCAGGATGTTCTGTGCTGGACAAAGTTATTCTCTGAATGTTTGGGATACCCCAATCAATGGCCTTTTCCTTCCTTCTCCATTTATTTCCAAGTGGGGATTGCAGCAGGACTTTTACTCAAGGACTCAGAGTTGTTAGGTTGCAGTAGTGGCAAATGGTGGTGATACAAAACTCCACCAGGATGCTGTGAAAGGGAGATGAGTCGATTTTAGCTTTTTATTAGAGTAGGACCCAGAGGCTTCAATTAATATTGGATACTTATTGTCCAGGGCAACATGCCAGCACACAGTAATTGCTTACAACAGAAATGCAGCAAGGCCAGGAGAGGAAAATGTCACTGTCCATTTTAGAGATGAAAACCTGAGCTGAGGAGTGATGAAATTTCTTGCCCTGGGTCACACAGGAAGCTGGTGACAGAGCCAAGAAGCAAAGCTGGTCTTTGAATCCTAATCCAGTACCTTAATTAAAAGAATGTTCTTTCCCTTGTACAGTTTAGCCCATCAGCTGTTTTTTTTTACATGCAGCTGAAGTGCCTTTTCTCCTCCTTTGTATTTAACAGTAGGTAGAAACTTGGGTTTTTATGGTAAGCTTACTAATAGACTAACTCCATTCTCATTAAAGGTATATAAAGTCGTGCAATCTTAAGGGAGAAGGAATGAAAACGATGTGGTTTTCACTGGAGTTGCATTGTAGTGAATCCGGGTTGTAGGAAGCAACGTGGGAATGCAGCCACTGAGACTTGTATATAATTAGATCACTCTTGGATGGCAATTATTGCTGGAGTACAATTTCAGCAGCAGCAGTTCTGTTTGAGCATGGAGGAACTAATTGAATTTGGGTTTTAACGGCAAAAGGAAAAAAAAAAAGGTTACTCTTTGAGCAGTCCTGGGCCAGGTAGCTGTTTCTGCCCTATTTAATGTTGTCATCCGGGGAGACAAAAGATGGTTTGGTTTCAGGTGAAGTTTGCCACGTTATCTCATTTTACTGGGATTTATAAGCAGCTGCTGTAGCACAACACCTCTACAAAGGATATATGAGGAACCTGCTGTTTGCTATAAAAATGAATATGTTGCAAATACTTCTTTTTTTTCTTTTCTTTTCTTTTTTTTTCCAAAAGAAGCGCTTTTGCAGGCAGGTTAGCAGTACTTTGAACAGTTCCTAATTTGCCTCATAGCCATGCCTTTGGCTCTCTGCTGAGGAGTGAGCTCCAGGGGTGGCAGAGCACCACGCAGCTGTCCCCTAACAGCAATTCATATTTTCATATAAAATCAGGGTGAGAGTAAGTTCTCATCCAGAAAGCATTTTAAATGACTCTCAGTTTAAAGTTTGAGCCTCAGAAATCTCATATATGAGTGATTTTACTGATGGCTGTGCAGAAGAACACTTTTATTCTGAACTCTTGGTGGTTTTAGAGTGCTATAGGATAAATTTTATTCTTGTTCTTTTACGGCATGCTGTTAAAAATCTTACTAAAATGGGGTAGACATTTTGCTATTGGTACTTCACTGTTTATGTTTCCCTTCATTTAGACAGAAGGAAAAACTTCTGCTTTTGTTTCTACTCAAGTTTTATTTTGGGACTTTCATGTGCTCTCACAGTCTCTAGCTGCAAACATGGCATGAGCACATATTATTTTTTTATTAAAAGACATGTTTCCATTTGGTCATTCCTGAATTCATAAAAACATATGGATTGTTTGTTTTTTTGCTGAGGCTTGTTGAGATAAAGTTCAGAATTAGTTTGACTCAAGTATAGTTCTTCTAGTTCTTCCCTTAATTTCCAAAGAATTGTTTTTAGGATTCGGGTTACATACGAAAAAGGAACTGACACCAACTCAATAACATGCCTTGGGTGTTGCATCATTAATGTCTGGCAGGAGTTAGGGGGGCAGGTATTACAACCAAGCCTAAACTTGCATTTCTGGCAGATGTTCCTGTAGTTGTTGACTGGCTCTTTACAAGGACAAGCTTTGGCTTGATGTCTTCACCTCGGCGCTCCAGGCTGGGGCAAGATGAGGCAGGGACAGAAAAGCATGAAGGAATCCAGGCTGATGCCTGCCCTCAGGTTAGGCTGAGAGGGAAGATGCTTTTATTTAATGTGCTGATAAGCCCAGAGTGTGGACTTTACACCTGGCACCAGGATTTTTGGCAAGGTGTGTGCATCCAGGAGGAATTACGAAAATTGTTTAGTGCTGGGGGCTGTGTGGTTTGCTCCTGAAAACAAAGCCCACACTGTGATGGTTCAGCTCAGGGAAAATGAAAGCTTATGGGTTTTTCCTCCCCCCCTCTCCTCCTTAATAAGGTAAAAATATTCCAACCCTGTAGTTTTATAGCATTAAAGCTTCTGATTTCATTGGAGTAGTCTGGCTAAATTACACTTTATGGACAAATACTGGTGTCATTACTTCATCTGCTGGGTGAACAGTGAATTTGTCATGTTTGGAATGCTTCCTGCAGAGTCTGCTGGGGAGGACTGGTCTCCCTGTCCCACTTTCTGTCTTATTACAGCCCCAAGGCAGTTATTTCTCTTTTCTTTTGATGAGTGATGAACAGGATATTGTTTCAGCTCTGTTATTATCATTTTTAATCATGCCTTCTAATTTGTGCTGTATCCTACTTGTGGAAGTGCAAGTAGGAATTTGCAGGAGTTGTCTGAAGATGCAAACACAAGGCTGTTGCCTTGTTAATGTGCAATTGGCATGTGTCTGAAAGCTATATCTTGTGCCTGATAAGAGGGGCTTTGTGACCTGATCCAGCCTTTTCTCACAGCTTTATTAGTGGAAAAATGGCAGTGTAATTGGCAGTAAATTGGTAAAGCTGTTTTAAAAACAAACAAAAAAAACCCCAACCTAAAAATATTATTATAAGTATAGAAAAGTTGTAAATGAACTGTGATACAGGTTGGATGATGACATATTGAAGACAAACACAAGGTTTGCAATCCAAGAGAAAATAAAAATTAAAGGGGTGTTACCAGGGTGAGAGAGGCGAGAGGGTGAGGAGTCCGGCAGTAGAAAAGCATGGACAAATCAGTAAAATATAAAATTCTGTGTCTAATAAGGAAAAAGGTCACACCTAGGACCTTAGTGTTGGTCTCCTCTCCTCTCTCTGCTCTGCAGACCTGTGTGACCTGACATCCAGAGGTGGCTGTGATTTACAGTTTTTGGAGATTTTAAGCCATTATGTCATTTTTGGATTGCTACCGTTCCCGTGGTGCAGCTTCCACAGCTGTTGTTCCATTTAAATGTAAAAAGGCACATTAAAAATCAGAGTTTGGTAAACACTTTTGAATATTGAACTGCTCTATAAATTTAAGATACTGACTTTATTTTTTTCAGATTGCTCTTTGGAAGATAGCATGAATATGTTGAAATTTTTGACTTCTCATGGAAGTAAAACACTGACACTGTCAGAACTTTAGCAAAGGGAAGAACCCAACATGACAGTTGGAATAAAATAATTTATCATTTTTACAAGATGCTTATAAAAGTTTAAAATTACATCTACTTTTAGAGGGTTTTAAATCACCATCACAAATAAGGCGATCAAAGCATCAGTTATTTTGTGTATTCTGCATTTATAAATAATCTCCATGCATTTATTAGTGTTTATACCTGCAGCACTTTTTCTGCTGTTCAGTTGGATTATGTGCATTACCAAGCAACATAATTTCATTGCAGCAGTTGGTTTGCTTTGATATTTGTGCACCTAGAGTGTTTGTGAGCACACCTATGTCTATATTTGAGTGAATATCCCAGTAAATGGGCTTTATTGCCCCAACTGCTCTTCTGTGACATTTTCTCAGAAAGCAGCTCTGGCACCTGCTGCTCAGGCAGAGGCTGTTGCTGGTGCTGCTGTCTCTGCTTCCTAGGAAGCTGTGCATTTATGCTGAAAGGCAGGAAAATGGGGGTGCACGAATGTCGTGGATTATCCAAGCCCCACACAGCTCTTGCTTACTCCCCACTGTGGGATGGGGGAGAGAATCAGAAGGGCAGAACTGAGGACTCGTGGGTTGAGATAAGAGCAGTTTAATAATTCAAATATAATGGTAATAATGAGAAAGAAAATAAGGGAAAGAGAGAGAAATAAAACTCAAGAAAGTCAAGTGATGCAAATGAAAAACTGTTGCTCACCCCTGGCTGATTGGTGCTCAGCCAGTTCCTTGAGTGGCTCCTGGCCAGCTTTCCCCACAATTTATACACTGTTTGGTCTGGAATACCTCTTTGGTCAGCTGTCCTGGCTGTGTCCCCCCCAGCTCCTTGTGCCCCACAGTATCCCCCTGGCAGGGCAGCAGGAGGAGCTGGCAGGTCCTTGACTGAGTGTGAGAGCTGCTCAGCAGCAACCAAACCATCAGTGAGTTCCCAACATCATTCTCATCCTTAATCCACACAGGGCACTGGTACCAGTGCTAGGAAGGAAATTACCCACCCCAGCCAGAACCAGGACAAGAGAGAGTTAACAAATCAACTTTGTAGTTCTGGAGCACCAAGTTTGTGTCCAAGCGTGGCCAGCCTGTGAATGCTGGTACATCTTGTGAAATTTACTTGGATTTACCCAAATTAATGAAAATATAATGACAAATGTGTCTAATCAGGGTCTTCTCATGAGCACTCTTCTTCAGCATCTGGTCCAGCTTTAGAACAGTGGGTTGTGTGCTGCAGAAGGGAATGTGGTGCTGATGGAGGGATGTCTCCAAACTTCATCACCAGGGAAGGGGAAGCCCAAAGGGCTGAGTGAGGGCTGACACAGATTTATCATGAGGTTGAGCCAGGACTGTCCAGCACTGAAATTCTGGGTCCTGGAGCTTTCTTTCTGCCCTGAGACCTGCACAGTCAGTGTGGTCAGTCAGCTGCTGGTTGACTGTGTCTGGCAGGGAGCTGGGGAAGGGGCAATCCTGCAGTGCTTCCAATAATTTCACACCTGCACTGCTCAATAGAGCAAGTGTGCTGTGTAAGAAAAGGGGGGGAGAGAAATGTAGAAATGCAAGGAGCACTTTTAAAGCTTTACATAATCTTTTCCATTTTACTTTAAAGGCAGAGCTGTTTTCAGGGAAGGAAATTTGGCTGGTGAGAAATATGTAGTTGGGTCACAATACCAGCAGAAATAATAACTCCCCCCCATGTGCTTTATGGCATCACTGGGTGCAGTGGGGAGTTGAAGCCACTGCAGCTGGGAGAGGACATCATCCCTGTGGGAGGGATGCTGTTTGCCAGGCATGCAGTAAACCTTTGGCAGAGCCTACTGGAGAGCCCATTCCAGTGATGCTGGACTCAGCATTGTCTCTGGTTATTATACAGCAGCTGAGTGCTGGGAGCAGTGCACAGTTACAAAGGATGATATCTCTGGGTGTAAAAATTCATGCAGTCTCTGGGAACAGCCAGAACAATAAAATTTTACCACTTGTCTGTGAGAAGTCACAAGCTGTTTTTCATATTCTCTCGTAGCCTTTTTCTTTTAGGGTACACTGAAAAGAATATCAATGAAAATTGTAGCCTCTCATTGTTCTGTTTCCCATAATTTTTTTCACACTAAAATAAGGCCTCTCTACCCTTTGTTCAGACATGTATGAAGCATTTGCTTATGCATGCACTGTGAGAGGGGCACTGCAAGGGAGCTCCAAGATTAGTGTTGTACAACTCTTGCTGCTATGACTTTTCCTGCTCCTTGGGGCTGATGAAACCCACGCTGTCAGCCTGACAATGGCGCTTTGCTTTTAAGGACAAACTGGTCTTAAAACCCTGTTGATAATTCCATGTTTTAAAACAAGAGCATTCATGTTTCCTGCCTTAGCCTCAGGCTTGCTGGATGTTCCTGTCTCTTTTAACCCTCAGATATGTGTGTGATTTGAAAGGATAGCTTTTAACTAGTTCCGATTCTGATTTTTTTTTTTTTTTTGGTACTGTTTTTATTGGCATTAATGGGCTTTGTATCAAGCCAAATAGGTCAGTCTTGCTTGCTGTCTTTTCCCCATCTTGCTGCCCTGTGAGGAAGAAGTGTGCAGATGCACTTCTGCTGTAAAAGTGTGCAGAGATGGATTTTTAGCTAAAATGCAGATAGGACAGAGAGCTGAAGCTCTGCTGTAGAGCTATCCAAGGAGACAGATGGGATAACATCAGTGGGAGCCTCACCTGCTAGGGAAACAGTGCCATTACTTAAAATTAGAGGTGAAGGTGGTGAAGCCAAGGACAAAGAGTTTGAATACAGCTGCTTAACTTCTATAAAGATTTTTAAAAGGCACTGCCTTTTGCTTGGCTGGCCTTGGTGAGTAGAAGGGCTTGAGTGCCACAAGGAGGTTAGATGGAAGTGGCAGAGGCTTTGCTGTGGGTAAAAAATGGGTCTGCTTTAATATATGTGACAGGACTTTAATCTTTGGCATTAAAAATCTTCAGTAGTTCAAGATGAAGTGTTTAACTTCTTGTGAAAGTATTCAGTGACAGCAGGGATATGTGGAGTCTGGTTCCGTGCTGACTGCTGGTACTACCCAAAAACCAGAGCAGAGCTGGGTGGTGGGGCCCAGTTGTTGGCAAGGATGGAGTGAGAGACACAACAGCAGCTACAAGTGCCTCAAATTTGTGTAAAAGGCTTCTAAATGAAAGGACAAAGAGAGCTTAGATAATGGTGATGGAGGTTGGCCCCAGGTCCCTGTGCCAGGCTCACTGGAGCTCCAGCTGCAGCAATGCCCCTTTGAGCTTTGGCCACCAAAATGATTCCTTCAGGTGGTGTTGGGCCAGTAGGAGATGCTGCACATGGGGACTCCTGCTGTACTGGAACGTGGAGCAGCATGAACCATTTGTTGGCTAATACCTACTGGTTAAAAGATGCCAAAGTCTGTAAGGTGTGATATCATCAGCACTGCTAATGCTGGGCTGATCCTTAAGCGGTTCTGCAAGCCTGCCTGAGAGGCTCCTGTTCTTTATCAAGTGTTCTTGCCAGGGATGGTCTTTATCTCTTACTGTTTTATGACAGTGATGTTAATCCTTCCAGCCTTCAAGCATTTTGTGATTTTGCAGGGTTTAGGGAGAGAGCCTTGCCCCTGACTTGCTGTGGGCTCTACCTTGGCGTATGTAAATTACCCAGGAAGTGATGACTGGAGGGGTTTGTGTGTGTGTGTCTGTTCAAACAGAACATGACAGTTCAGCAGCACTTCTGAATTGGCCATGAACAACATGCAGTGCTTCATCTTGTGCAGGGAGAAACCCAAAGTGACGTGCAGCTGGTGGAGGCTGCTCAGCTCCTGGCTCAGGGACGTCTGCCACGTGACATTAATGAGCAGAGGTGTTCTGCCTACACCTGCTTGGCTCTTTCTGATCTTCTGAAAGAGCTGCCAGCACTCAGCCTTCCTGCTCCATGCCAGGGAGCAAAGGGTGGAGCTAGGAGTGTTCTGCTTCCAAAGTTTCAGAGAGCACGGGTTCCCCTAAGCAGTGGCTTTGTGCTGAGGAGAGGGAGCCAAGGTTTGGCTTGGCCCATGAGCAGAGAACTTTCCACCTTGAAGGAGGAAATTGCTGTGGGGACTGGCATCTCTTTGGTTGGACCCCTCCTACACCACTGCACATAGGGGTGTGGGGTGCAAGTGTAACTCCAAATAGGGTCCTTTGTGAACTCACACAATTCTGGCTTTATAGAGAAACCCAAGCTGCAATTCCTCATGCTGGAGTTGCTCCTGGAACTCACCTCTAATTCAGAGAACAATAATTAATCCAGCCTCTGAGTGCTTATGAATGGATTTGCAGTCAGTGTGGGTGGGATCTTTCATGAAGGATGGCAACCCTTGTGTTTCTCCTTGCAAACTGGTTCCTTTGCAGTCAGCTAGCACAGCATAGAAACCTGAAACCCACTGAACAGTAGGGGTTTAATAATCTTTAAATCTTTATAATACTCTTATAATCTTTAAGCCTTTATAATCTTATAATGGTTGATATTTAGCCCAAATAGATGCTGATCAGGCACTGATATCCTGTGGCTGGCCCCTTGGCTTTACTAAATGCTCCAGTCCTGTAACAGGTACCCACATCACCAAAACCAGCATCAGAGCCACCAATAAAAGTCCCTACATGTACAGTCTCAACAGGGATGTCAAAAAAGGAGCACAGAGACAGAGTGGCTTGCACAGAGGGAGGGAGTTGTTCCCTCAGGCTGTGTCTGAAATGGTCACTAGTGCCACTGCTGAGAAGAAATCATGTTTCAACTTTGAGGTGTTGTGGGGTGCACTGTGGGAAGCTGAAGCTTCACCTGGGGGGTTTCTGGGAGGTGCTGCTCCCAGACCCCAGCAGCCTTCTGAGATCTCCTGGGTTAGGTAAATGGCCCAGTGGAAATGGTGGGAAAGTGCTGCTCGTTGGTGAAGATGAAACACAGGACAGGAATGTTTCAGTCCAAGCCTGCAATGGAAAGGCTGTGGTTAACTTTTTTTAAGGCTTGCAAGTCAATCTTGCAAGTTTACAATGTGCAGCCAAAGCCAGTGCAAGAGCCTGTGATTACAGTCTGGCCTAAAATGCTGTAGGATGCTTCTGGGACCCATAATTTACAGCATAATTAACATCTTCCATAGCAACAGATGTTGCAGCATCTGAAGGAAGGTGGTTGGGAGTGGATAGTGTTTTCTCCAAACAGGGTCCAGGCTGCTGCTGAGTATTTCCCAAGCTTGGAGTAAGGCAAAATAAGCAACTAGAGCTGAGGATACTGTGCTGAGCAGGGCAAGAAGAGGGTATGGCAGGTCTGTGCTTTCAGTCAATACAGTGACAGCTGGAACTGCTTCATTTCTCATTTAGTGATGACTCAAAGCACAGAGCCTCTACCAGGGGCTGTCAATCCAGAGCTGGTGCTCAGAGGCATCATTTGAGGGATCCCTCTGTAGCTGCTCAGTGGCAGCCATCAAGATGAGTCCTTAGAAGTCAGTAGCATTTCAAAACTGCAATTAAAGGCTCTGATAAATGTGTCTAGCTAAAACTTAGGTAATTTTTTTCTCCCTCTCTTCCTCCCTTAATTGAGGATCTCTCCATTGTCCCCAGAACTCATGCCTGGTGCTTGGTCTTGCATTTGCTATTAAGCTTTTATTTTTCTAGCCCACACTTGAATCACACATTTGCAAGGAGAGGAAACAAGCACATTCAAAAGCAGAAAATAAAAGTAGTTTTCGTTTTCTCTTTTTTTTTTTCAATGAATTGGATGCCTTATGCAAAGCCCATTGAATTCCATGTGAGTTTTCCCCCCTGACTTCAATGGGCTTTGGTTCTGGCTTTTAGCTCCTGTGAAAGGTCCTGAACTATCTGTGCTGGGGTGACAAGGAAGCTTGGAGAGACAATTCCCAGAGCTCTTCTCAGCCCCTGGCACAGCCAGGTTGCTAAGGAGACTTGGCCTGGCCGGGGTCCTGGAGCTCCCCCCTTCCGGGGTTATTGTCTGCTCCCCCTGCCAAGGCTCTCTGGTGACAGCAGTGCCACTCTCTCAGCCACAATCCCTCTCCACTGGCCTCTGGCAGCAGCAATTCCTGCCCCACGTCTCCCCTGTGCTGCTTGGCGAGCAGCCTCCCCTCCCGTGGCTGTTCCATGCTGCTCCAGGGCTGCAGGGATGGGGTTGTGCCTTCTGGGGTCTCCCTTGGCTGTGGGAATTGGGGTTTGGTCCCTGTCACCCACCTCCACACCCCCCCAGCATCTTCACCTTGTAGGGTTGCATCACTTTCCTCTTTCTCTCCTCTCTCCTTTGCCCTGGCCAGCAAGAACTCCTGGAAATAAAGCCAAGGATGGGGAAGGGATGAGGCCCTTTTGTAGGAATCCTCTGTTCAGGGGCTTGAATTCCTTGAAGAGCCAGTTCTCAGGATTCCTTGGGAAGTGTGTGGGCTCCCATAGTCATTTCCAGTAGCTCCCACCATCTCTAGGGGTCCTGCAGTGCTTGGAACTCCCCAGGGATCTCGTTCCATTGTGCCAGTTTTTTGGAACTCAGAATTCTCCAGCTTTCCTGGATGCTTTGTAGTTTTATCTCTTGGAGGGAGGTATTTTGAAATGTTAACATTAACAGGCTAAATGACAGTTTTACTCTAAGCCTTTTGGGCAAGGCCTCTTTGTCAGTCATCCCTTCAGATAGTGACTCTGTTTGTCTACAGATAAGTGAGCAGAAATGCTCAAGCCCTGGGCACTTTTATGGTGGTGTTAAAATTTAGGTGCTTGTGGCCTTGAATCTGATAATTCCTCATGTGAGCAATCATTTTGACTCTTTTATAGATAACTGATTCCTCAGATGGGGATGATGTTGGTTTTGTATCTCAGCTGCAAGCTGGTGTCTGTCTCTTATGGTGGGATCCAACATGAAGCATGTTGGGGGTGATTTTCTGTGTTATAGCATATGTTTTTGGCTTGATTTTATAACAAAATGTCTCAGCAGTGAGATTGTAACACTGAAATTACAGTGTTCAGGCAGCAAAGATTTATTTCTCAAGGTGGTTCTTCAATATTAATGAACAAGAGGAATAGTGAGATCAGGCTCCAGAGCTATGAGATTTGTTGCCAGCTTGTTTTGTATGAAAATATTGTTTCAATAACTGGAGATGCATATGGTCACTATGTTTTAGTGATGATCCTGATTATAATTACTAGGTAATGATAAAATCACTTTCACCAGCCTTTAAGATTTTTTCAAAGGCAACTTTGACTCCTTTGCTGGTGTGCAGTAAAAAGGAACATGCTGTTCCCATTTAATATTGGTGCAGCTAGTTGTTTGAGTGATGATATCTGCTTAGAAATGTACAACTTGTATTTTAAATGCTGAATGGTGATGTGAGATTTATGAATATGGCTTTGGCAGTACCTGTGCTTAACAGAGTCCTTAGATGTGTGTGGGTTTGCAGAGAAGTAGGATAACTTCAGGATGTTTTTGGATGATTAACTAATAATGAAATTAGTATTTCCAAGAAAAGGTGCTGTACAAAATTAAGCGTGGTCATTGGTAATTAGTGGAAGTTTCTTCGTAGTTATTTTCCCCAATTCTGAGTATATTCTGTGTTTTCTTTGGACCCCAGGCTTGCCATGAAGCCCTGCTGGATTTGCATGGTGATGGTTTTGTTCTCCTGTGCTGTTTGCCTGTGTGGGCACAGGACTCCCCTCTGCTGAAGTGGAGGAGTTGGTGAACACTGATCCATATGTGGGAGGGCAACCAAAGTTTATTTTTAACACATTTGCTTTTAGAGAAGAAATTTCACAAACGGCCAAGCATATATAGCCATACATATGCACACACTTTAATTTTTTTAAATGAAATTGGGGACCAAGAGTGTGAGAACTCTGCTTTTACTCCTGTGCTTTGCCTCCTCTATTTTGGTAGAGGAAATACTTGACAGTCATCAATGAAAGATTAAATCATTGATGGCTATTGGGATAAACTAAACACATCTCATGTGTGGATGCTGGCATAGTAGGAACTTTTCCAAGATGTTTCAGGCCTCATTCTCTGGTTTGTTAAAGGGCAGAGAATAAGGTCACAAAGGAAATCAAACCCTGATGTGGAGAAATGAAACATGAGGCCTACTGACTTCTAAAAAACATTTTAAATAACATTCTCTAAGGTTTCATTTTATACCGAAGGCAGCTGTAATAAGTTTTGGAAGATGGTGTAAGGTTTCTATTAGAGAGAGATTTTTTGCTTGCTGTTTTTGTACCCAAAATGAAGGAATGAGGGAGATGGAATTAGAGGTTATTTAGTATAAGGTGAGAAACTAAAAGTTCTCTCCAGAACTGTAAAATAATAATTTATATGTTCTAATGCAATTTACAAATTAAAAAATATGAAACTGTTCCTGGATCTTTGAAAATGGCACACATAGCCATGGAATAATTTAGTAACTGCAATGCAAATGCACTTTTGCCACAAGTAAAATAAGACTGCTGCTTTGTAGTGTGCTGCCAGCATAGCCTCAGTGAATAAATTCCCAGTAGATGTTTGCTGCATGCCAAATATATTGGACTGTATAAAAGATCCCATTGTTCAATGGCATCATTATTTGCTATTATACTCACAATGTTTGCTTGTGAAACAATTTATTGGAGCCCAGTATGTTTAAGAAGGAATGCTTGGTTTGAAATTCAGCTGATTTGGCTCATAATGTCAGAGCTTTTACAGTATGTAGCCTCTAAAAATAAATATTTAGGTCTGCTATTTTTTACTTATCTTTGAAAGAATTCCTGGAGCAGGAGAGAACAGGGAGCTGAGGCTGGAGATGGGCAGTGAGCATTTCACTTCTGATTCATAGAATTGTTTAGGTTGGAGAAGCCCTCTAAAATCATTGAGTCCAACCATTAACCCAGCACTGCCAAGGCCACCACTAAACCACATCCCCAGGTGTCACAGCTGCACACATGACTTCCAAATGCCCTCCCTGGGCAGCCTATTCCTAAGGTGGGCAGCCCTTTTGGTGAGGGAATTTTCCTAGATATCCAATCTAAACTTCCCCTGGCACAACCTGAGGCCATTTCCTCTCCTCCTGTCACTTGTCACCTGTGAGAAAAGCCTGACTCCCACCTGGCTAAAATCTCCTGTCAGAGAGTTGTAGAGAGTGACAAGGTCCCTCCTGAACCTCCTTTTCTCCAGGCTAAACAACCCCAATTCCCTCAGCTGCTCCCCATGAGAGGTTGACTGAAAATGTGTGAGAAATGCTTATGCATGGGCATAGATTAGAAGCTGAACTGGCTCACATTAAATACACTTCATTTTTCCAGAGAATTCTGTATTTCCCAGTATCTTGGTGAGAATAAGAATGAAGCAGTTTTTCTGCTGCTGTGTCTGGGTGAAGCAGGGAACTGTGGTGGTGGTGGCACTGATTAGAGGAGCATTTTAGGAAGTTGAGCTGCCTGCTTTGTGCATCCTGCACTCTGAGGCTTCTATTGCCACTTTTGAGAAATTCCCTTTGGTTCATTTTAACACAGTTTTAAAATTAATCAATGATATTTCTTCTTAATGTGTGGAGGCCTAGTCAAATCAAGATATTTTAGAATTCAGAGGTAACTTTATTATGGTAGCTTAAAAACAAATCCATAAGGAGATATTTTAAATAATTAGAGCTGAGTTAAACAAATGAGTAAAGTGTTTAAGCAAGGTTTTCCCCCCTCCCCCAAAAAATGTCAATTCTTTAAATTACAAGTGTAGCACTCAAGCCATCTCCTTTGAACCGCGGGTTTTGTTACGCGCTTTGGCCGCGGCGTTACTTCGGAGGAGTCAGCCAACAGGCTTACAGGGCTTTTTGGCTGGGGTTCACTTACAGTTTTCTTGGCAGCCCTGCTTATTTATGCATCTTTATTTCTCTCTCTCTCCCTCTCTCTCTCTCTCCTTCCCTCCCGTTCCCTGCCGGAGCAGAGCGCTCCCCTCACCGGCCCATCCTGCAGGCCGGGCTCCCCGCCAACGCCTCCGCCGTGGTCGGGGGAGATGTCGAGTTTGTCTGCAAGGTCTACAGCGATGCCCAGCCTCACATCCAGTGGATCAAGCACGTGGAGAGGAATGGCAGTAAATACGGGCCAGATGGGCTGCCCTACCTGCAGGTGTTAAAGGTGAGGCCCCGCAGATCCCAGCAGTGGTGGTGCCTTCTTTAGAGCGCGGCATTTGTTTGGTGTGGATCCAAGGATCTTGAGTTCTGGATTTCTTTTGCAAGTGGAGATGTTTATGTTACAAATAGATAAATGTTTGCTTGTCTGAATGCTAACTGTGCAGCTTATAGACACTGTTTTGCTCCTTTTTGCTCCCTTTATATCTAAATGTTTCAGGCATGACTCGTTCAGAAAACAATTGAAAATCCTTCTAAAGGACATCACTGACATTTTTGTATGGGCAGAAAGCATCCAAAACATACCTGGGACAATCTACTCCATTCTTTCATGTTTCTTCAGCCTCTTGATTTCAAAGTAACGTGGCAGCTGCAGCCAAAATTGCTGGAGGACTAGGCTGTCTGCATGCTGAGCCTGCAGAGATGTCTGGTTTGGAGCAGTATTGGTACTGTCATTCCTGCCAGTTTGGAGCAAGCCTGACCAGGGAAACTAAAGTTTTCCAAGCTGGGGTGGCATTGCCAAAACTCTGACAGGCAGGACAGCCAGCTCTGTACCTGCTTGTCCCATGCAGTACTTGCCTAGGTGGATATTTTTTTCCCCCCATGCTGCTGTTTTCTAACTCCTCGTGCGATGCTTCGGATGTAAGAAAACCAAACAACAACAACAGCCGAAAGGAAAAAAAACAACCCAAAAACTCAAGAAATTCCAACCCCAAACCCGTTAATGTTTATAGGCTTATGTGGAATATTCTGGTGACATGTTGGTGGTGGGACCGTAGGCAGATTGGTGTCCATTCTGGGCAGCAGTGACGTTGTTCTCCTGTGTTATTGGTCTATTCTAGCACTCGGGGATAAATAATTCCAATGCTGAAGTGCTGACACTGTTCAATGTGACAGAGGCGGACGCTGGAGAATATATTTGTAAGGTCTCCAATTATATAGGGGAGGCCAACCAGTCTGCCTGGCTCTCTGTTCTGCCAAGCCTACAAGGTAACAACGTTTTTTAAAGCAAGCTGGAAAAAAATGGTGCTTTGGGAGACTGCAGGCAGCTTGTAGGATACTCTCTGGCCTTGGTGGTATTTGTGTAATCCTCCTTTGGTGATGCAGCTGGTGTTACACCAGCAGCCATGGAAAAATTCCCACAATATTCTCTGTGTACCAGAAGCACTGCTTTGGTCTCTGATGCTGATCTTTATTCTCTCTTTGGTGTCTTTGTGTCTGCGTGTGTGTGTGTCCAGTTTTGCTGTTAATTTTGCATACTCTGCAGTTCACACAGAGGGTACTCACTGAATAATATAATTACAGACTAGTAGTGTGTATTTATGTATACACATAGGTGTGTATATATATGACTTGTTCACATAAATACCCACTGGAGCATCACTCCACGTCAGTTTAGTCACTTACAAATTCCAACCTTGCCTGTGACTGTGCAGGTGGGAGGGTTTTTCCAGGTCTTACTCACCCATTACTAACTGGGTTTTACTCAGCAGTAACAATAAAGACAGGCAACTGTGTGAGTACAGCCCACAACTAAATTTACCTCAGAATGGTTCAATAAAAAGGTATTTATTCCCTGATTGTGTCTTTGAAAGTAACATCTTTGAATGGAATAGAGATCAAAAGTAGCAAACATTAATTTCTCTCAACCTCCATCACTGAGAGCTTGATGCTGGTGCCCTGATGTGCCCATCTTGGGGCAGCTGGGAAGTTCCAGGCCTAAGATTTGCTCCATTTGTATGAATTTGAAAAATCACTGATACTTGGATTGGTACACAATGTCAAGACAAGAAGTCTGGAAGATGACCAGTAAAAAATTCAAAACTTGCAGAGTTTTACTCCCCCTCAGTCTTTAAGATATAGAAAAATGTATTTTATTTCGATCTCCTGGTTCTCAAACCTTGGAAGTTTTTTCTTTCCCACCTGTGAGAGCCACAACTGAACAAGATCTCTGATTTTTGAGCAAGAGTTGGGATACTTTCCACTGTGCTGCTAAGCAAACCACCAAATAATTCCAGATTTGAGATTTAAACAAGATTTGGCAGCTCTTCACAATGTACAGGAGTGGTTGCTGCCTGATCATTTAGTGCAGTGGGTGATGCATGGATCATACACAGTCCAAGACAGCTACTAAGTTGTCTTTTGGAGCAGAATTCACCCCATTTTAAAAATCATTTTAGAGTATGCCTTTGTGGTAAATTCTTTCCTCTGAAACAGGTATCTACACGTGAAGGATCCCACATTCTGTCCTACTTTGTTTTCTCTTTGTTTTTCTTTCCACTTTCTCTTGTTATAAAAGAAGGAGAAAAAAAAAAACCCCAACCAAACAACATTTGTGGGTGAATTTTTCCATGTCTTTTGATTGCATGCATGTTTAGGTGGTGAGTTTAGGTCTGGTGAAGGGTGTTGATTACTTTCTGAGGTGAGCTGGGACCTGTTGGTGGACGCCTTTTGGACGAGGGATTGTGGATGGGGAAAGGAGCTTTGCATCTCTCCACCTCTGCCTTTACCAAGTGCAAAGCCCTGTGGCTCCACCTCCCTATCCACAACAATTCTCTCAGTGTCTAGCTTTTTTTCTCTTGCTTCCCTCTTGTTTTTTTTTTAGGCTGCCGGTGTTAACACCACGGACAAAGAAATTGAGGTTCTCTATATACGGAATGTAACTTTTGAGGATGCTGGGGAGTATACATGCTTGGCGGGTAATTCTATTGGGATATCCTTTCACACTGCATGGTTGACAGTTCTGCCAGGTATACACTGCTCTCTTTCTGTGGTTTTTCCTTTTTTTTTCCCCCCCTCCCTCCCCTTGTTGATTGCTGCAGAATTAGCACGGCTTCTGTCTCAAAAAAAAAAAAAAGGACTTTTACAATGATTTTGGTTTTTTAAGAGCAGTTGTCTCAAGGCAGTGAGTTGTTCTGTCACGTATTTCCAACTCCAAAAACCAAACAGCAACAAGAACCAAAAAGGGAGTGGAATGTGTGGCTATTGCACTTAATTGAAATGTTTTTACATCATCAGAAATGCTAAAGGAGCTGCATTTCCTTAGCACTTCAATGAGACAACTGAAAATCAGCCCATAAATCATTGTAAACTTTTTCAAGAGAATGAAATTCAGTTGGTTTTGAAGTTCGGAACTAATTTGGCAATAGTTATGTAACGGCTCATTAAATGCCTGAGCTATTCAGTGTACTTCAATTCCGTTTTACCTATCATGCAAATCTCTCATGGAAATTCCAGTTTCAATGCCAGAAGATCATGTACAGAAGCAGTGCCTTCCATATCTTGGGAATGGGCTCGGTGCATCTTTAAACATTGCATGCTCTAAGGGGACAAGTAGTCATTTGCTTTTACTGCAAAGCATGTCTTGCTGTTCTGGGGTTGATGATGTTTCTGTCCTTAAAAGAAACAAACATCAATGTGCTTTATTGCCTGAAAATTGTTATCAGCTGTTAGAAGATGTAACCGTAGCTGGTTTTGACATTGGTCAAATTTTCTCATTTATAACTGTTGGCAGCTGCCTCAGGAATTCCTTTTGAAAAAAAAAACATGAACCACCTGAGGTTTGCTGGGTCATCTTGTGCTTAACGTTTATTAATTGTTAATCCTAAGCGAGAGGTACAAAACTTACATGTGCATATTGCTAGAGGCTCACAGTGTGGGAGTTAAACGTTCCCACTGTCTGCAGATAATTTCTTACCTTTTATTGAAATATCCTGAACAAGGCAGCTTTATTCCATCTCACTCTGAACTGAACCCCCAGCCTGTGAGGTGTCACCAAGCAGGCAGAGCAGTGCTTGTGTAGAGCTTGCTTCTGCTGGCAATGTTTGCATTTTGCAAGTGCTTGAACAGCATTTCTTTTTTTTTTTTTTTAAAAACAAATTTTCTTGTACAAAGTATTTTTATAAGCCTGGAAAGGCACGAGAAAATTTCAGCTTGAAACGTGCATTGCTTGCGGAGTGACCGCTGATGGCTGTGGAATGCTGTTTATCCGGGGGTTGAATCCCAGATAAGGGATTAGGGACACTGTTTGCACATATAACTGTCTTGAAGATAGCTTCAGAATGGTTTCAATCAGAGTAACAGCTCTGTAGAACCACTCCCTCCAAAATCTAATCTCATAGGCCAGTAACCACTGATGAGGTTACTTGAAAGACCGCAGTCCTCACAGAAGAGGGCTCGTTAATTAACGTGTTGCTGGCAATTCGTTTTTTTTTTTCACTTCAATTATGCTTTTTAATCCAGCACTGGGCTCCTCAAAGGACCTCAGGGGAGTTGGGCACCCAGCATTAAGTACAGCTGGTTAAGCAGCCAGGTCCTTGAAACCCTTCTGAAACCCCTAAGCTGAGTTTATAGACATGACTGGGGGACTGATTCATCCTCTGTATTTTGAGATCCTATTGAAAATTTTGAATAGACGGGCAGACTCAAGTCCAAATATTTATTTTCAAATTTAGACACTTTTTATTCAGACTAGCTGAAGCACAGTTTTATCTTTAGATGTGCTTTTATGTGGTTCACAAGAATTGCAGTGCATTTAAAGTTTCACTCAAGCAACAAAACGAACCTGAGCCTAGTTTGAACAGTTTTTTCTTGCCTCTAAAACTATCCTTGATCATGCAATATTTCAATGTATATGGATGTACTACCTAGGCAGACACGTGTATATGTGTATGTATATATAGATGCAGAAGCTCACACTCAGTGCAAACTGAGAAATTGTAATGGAAATCAAAGCAGTAATCTGGAAAAAAAGAATTGCTCTTAGATTGCAAGATGGCCTAAACATTCAGTGCTCTGAATACCACACAAAAATTGGTTCTATTTTACCATGACCTGCTCCAAGTGCTGTGCCGAACCCTGCCCGTTCCCTGTGCTAACCTTGTGCCGTGATTGTTCCCCTCCTGACACCTTCCCCATCCAGCTCCTGAGAAAGAAAAGGAATTCCCAACGTCTCCAGACTACCTGGAAATAGCCATTTACTGCATCGGGGTGTTCCTGATTGCCTGCATGGTGCTGACGGTGGTGCTGTGCCGCATGCGGAACACCACCAAGAAGCCGGATTTCAGCAGCCAGCCCGCCGTGCACAAGCTCACCAAGCGAATCCCCCTGCGCAGACAGGTAACAGAAAGTAGATAAAGAGTTTCAAAAAACTTACTTTTTAACCCCAACAACCAAGCCAGCACGTCCTTTTGCTGAGAGCTTTGGAAAGGGAAATGAGGAAATTAATAAATTATATCGGGTTGCGGTAGGGATGGGATGGAGAGAACGTCTTAGCACAGCGATGTGTGTCTCAAGTAAATTAGGGCAGGGCTGTTAATGAGGAGAGAAATGTAAAGACTATATTAACAGTCTGTAGATGGGACAAAAGCCCTGTATTTTAAGTATTTTGGGGCCTGATCCCACAACTTCTTGGAGTCAATGGAAAAAATGTTACTGCCTAAATGGGCTTTGGAACAGAATCCGATTTAATTGTATATTTATGATGTTTCTAAGGTGATTGTTATTGTGGTAACTAGGTAGCAGATACAGAGAGGTATTTTTCAGGAGGGCATTTGAAGACCAAGGGGAGGGAGTTTCATAGCCAGGCATCCAGAAAACACCCCAAAATAGAAAAAAGACTGTAGTAAAGTAAAAATAGGGGAGATACTATATCAGATCTTGGACAGCTTGATTAAGATAATGATGCTTTTGAGCAAGAAACAACAGCAAGTGCCAGATTTAAAATGCAGACAACAGCATCACATGAAATACATTTTACAATTGTTTGTGGCTGGCAATGAGCATTTCTGGAGAAGGGCGATGCCACGAGCAACAAACCAGTTGAACAAGTAACAGGACTTTGGCTTTATCACAGGCCACCACTTGCCAAAACAGCCTCCATTCCCACATACTGTCCCCTCCTGAAGGATTTGTGGTGCTTGTAGAAGCTGGAGTTTAATAACTTTTGATTTTCTTGCAATAGATCTTTAGGGCAGACCTCTGCACCCCCAGTTTTCAGCCCTGCAGGATGGGGGATGTTGGAATCTGAGGCTGTGGTTCACCTCAGCAGCCAAAAAATCTCTGTCTTGGGGGGTTGGATCCAGGCTCTGGCCAGGGAGTTGGGATATGAGGGTTCACTTTGTGTTCATCTGCACCATGAGTAAGTAGTGCAGGATTTCTGCAGATTTGTTTTTACAGCCTGCCCAGAATATTGTCACTGTCAGAGTAATGCATGTACCCTAAAAAGGGTTCTTCAGCGTGGGTAAGTGTTTGAAATGAGATGTATGGGCACACAGAGCGGGAGATCCTGAACAGCATTACATTTTTCTGGACCCTTGTTGCATGAATTTCTTTGGTTAAAAATACCAGGGAATGGAATGCTTTAATTACCTTCCTCTGAATTCAGTATTTTACAGAATCTTGAGGTGGGGCAGCTGAACTTTTTACAATCTGAAAGATACTTGGTTTGTCTTATGAACAAAAAATGTTAATTCTTATTTTTTTCTGACTTTCTTTGGCGCTTTAGGTTGGTTGATTTTTGTGGTGTTTTTTTGGTTTTTTTAATTTTATGATTTTACTCATTTGCTTGAGTATCACTGGGACAAAGAGGGACTTTTCACTCTGAGTGTGTCAGAAAGAGTGATGAGAAGCCCTCAGCTCAATTCACACATCTCTCTGGCTAGAAATCTGTGTAGCTTTCTGGACAAAGAAAGCCTTTCAGATGCTGTGTGCTTAGCCAGAGAGAGACTGAGATATGTATCAACTGCTTAGATAGGAGACATTTATTAGATTTCTGCCTGAATATAAAAGCCTAATGATTCAGAGATAAGTTGATGGTATAAAAAAATACCTCGGGTTTGGTGCAGGCTCAGTTGTGTCAGCTGGAAATGGTTCCTCAGGGAGAAGAGTGTTATTTCATTGCATGTGACAGCAGTGCCAACCACTGCCCTCAGTTTGGTTATTTATCTTTAAATGATGCAATATGGACCTTCTCCAAAGCTATTGTTTTCACAGGGGAAAGAAACTGTCTTACAGCATGTTTGTCACGTTGGGTTTTATCGATTTATTTCAGTATTTTTGCATTTTTTTTAGCCGAGGTGGCATTTTGCTTTTAAAACTGGGAATACTTTTTTTGGAAAAAGATTTATATTTGAAAGTGCAGATGCTGTTTCAACCCCTAAGCAAAAATCTCACTAGTTCCTGGTACTGTTTTGTTAGCAGCAGATGCTCACTGGAGGTCTTTCTGCTTTTGTGTCTTCATGGAAGAAAATGTAACTACTGTAAGCGTTGTCTGAAATCTGTATCTCTGGTTTGATGATTTCACTGGTCAGCTTGCAAAGGCAGGATGAGACAAGCAGTCCCTGAAGATTTGCTTGTGAATATTCCTTAATTTCTCCTTGGTGCTGAGGCTGCAGCAGCTCTTTAGTTTCTGCATCTTTTAAAAAGCTGGCTTTGGATTTCAGGGCTGTTGTCACAAGTGATGAAGAATTGAAAAATCATCCAGATGTTTTATTTAAAGGGGTGTGTGCTTCTGGATCATTCAGCCCTGTTTCATTGTGCCACCAAGCTCAGTTTGTTTCAGTTTATTTGTATTGCAGAGGATTGTATTTAAACTTGGTGGGGTTTTTGTCACTAAGCCTTTATTTATCTGGGGATGAGAGAAGTTCTCCCTTTGTGCTGTGTGTGGGAGGGATGAGGTGGGAGGATGGGAGATGCTCGTGGCAGGTAGGCTGTGAGAATGGGGCAGGGATCCAGGGCTGGGTGATGGGATTTGTTGGAATTCCTGAGAAATGAGGCCACAAATTGGGAAATTCTTGATATTGTTTTCAAAGCTCTGCTGCTGCTGGGTCAGGGTCCCTGAGGGTCTGGGCTGGAAAATAATCCTGGTTCACAGAGAGACATTTGCACAGCTCTGATGCCATCTTGTCTGAGCAGGAGAAGAGTCTTGCTGAGTAACATATGGTTTGGTTTGGATCCTCCTGCACTGTTTAGCCTGAGCCACCACAGGATTTTATCATTCCCCACATGCAGGAATTTTTTCCTGCCAAAATGTGGTTCTTTTCACATTTGTAGGAAGGGTCGGGGTGAAGTCAGGAATTATCAGCTCCCATCCCCTACAGCCCTCATGCTCACTAGGACCTGGTGCTCAGTTTTCAGTTTTTTTTCCAGGGAATTCCAGCAGGCTCTTTTTCATCAGAGCAATTCAAGTGTTACCCATGGTCTGCATGGAGGTGCCAGCTTGAGAAGGAGAGGATGAAGAATTTGTAGGATTGAGCCTCACAAGCTGATTTGCAGGACAGGCTTTAAGTGACAGGGCCACTGAGCCAAAAGAGTAAAGAGCAGCCTTCAATAGCATGTACACCTATTTTGTAGAACCTTTATTTTAACAGATAAATTTTAATTGAAGAAGACAAAAAGTCCCATCTCTTGTGACTTGCTCAAAGTCAAGCACAAATGTTTGTCATCACTAAAGGTTTTCCTTAGGGCTGTCACAGTCCATCTGTCAAATTTGGACCCCCTCAACCTGTGTCTTTCTTAAATAGGAAGCAATGGTCTTTTTTTATGCTTAGCATTTAAAATACACTCCCATTAATTTACGTGTATTTTTGTTGTTGTGGAGTCTGATCCTTCATAAAGATTTAATGGTTGTGTTTGTGATGAACAAAGAATGATGGATTTAAAGCAAGGCTTGAGCTGGCCCGGCAGAATAGTTCAAAATGGTAGTTCAATAATCCAAAATGATGATGGCAGCTGGAATGTGAAAAAAAGAGAAAAGTGATCAGGAAAAAGGAAAATGATGTAGTATTTCATGTAATATTAAGGAGTAAAATGATAATTTTTAAAGAGAAATAGACTTAAGTACAAAGATTATTACACAACTGTCAGTAAGATATTGTTGAATGGAATTTACCTTAAGTATTTATGTTATTTTTTCTTTCTGCTTGGATTTTTCTATATGAAAATCTCTATCTTGTCTAGTGGTACTTACTGGATAATATTTTGTGTATAAGTGTTTCCAAATGAGTTTCCAAAAGCGTTTCATGGAGGGGTGGTGCATGTGTTTTAAATGTCAGTACTTAACATTAGGATTACTCAGTTTTGTGTAGTGCATTTAACCTTGTATTTCCCTGCATCTGGTCACTCACATGGGCTGTTTCTACCAGCAGCTAACAGCATTATTTACTAATTATAATATACAAATATGCATATGATTTCAAATTAACTTTTCCAGCAGAGCCTTCAAAAAGGCTGACAGTTATAGGAAATCACTGCATGCCTGCTAAAATGTCCCAGCATGAGTGCCAGAACTGACAGATCTAGGCTCCAGGACATGGTATGAATTATCAGTGGAGGAAAACACCCTTCATAATCAATTACAGACAATTACACACTGCTCTGCAGCTGATTTTGCCACATGGCATTTAAAGATTCCAGCAAAGATTTGTTTGTTTTAAATGCTCTGCTGCTTAGAAATGCTTGTAAAGCATTAGCTGAGAGCTGATTAAACACAGTGTGTTGGCCAGAGGAAGAAGATGGAGTTAAAATAGGGATATAATCATGCACTGATGGGTGAGGTTTGGGTGCAGTGAGCTTTTCTGCTTTTCAAGGGCAGATGTGGAGCTAAAGGTGTGTCTGAGGCTGGTGCTGTTCTCACTCCTGGCCTGCTAAAAGCACAAAGGAAGCACACAAGGAATATTTTCTGGAGGAGCTCTGCCTTCCTGTTGAGGTTAACATGTACCATAATGGTTCTTTCAGTGCTCTGCCCAACTCAAGCTGACTTTCCCCTTTCTTTCTTTAATTAAGCCCTCAAAACCTCTCCCTAGTGCAGTGTCATCACTTAAAACAGGGTGTCAGCACACTGAGGAGGCCCCCACGATGTTTAATTCACCTGTATCAGGTGAACCTGCATGGTGAGAGGTTGGAGAGCAGAACTGCATGTGGCAAGCTGGGAAAAAAAGAAAAAAAAGCATATAGAAAGCTGCCAGATGAAATGTAGATTAAAGCTGACCATGTCTACTGACCTTGGAATAGGTGGGATTTTCCTCAGTCTTTTATAGTGTGCTCTAAGGCAGTGAAAAAAAAAAAGATGCTTGAGGGAGGAGACCAAAGGTTAATTCTTTCTTATTGCAGGAAAGGTGAGAGGCCATTTCAAAACAGAAAATCTCCCCCAGCCACAGGCCAGGCTGGGTTGGCTTCATCTTTTCTGGAGCAGAGTTTTATAGCCCTTGAGCTCCTGTAACTCCTTGTACTGCTCCAGTTAATCAATCAGGAGAATATTCCCTGGGAGTACAGTCCATTTGTCTTCTCCCAGACACGGGGTAGCTCCTCTGGATTTCTCATCATTCCTATCCACATTAATGCACTTTTTGGTTACCTCTAGTGTCTCTGGCCCATCACACAGTTCTGCTGTGATGTAAACACGTGGAACAGTGTTAAAAGGGAAACTGGCAGAGCCTTTAATCTGCTTTTTTTCTATACATTATTGCTATTTAAGCTCTGTGTTTAAAACTCATCACCAGAGTATTTCAGTTTATTGCAAGTTTGTATTTATAGGCTTTAACCAGGCTAAGGCTGCTGAATGGTGAGTGTAAAAAATTTGTGAAAAGATGAAACTCTGGAAGAGATCCAGACAGCGTCTACTACAATTATTGCATTCATGAAAAAAAAACCCAAAAACAAGACCCCAGAACACAGAATTGTGGACCATTTCTGATACCAAAGGTATCTAAATTTTGTAGCTTCATTTCTATGCCTTTCTGTCCCTTGGAAACAATGGCTGTAATGGCAAAGATAGACATGAAAGTCAAGGAAATGTTAATTAATAAAGAATATAAGAATCAAGACTTGAATAAAGATCTTAATAGGATGATGGAGGATAGTAAGCAGATTTTGGGAATATGGAGGAAGTGTTCATAGAGTATTGATAAGTTTGTGGTGAGAGATGAAAAATGGAAGCCAGAAATAACAGAAAAGTGGAATTCAGGAAAGTAGGGTTGGGGGCAGAGGAGCTGCCACATTGGAGATTTGCACATTTCTTGATGCTGACCTGGTTCATTTCATGAAGCATCATTTTCAAACTGTAGTGAAATAATGAAAATGACCCAAAAAAAGGCAGATAAGATTCCAGCCCTGGTTCTCCTGTACTCTGGTCCAGCAGGTGAGTTCCTCTCTGCAGGCTGGGCATGGCAGCATCTCTCTCCCAGGACTCCATTCAGTGTTCACTCACTGATTTATTTACAGCTCCATAGTCTGCCTTAATAGTACTTTTCTGTTTGCATCCCAAGTGGTCACTGGATTTATTTTCTGAGAGGAATGTGCCAGGTACTTATATTTGCTGAAAGTAAATATTAACATTTGTGATGGTGGAATGAATGAGGCAGAAGGAGTCCACCTTTCTTTTTTGAATGGTGGCCTTGTGTTTGTGCAGTTTCACTCTCTCTTTCCATGGACTCCCAATCTTGTGTGCAGAAGCTGTTTCTGATATCAGGAAAGATCTGTCAGCTGCAAATGTGGTTGCCAAGATTAATTTTTTGATAGCATTCCTCAACATTTTCTTCCTTATGAAACCTCTTGACCTCTGGCTTTAGAAAGATGCCTTTTTTTAATCTAAGACCCGTGGAACAAAACTGTAGCCTGGTGACATTTTACATTAGCAAACCTGGTGGCAAAGTCAATCCTCATCCAGGTGATGAGGGTGTGGGCACTCTGCTGCTCCAGGCCTCCAGATGGGTCCAAGAGAAGAACCTCCTGCTGCCTGGTGTGAGGATGGGTGCCAGTGATGGCTTTGTGACAACCTTCATCCCAGCCTGGCTGCCAGGACCAAGATTGTGACATGAAGAGAGGAGGAGGATTCACACTCAGGAGGGGAAGACTGGCAATACAAGCATTTCTGTTTTGTGTTAGCATTCAGCTTGAAACTCTGAGGTCAGCAGATGTCAGGCTGCTGCTTGCAGGCTTGAGGAAAGAGCCTCATAGAAGATTCACACCAAAAGAAATTTTGTTATATGGATGGAGTGGCTGCCTGTTTTTTCAAAACATTTATCAATAAGTTCCTTTGATATCCTAAGGAAGATATCAGGGCTGGTGAGAAATCACACTCCAAAGTTTCAAAACTGGGTTATTTTTAGGACCTCTTCCCCACATTTCCTGTAGAATCTTTAGCTAAGAATGCAGTTAATTGAAAACTGAAGTATTGTGATAGCTTTTTGATGCTTTCAGCATTGAGTACTTGGAAGATAGAAAGTAATAGAATCATATAGGCTGGAAAGGACCTTTAAGATCATTGGGACCAAGTGCAAGCCCTGCCAAAGCCACCACTAAACCATGTGCCATGTGCCATATCTACACGTATTTTAAATCCCTCCAAGGTTGGTGACTCCACCACTGCCCTGGGCAGCCTGAGAGTCCATCCATTGAAGGAACTGTTCTTAATGTCCAATCCAAACCTCCCCTGGAGGCCATTTACTCTTGCTTTTGCTTTTCCTTGGGAGAAGAGATGGAGCCCCCCTTGATTTGGGAAAAGCCGTGGTGACATGGGCATCTAGAAGTGGATGAAGAGAACTTATTGGTCACCTTTGCTCATGGTATAAGCTGCCCACTTGGATATCTGAGGGCAGTGATGTAAATACTGCCAGTTTATTAAAAAAAATCTTAATATGATAAACAAAAACACCTTCTGAGAGAATAAATTTAAAGCTTAGGTGGTTTTTGATTTATGGGGCGGACTGACAGCCTTGGCAGCCATTAGAGTCAGTATGTGCTTACAGGGGAGGCTAAATGTGACAACAGAGCACTGGAATCGAGACTGTAGATTCAGCCACTTCCTAACACCATGATTCTGAGCTGGCTTGGTATCAGGTGCTGCTGGTGGTTTTCACAGTTTTGGGCCAAGATTACATCTCCATCTTTTTGGTTTTTCCCTTGTTGCATCTTGCATTGCAACCACAGGTGTCGGCCGACTCGAGCTCCTCCATGAACTCCAACACGCCCCTGGTGAGGATCACCACCCGCCTCTCCTCCACTGCTGATGCCCCCATGCTGGCTGGAGTCTCGGAATATGAGCTGCCAGAAGACCCAAAGTGGGAGTTCCCCAGGGATAAGTACGTAGCTTCCTTCCTCTGGCACCACCTCTGCATGTCTGAGTAACCTCAAACAGCAAACAGGGAGGAGGAGGCATCTCTCCTCGTGCCTCCTGGGATTTCTTTAGTTTAAAGAATAAATCTCAGTTACCTGAAGCTGCTCTGAAGATCAGGATTCAGTTCAATCATATGAGATCAGTTTGGTTAAATGGAAGCTAAATTTCTTCTGCCTGCAGTCCTGATTATATTTTCAGATTTCTTGCAGGTTTTCAGATGCTCTGCTCAAGTGTAGTTAGGAGATGAGTTAGGAAAATTGGGTGTCATCTAGACTGGGAAAAATATCCACATGCAAGCAAGCACTGTTGAATGGCAATGATGATTTCCCCAAGCAATACCTCTGAACATTAAACCATGTTTCTTAGTCAGCTACTTAACTGGCTAATATTAAAAAGTAATACAATATGTAGGAGATAGAGAAAGTCTAAATTATGCTACTGGACAATCTTTCTGTCACATTTCTGGGTAGTATTTGGTGTTGAGTTTGTATTGACATGTATGGAGATGATTATTATTAATTTAGGGGAACATTTTGCATGCTGGGTGCATGTATGTGCAATCTCTGTGGCTTAAAAGTGTTGGGTTTCAAGCAGAGCATACTGAATTTTGATGTATTCAAATTCATGTGGCTACATAATATTTTCTTCAAAGCCTGTTGACTAACATTCAAAATGAGCTTTTGGATAATCTAATTAAAACTGTAACCATATTGCTTTATATAAAAATGGCATGCAAAAGAAAGAGATAATGTTAACACAGGTAGAACCATGATTATTTATCAGAATTAGTGCTGGCTTTAAGAAGTCTTTAGGTGGCTTTGAGAAAATAACACCTTTTATCACAGACAGTTCTCTTTGGAAGTTCAGAGTTTGTAACTTCTGAATAGAAGAACTGTAATTTTGAGCCCTCAGATAACTGGAAATTATTTTATTGGTTTAGCTGAAAACTGGAGTAAAAGGCTGTAATTGCCACCTGCAGCACTCTGGTCAACAGTGGGGTCTGTATATGTGCTCCTGTCAGCCCATGCCCTGGGGGGATTCTCCAAATGCGGAAAATTTTAGAGTTGCTAAACATTTAAACCCAGTGTTCAGCACAAATGTAGGTGGAGCAGATCTGCAATGAAAGGAGGCTATTTAGAGGCAGTTTATTAGGCTGGGGGGCAGCAGGCACACAATGAGGGGTTTGTTACTTTGGTCCTAGCAGGGCAATAGCACATAAATTAACCAGTTTCCAATGCAAATGTTTGTTCTCTGCCAAGACCCTCAATTCAGTTTTAGTCCTGGAGAAAAGGCAGGGTGACCTCAGCGTAGCATATGCTGCCCTTCAGTCTTTGCACCTTTTTAAAACTTGGATTTGCCTTAGAAACCAATCCAAAACAGCTTGAGGAATTCTCACCAAGCCAGAGCCCACATGTGACAGACTGCCCTGGGGAGGAGCCACCTCACTTCTGCCCTGTGTCCCAGCAGATGAGCAGGGCTTCAAATCACTGAGCCCTCATTCAGCATTTCTGCTGATGCTATGACAGCCTCTCCCTCTGCTTCATGGTGGAAGACAGGTGTCCATGCTTTTAAGAATGAATCCCTACATGTGTGATATCTGTGAAATCCTCCTGTTGACCATGGAAAGTCAAGTCCTTAAGAATTTGTTTATAGAAAATGCTTGTCTGAACCTGGCCCCTGTGTTGGAAACATTACCAGCATCACACTCACTGAGCATCCTCCCTGAGTGCTGCCACAGCACTGCTGCTGGATGCTATGTGGTGTTCTCTGCAAGTAAAGGAGCCTGGGTCTGGCCCTTAAGCACTTAGGTGGAATCAAAAAGGTTTTGCCCAGAGGCTTTCAAGTTTCTTTTTTATTTCATCTCTTTCTCCTCATGGAGACGAGATTGACATCTCTGTCTGTTAGATCTGAGCAGGTTCTGCAACCAGGAATATGCCCCACAAAATGCATTCTGCATTTAGAATGCACTTAGAGACTGCTCCTTTTAGGAGGGTTTGATGTTGATGCTGTGATGCTTACAACCGAGCTCGTTTTTCCCAGTCTCTGCTTCCCCTCTCTGAGCAGAGCCTGGGCTCTGTGGGCAGGAGGCACCTTTTGGTCCCCTCAGCCAAGACTCTTGTGGCTGCAGCCAAGAAATAACCACTGTGCTGGACCCTCTGTGGTTGAAAACTTGGCTCTCATCTCCTTGTGGTCACCCTGGGAACAAAGGTGACCAGCAGTGTGACAGTGACAGGAGGAGCTGGCCTGTTGCTGGCTGCTCCCCAATTCCAGCCACACTCTTGATGCTCTTTGAAAGCTCTACCTCTCCACACTGCATCTCCTCAAAAGCCATCAAGTACATCAAGCCTTGAGGAGAGCTTAAAAGTTTTAGTGGTTTTACTGGTTTTAGTAACTGATGTGCCTCTCTGAGATGCTCATTCTGCCATCCCTAAGAAAACACAAAAACCAACACGCACCCAGGCCCTGATTGGTTCCATATGATAAACTCTTCACACTGCAGCAAGCTGGTGAAAGGTTTTTTATATTTAGCCCTGGAATTTCACTGACTGCACCTCTTCACCAGATGCTGTGTTGTTAATCTGCTCTTTTTGCACCCCCAGGCTGACGCTGGGCAAACCCCTGGGAGAAGGCTGCTTTGGGCAAGTGGTCATGGCCGAGGCGGTGGGGATTGACAAAGACAGGCCCAAAGAAGCAGTGACCGTGGCAGTGAAGATGTTGAAAGGTAGGAAAATTGGGTGATTAGGGCTCAGAATGGGCAATATGACAGCTCTGAGCCACAGGATTTTCTTTTGTGGCATCTGAACTCTGTCATCGTTGTGGGGTGGGTCAAAGAGCGCATAGCTGACCTCAGCCTTCAGCAGTTTGGGGTGTAAATCTGCACCCTTGACAGCCTGTTTATCTTGAGCAGGGAGTATTTGGGAGCCAGGAGATGTATTAGCATCGTGTGGGTCTCTCTGCTTTCAGTTTATTTCATGTCAGAGAAATGACATGAAATCCTTGTGTAGAGCCAAGCCCATTCAGTCCAGGTGGTTGGTGCCTGTTTATTTGGAATTTAATTGTAAGGTTAGTTTGCAGGAAAAGGGGGTGTAATTGGAGGTTTGATAGCTAAGGACAGCTTTTTTATGTCTGATATTGTCGTGCTGCCTCTTTACTTAATAACACTGAAGGGTTGGCCAGTCCACCAAAGAGGCTGAGACTATTTTTTGGTAAGACAAAGTAGATGATGTGCAGTGTAAATGATGTGCAGTGTAAAATGGAAGACAAATCCCATATTCTGCATTTTGAGCCACACATATTTTACACCAACTGGTGAGCCTTACTGAAGCTCAGCCTGGCACTCTTAAATATATGAACTGAACCTGTGTCTTCTACAGATGATGCCACAGAAAAAGACCTGTCTGACCTGGTGTCAGAGATGGAGATGATGAAGATGATTGGGAAGCATAAAAATATCATCAATCTTCTTGGAGCCTGTACCCAGGATGGTGAGTAGAGAAAACAAAGTAAACCAGGACTTTCCAACAGGTCTGTGAAAGTCTCATTAATCATAATTTTTCAAGAGGTTTTGAGGAAGCAGTCATGCCGTGATAGGATTTTTAGGTATTTCTTTAGCTTAACAGCAATATTTTAACTTCTGTTTCTCATTATAGGTGCAGCCTTAATATGAGAAAGGGTCCTATACCATATGAAAACGCTCTAATCCCTTGCTGTAAGGAACAAATGACCTTTTGCAGGGCCTTTACCCATGTCTGCTGTTCTGAATTGTCAGCTCTGCTTTAGGACAACTTGCACCCCACAAATTTGAAATGAGCACTCTCACTCTTGGAAAAGCTAATTATGCCACATAAAGTGATGCAAAATGGCATAACACTCTGGAAATTAAAAAAAAGAAAAAATAAGCATTTTAAGGGAATGCTTCTTAATTTTAATTCTTAATTTAAGGGAAGAATTTTTCTTTCCTTTTGTTGGAGATCTCGGGGTATTTTTTGATTGAAAATACTTGTTTTTCAGTACATGACATGGTCTGAAAGGAGCAGGCACTCAGGCAGGGTTTAGGTGCTTTAAGGCACCAATTGTGGCTCTGCCACTCCTGCTGTGGAGCTTTGGGCAGTCACTTCCCCACACCCAAACCTTTTCTTTATTATTTTTAAAGCGGTGCTTACGGCTTTCCCATTTTATTGGTTCACTTAATTTATTACCGCGCACCAAAAGCTTTTTTATATTAAAAAAAAAACCCAAAAAACATTTTACCCTGTTACGTGACCCTGCTTTTCCCGTGGTCCTTTTCACCCCCAGGTCCTTTGTATGTGATAGTGGAATATGCTTCCAAGGGGAACCTGCGGGAGTACCTGCGAGCGCGCCGCCCGCCCGGCATGGAGTATTCCTTCGACATCAACAGGGTGCCCGAGGAGCAGATGACCTTCAAGGACCTGGTGTCCTGCACCTACCAGCTGGCACGAGGCATGGAGTACCTGGCTTCCCAAAAAGTAGGTGGAACTCAGCAAATTCAGGATGGAAGACATGGGAAATGAAGATGTCAAGTTCGGACTTGGAATGTTTATTATATTGTATCTATTTACAGTATTTACAGGCTCATGAGCTGGGAGCTTAACCAGCAAGCCAGGGAAACGAGGTGAAATGGAGAGCTTCTAACTCTTTCCAAGGTTATTTAAGCAATAATCACCCAATAACATGGTGACACCTATATTATTTATGTTTTTGACCCAATAATGACCACCCAAGGCCCGCAATGTGGACCTTCTTCACCCAATTACAGAAAACCACCCAAACTCATGAAGAGGAAGGAAGACGGTGAAGAAGGACAAAGACAACGCCCAAAATCCTCCACCCTGATTCTTATGTATACTATACTAAACCCCCAAATTCTAAGTTTCTAGGACTCCAACACTGTCCTCATCTTGTTTGTGTTCGAGAATTTTGCTGGGGGAAGGAGCTGCCTCAAACAGGTTATTTAATCCACACCCCTGCAGACCAGTGGGAAAATTCATACACTCAGAGAAGTTTTTCATCTTTGTTTAGCAATATTGCTGAAGTGAGGCTCGGAGTGGATCTTTTAAAGTAAATACTGTGCACATATCTGCAGTTGGAATCCATAAGCACAGGTGGTCACTTGGTTGCACAAGTCACATCACTCCACCCATGAGGCAGCAGGCTCTGTTTGCCTCTTGTTTCCAGTCAAACCAACCAAATCCTTTCACATTGTGACGTAAAACAAATGGATTCAGTGGCTGAAAGGACTTACAGAATAACAGCAGGCAGGGTTGAGAAGACCCAAGACACCAGGGCAAAAATAGTGGGCAGAAGAGGCAAAAATATGTGGAGTGTATTAGTCACTTAATTATGCATTTTACTTAAAACTGGTATTTTTTGGGAAAGTGAGCTTGTTGGAAGAATTTATTTATCCTGTCATGTCCCCAGACAGTTACTTCTAAAATCTGTCTTCAAACATTTTTTAACCAGCATTTTGATTAAATTATAGTTATAAAACCTTAAGTAGCCCTGTATAACTAAGTCTGTAAACACACTGTGGCTTAGTGGATGAGCAATCCTGGATACCCTGGGTGATGTTTGGACCCAAAGGCTAAACCAGAGCAGCAGATACCAATGATAAGTGCTTCCTGCAGGGTGTGGAGTGGTTAGTGGGATTTATACTGATTTCCAGTCATGTCCACTCCCAAGTATGGATCTGTTTTTTTAACCAAAGACCAGGGCTGAGTGTAACCCTCCATTCCTCTTGTGTGGAGTCATGATTTTGTCATTGTTTTTTCTGCACTTGTAGAGGTTGGGGAAGAGAGGGAATCCAGGTTTAATTTTGCTTTTATTCTTTTGTTTTGAAACAGTAAATCTTAGCACAGCAGGGTTGGCAGGGTGATGTGCATGACAGGAAGGCAAAACTCTTCTAATGGAGTAAAGCAGGGCTATTGATTAGGTGACACACCTCAGGATATCTCTTTCTGAGATTAATGCAACTCCTGGCTGGCAGTGAGCCACGTCCCAAGAAAATAGAGCTGATGTGAAAGGAAAACATAAATCTTTTCATTGGCCATCTTGAGAGCAAGTGTCCTCCTGAAGAGCTCTGTAGGACACTCCACAGGGCCACTGCAGCCTTTTTTGTTTGCTAAAGCACTTGATTGGTGCTGTGCTGAGCTGGACAGATTGAGAGGCATTGCCCAAGGCAGAGGGAGAACTGGGCAGCACAGAGTGGAGCTGTGGATTCCTGTGCTCCAGATATCCCACCACTTCTGTTTGTGTTTCACCCCTTCTCCTCACCTTAGAGATCCATTCTCTGAGCTGGAATAACAAGAGAGCTGCTCCTTTCATGGTATTCCCATCATGCATGAGCTGTGAGGAGGGCAGTGTTCTTGTTATTTCAATCCTATAAGGGGCTCACTGAGATTTCAATAAAGAAAAAGGTGAAGGTGATGTTTGGTCACCTACCCTTTGCCTCATAAGAAGTTTTTGCCTTACAAGCAGTTGTACTTAGAAGCAGTCCCCCATTTCCAAAGTTGGGTGGATGTTTTTAGAAAGTAGGAAGTTTTGACCTGTGTGGTTTCTGCCACCACAGCATTGCTGTGGGAGGACTGATGGGATGCTGAAATCATGCATTGTTGTCTGGTCCTGTGCTCATGGAGGCATTGCTGGAGCAGGTTTTTCCTGGCAGTTCCCCATGGCTAACCCAGTGAGGGGCAGAGACTTCATTTTACCCACGTGGGATGAGAGATCTCAGCAGTTTGCTGGGGCAAGTTATAGAGCAAGAAAAGAACCTGGTGGTTGTACAGCTTTTTGTAGTGTGTCTATGCACATACTGAAATAAAACATACAACATCATGAGTTATCCAAAATTAAAGAGGGGGAAAAATGTATTTAAGTTGAAAATAAATAACATATCCTGCTGGGATTCAAAATGCAGTGTTTCTTACCATGGCCCCATTGCACCCTTGTGTCAACCCTAATAAAGCTCCTTGAACACAGGAATAATACCCAGAGCAGTCACAGAGTCCCCTCAGTGTCAGGATAACATTGACATGAAGGAAACATCTCTCAGAAAGTAATAGATTTAGTTTCAGTATCAAAGCTCTCTTAAAAACAAACAGTCAAACCCTGATTGTTTGTTTTTTTTTTCTTTTCCTTTTCACAATTACATTTTTATAATCTTGTGGTTGAAGTAATTATACACACCCTAGACATCCTGCTGACAATTATATTAAAATCTTTAATATTAAAAACGGTTGCACTGATTCAGACTGGCTGTCAGGTCTTATCTCTGGTGAGACAACATAATTTAAAGAGAAGCAACACAATAAAAATGTTCACTAAGAGTATTTCTGATGAAGCTGCAATACCTGTACCTGTGCACATGTAAAGGAGAGTGGACCACAAAATGCTTGGCACAACTTGGGTCACCACCCAGCTTTCAGCCTTAGCAAAAATACAAGATTTAAGGGGACCAGGACTTTCTCAGACATTTCTTAGGACCATTGTTCAGCTTGGAAACACCAGCTGAGGGGATGGATTGCAATAATTAAGAAAATCATATTTCACAGGCTTCTAGTGAATGTGTGGCTTTCCCACCTGGTCATTTAGGTTAAAATCTGGAAAGGAGATTTAATTATGGTGTTGAAGCACTTCCACTTTTGCAGCAGTTTATTTCACTGGGCTGTTTTTTTTCTTCTTTTTTTGTTTCCAGTGCATCCATCGAGACTTGGCTGCAAGAAATGTTTTGGTAACCGAAAGCAATGTCATGAAAATAGCAGACTTTGGTTTAGCCAGAGACATCAACAATATAGATTATTATAAAAAGACTACTAATGTAAGTGGATGGTTTTCTAATCTGTGGAAATAAGTGTTTCTTTCAGTGATTAATTTCAGAACTATGGTTGTAAACTTAATGGGCTTCTTGTTCAGCTGCCTCACTTTTCATCCCAGACAAAAAAGCAGAGGTCAGGGACATGAGCATTTCTGGCTCCTCTTACAGTGATAGTTAAAAAGTTAAGCAAAGAGGCTGCATATTGGAGGATTAGAAATGCTAAAATACAAGATTTTTTTTTTACTGTGTCCCTGATTGCAGTCAGTTGTAATAAGTGGAAATATTGCTGTTGATCCCAGCTGGTTTAGCACCCAGCATAGGATCTTGAAATACACTGTACAAACAATGCCAGCAACAACAACCACAATAAAAATCCTGTTTGCTTGTGGTGGTGTCACATTCAGCCTTCTGCCTGTGCCTGTACTTGGCTTGTCAGGGACAGGTTATGGTGGTGACCTCAAAGTGGGGCTAGAGATAGAGAAAACTCCCCACACTGTCACTGTTTTGCTGCTTAGCTTGAACCAAATGAAGAAGATAAAACATTTGGGATGTAGCATTGATAACTGGTTTGAACTCCTTACACCTCCTCAGGAGATCTCTTAAGGTCCTGCTGAGCTGCACTTGGGTTTTGCTGGGAACTCTGCAGAACTCATTGAGTTCTACAGATTTTATTTGTATAAATGTGACTTCTAATTAACAATCATGTGAAGTGGCTTATTTATGAAAATCACTAAGTGATTAGTGGCACTTTAATGGTAACATCTGCCTACTTCCAAAAGCCAGAACCACCATGTACAGCAGCATTGGAGGGGATTCAGCCTTCATTCCAGACTCAGTGCATTTCCTGGGCTCTGTGTGTGCAAAGCAACAGGCAGCTCTGACTGTGAGCTTTGGGTCACTGCAAAAGGAACAGGAACACAAAATTCTTGGGTTTAGTAATCAATTTATTTTTGCAGGCAGACCTGTTTCAGAAGTTTATTAATTGTGGGGGTTTTTTTTGTCTTTAGAGAGCCATAGCAGGATGATATGATTTTGGTTTTGATCTGCTTATACTATCATTCTCCTAGCAAGCAGTCTGGGAAATTTTTGGAAGCTCTCAATGCTTTTAATTTTATTTTCAGTGCTTATATCCATTTTTATAACAGTCTCTGTACTTTAGCCCATGTTACTGTTTTCTCACTGAAAATGTTAAAGGTAGATTATGTGCTGGTTTGGGTTAGCAGACAGCTCTTAGAGAAACCATCCTGTAAATTGCTGCCATTTTAATTTCTCTTCCCCTCCAACCTCACAGGGACGGCTTCCAGTAAAGTGGATGGCTCCAGAAGCTCTGTTTGACAGAGTTTACACACATCAAAGTGATGTGTAAGTGGCCTGATTTCAATGGGGGTTTGGGGGTGAGAAGGAGGGGGGATTGTTTTGCTATGTGTTTGTTAAAGTTTGGGGTATTTCATATGAGTTTTGCTGTTGTCCTTTACCTTTAAGAGTTTTCATTCTGCTTCACATATTAATAGATGGAACAGGACTTGCCCTTAGAAAGTGAGGATTTTATGGTAGACTGCTAACCAGTGCTCTGTTACTAATCTGCCCAGCTTCAAAGCACATGAAAGGTGGAAAATGCTAACCTCCTTCTGTCACTGCGGAAGTTTCCCCCCTTGAACTTATTTACGGATGTGCACCTACAAAGAGTCTATCTAATTTGCTTGCCTTTTGACATACTCTGGACTTCCTTCAGGTTTTAAAAAAAAAAAAAAAAAGAGGAGAGAGAAAAGAATTTAAAAAAAAAAAGAAAGTTCTGTAAACTTCTTATAAAAATCTGTGCTAAGATTCGGTGTAATAAAACATAGGCTGGGTATGCTGGAAAAGTTTCCTCTGGTTTTCAGAAGTGCTTCCCAGCAGTACTTCACATGTAATAGGAAATCATTGGACTCTGACACTTCAAAAATCTTTTAATGTGTGCACAGAGCCACTGGCTGATGCAACTGCTCAGGGTTTATTCTGCTTCCTATTACAGTTCTGTGTGCATTGTGCCTGAAGTAGATGTGTATTTCTTATGCAATACAGATGAAGATCCTGGTTTTTATTTCTCCAAGAAAAGCTGTTAACTGTAAAGGGCTGGATGCTTCCTAGCAGAGGTGCAAAAGGTTATGCAAGTCAGTGCAGGGTTAAAAAGGAAAAGGGAAGCATGGAGAAAATAAGAAATATCTCCTCTTTCTTTAACCTGGTGCATTTTCCAAGCTGTTCTCTCCTTTAAAAAATCATTTACTGAGGCGTTTCCTGCAATCTCTACATCATTTACAAAGGAAATTATATACACAGGTTAAGGGTGGATCAAACTTGTGCTTTAAAATAACATCTTGGCAAAATATTTAAGTGAATGTGAAGTAAACCACTTCACTTGGACTGAGAGTCAGCCTGAGCTCCTCAGCAGCCAGGGAGCACGAGGATTTCAGTGCTGGGACTTGGAGACTCTTGGCCCCATGGTGGCTTTGAAGATGGCTAAAGATAATATTATTGTAAGTTTGTGCAAACAGTTTACTAAAATACTGTGCTGCAGAGCTGGGGGAGCTGCAGAGGAGCTGGGGAGCCAGTGCAGGCTCTGTGCTGGTGCTCACCTGGCAGAGCTGCCTGCCAAAGAGCCCCAGCTTGCCAGCCAGGCAGGATGAGGCAGGAAAACTGGCTTAAAAATTATCCCCCTTCATTTCCTAGCAGAAATTAGCAACAAAAGGGAAAAAAAAAAGAAAAAGAAAGAAAGGCAGGGTGACGCAAAATATTTTTGTTTTGAACAGTCTGCTTTTTCCAAAATATCCTGCCACATAATTGCCCCCCAGCTGAGCTGGGAGTGCTCTGTAAGTCATTAAGCTGTGAAGAGGCAGTGCTGGGCAGCAGCCCCCGGGTGCTCAGAGCACACTAGACAGAGGGAAAGAGGATCTCTGGGGACATGGTGGGGTCAGTCCCCATCCTAAATGCTTTTCCCAGATCCCCGTCCTGTTCTGGGCAGGCAGACCTGGGCAGAAGCTGGTTTAAACATCTCTGGGAGGGATTCTCTTGTTTCCAGCAGCCAGGCAGATCTGCTAATGCAGTTTTTCCCTTTGATTTGCAGCTGGTCATTTGGTGTGTTAATGTGGGAGATCTTCACCTTAGGAGGGTCACCCTACCCAGGAATCCCAGTGGAGGAACTTTTTAAGCTGCTTAAAGAAGGGCACCGGATGGATAAACCTGCCAACTGCACCAATGAACTGTAAGGAGCCTGATGTGCTGTGCCAGGGCTGAAGGGCACAGCTGTACTGAATACACGTGTTTAATGCTTCTCCCAGAAGGATCAAAACACTTTCAGAAGTGCCCGACCCTGAAATTGTGGATATTTGTGAGGGTATAGATGTGTAAGGAAAAGGTATGGGAAGGATTTCAGGAAATGTTTGGCAGAGGATGCTTCTTTGCACACCCTGCTGGGATCCTATTGCAGAAAGAAGAAATCATCTACAAGCCAGTCTCAGTCAGTGTTTTTACACCCATATTTGTTTGATTATAATGTTGCTAACATAGAAGTTCATAAATGTTGCACATAGCACTAATCAAATGTGAGGTACATCAGGCTGCTTTTGTACACAACAAAATATATCTGGGAACTTCTGTGTTAACACAGCATTATCTCCTGCTGATATGGGGAATGTGATTTCAGCTATTTCAATACAGACCTTAACTATTTTTTTTTTTTGCATTTTAATTTCTTCTCAAAGACTGCAATCCCTGACATGTGAAAAATTTTGTCATTTAATACCTTAGAAGTTGCTGGGCCACAGAAGTGTAATTTAGACACCGAGCAAGGGCGAGAAAGGAGCAGAAAGCCCCTCTGAGGGCAGGGAGTGTTGCCCAGGTTTGGGGATTCAGTGGTCCGTGAGCAGAGCTGTGTTTGCTCTCTGCCTTCCCTGTGAAGGGCAGCACTGACTGTGCATGAAAAGATTTGTGAGGAGGATGCATGATTTTAATTAAGCCCAGCAAATGTGTGTTTCTTGCAGCTATATGATGATGAGAGACTGCTGGCATGCTGTGCCTTCTCACAGACCCACCTTCAAACAGTTGGTGGAGGACTTGGATCGGATTCTCACTCTCACAACTAACGAGGTAGGTAAATTGTCTTTCCCCCCCATAAGCTGCTGATGGGGTAAAAATGGTTCAGGGGACAGATGGAATTTATTCAATTATGAAATCCTGCTCAAGCTCACTTCTTGTTCTGTTTGTCATTGTCCTCTGAGGTTTCGCGCAGCTAAACTATGTATCCTGTGAAATCCTCGGTCAGTTGCCATTATGCCTGGAATTATGTAACTAAAAAGAAACACTTCTTTGAGGAGTTTTTGTTTATTTCTTTCTGCATCTCTGGATGTTTTCAGCGTAGAGGGGCTGTGTGTGGCAGGTTGAGGGGCAGTGTTTGTGTTTCAGCAGGAACTGCACGTGAGGGAGGGCTGTGGAGCTCATGGTGGTTCTCGTTTGCTGGCTCAGTCTGATTCCCTGCCATGCTATGTAGGTCAGAAGAGGAGAAATTGTCAGTGGCAGATTTCAGATGCTGTGTCTGAGAGTGAATTAGGTTCACTGAAACAGCTCTCGGTGGAGGGAATGAGGACCCACGGGGGATGTGCAAACAGCCATCCAATTATCCAAAGGTCCTGCCTAGCTTCAGGTTGGGGTATGTGAATGCAGGAAGGTTTTATTTGAAGAGTGTTCTTTCAGAGGTCTGAGATATTATTAGTTTTAGCAAGGAACACACTGATTAGGGTATTCACAGAGGAATCTGTCCTCTTATCGCTGAACCACGTGCACCTTTGAGGAAAACCACAAGTGATGGAAATGTTGATTCTTTTGGTGGAAATTTCTTTTGAGAGAAAATACTTGGTGTCTCAGAAATATTCTACAAACTCCTATCACTTCTGAGAAATGAAATGTTTAACGGGAGCAAAAAAAGAACAAAGCAGTTACACAGGAAAGTTGCAAGAACTTGATTTGACCATTTCAAAGCAAGATTTTCCTGTTTGTTATTGCTTCTTTGTAGAAAAAAAGGAGATTTGAATCACTCTATGTGGCTCCTCAACATTATGTTCTAATTTTTTAGAGTTGTCAGAGAAATAAAAAATGGATTATGGAGCAGCTTTGGGAAAGCCTTTTCACAATGGAGATGACAGGAGAACCTGAGTAAAGAGATGGCAGTTTTTGTGATCATAGTTTGCCCAGTAGATCTGGTTGAAAAAGATTCTTTGGCTTCAGTAGCAGCTGTAAATTGATCTGGGTTCTGTTTTTAAGGCTTACTCTAAAAAGTAGCACCTTCAAGGCTGGCTGAGAGATGTGGCAGGAATATCCCTATGGATGGAGTCATGGATGTAGCTGTGTGTCCTCTTACCATTTTCACCTTGTCCAGTCCTGCCTGCATCTTTTCCTGCCTAATTCATGTATGATTTCACAAGACCAGTTGGAGGTGGGCTGGCTGCCACTGCGAAGTGCTGGGTGGCTTGGACTGGATGTGTGTTTGCAAATTCAAGAGGGAGGTTCTGGGCTGCAATTCCAAGCCTGGGAAAGGATATTGCTTTCTTTTTTGCGTGTGTTCAACCGTCGAGCCTTCCCAACTCCGTACTGCTCATGGACCTGGAATGATCTCAAAGTTAACCTGAAAAGGCCTTTAGGGTTATGTAAATTACTTTAGACTGGAATTACAGCAAAAATGTCTGGAAAAAGCTCAGGAACACATCCAGTCCATCTGATGGGCCTATGGCAAGGCCCACTATACGTTTGTCATTCCTGACAGATGTTTATGTAACTTGTCCTCACAGATTCCACTGCTGTATTTCGGCATCGCCTCTTGACAGCCTGTTGCTTTGTTTTCCTAATCTCTAATCTTTCAACATCAGATATTGCTTTTGTCCTATTTACCCTGGACATAGAGAGCAAATCACTCCACTTGTCTTCGCAGCGCGTTTCATGTTCCTGAGCACTTGTCGTCATCTTGGTGTCTCCTGAGAGCTCCAACGTGTTCCGTTTTCCTCCACAGCTCTGGAGAGCTCTGTTTCTCTGCAATCTTTTCCTCAAGTGCAGGTCCTCCAGGCTCACTTCTGCTTATCCTCTCCCAACTCTCCCTTTTCCCCCAGAATCACACTGTTGGCCCAGGCTCAGTCTGGTTTACCCAACAACTCAGTTTGCTGGGGCAGCTGATAATTCCTTCTGCTTTTGTGCAAGTGATGATTTCTGCCTAAATAGTAACGCCTCACTCTTTTCCTTGTTGAATCATTGCTTTTTGGATTTTTAATGTGTTTTCTTGCTGGGTGTTTTTCCCCAAAAGATTGTCATTCCCGTGTTTCTGTGACCCACGTGAGCAGAAGTCACCAGGACGTGGCTGTGTTGCTTTGTCAACACCAGAAACCAGTCTGGTGTTGGTTCTTATGCCCCTTGGTGTGACTCTGGCTGTTGGCACTGGATAAGGACCCTAACTTCAGTACTGAATTCATATCTGAGTTACATCAGGTCTTCTAATGTGATGAGCCATGTCTGACAGCCCCTGGGAAAGCCCTGTTTCTTCAAAGTCTGGGATCCTTTCTTCTTCTATCTATTTAGAAAATGTCTGATTATTTCTGCTCACCTAAGGCTGCTTTGCTAACCCATAAATATGCATCGAGATTGCCCTCATGGATTTTTCAAGAGCCTGGGCAGCCACAGTCAGTAATCAATAGATCCAAACTCCCTCCTTTTGCTCCCTATTGAATTTTCCAGCATTTTAAAACTTGCATACCACACCCTCCTTTTAAAATGGTGACCATTTTTTAAGATGGTAATGACTGAATCTCTGACTTAAAAAAGGAATGTTAGCCAAAGGACTAAATTACCTCAAATCTGAGCACAGCAGCATAAAATACTGACTGAGGTGGAAGACTCGTCTCGTCAGTACGATCATAACTTGTGGTTTAGCAAATGAAGAGATTGCATTTAAATGAATGCAGCTGCCTTTAGAAGTTGAAAGAGAAGGAACATTTCAAGGGGAAAAATAACTTTATTCTCTTGCCAAAACTGTTGTTTCTAGCAAAAGAGCTTTAACCCAAAACTTGGATTCAGCAGATGATATTTCCTTTTTTAATGACTGCTTTGGTCATGGCTACTCTGGGACGCAGAACACACAAATCTGTAGTGTAAAAAACCCGAATCGTGTGAATTTGATTTTGTTTTTTCTTTCAGATCTTTTTTGCACGTATGCCACTGCATGTTGAAACACAAATTTAATATCACAGAATATAAAACAGAGATTCAAAGTGACCAAAGGAATACAAAGTTGGAAGCGTCTTTCCCTCCCCAAATCACTACCATGTGCTAAAGAAAAATGGTTCTATTTAGGATGAAATTTCATTTTTATCATTGTGAGTGAAAAGCCCTCTTTTGATGTGGTTGCCATGTTTATTCCCACTGACACAGCTAATGCTGGTGATGTTGGACTTCAGAAAATACCGTGTTATTGGCTTGGTTTCTCTTTCCCTAGTCGAGCTCCTTGTTTTATGAGGTCTTTAGGCAACGAGGCAGTTTTGAACGCAGTTGATTCGCTGAAGCGAGCGTCATTGTCAAGCTGCTCTTTCCCAAAATCAGAGCGGTGGTGACGTGTTGTTGTCTTCACTGACTAAAAATGTGTTTTATTCCTCTTGCCACAGGAGTACCTGGACCTCAGTGGACCTCTGGAACAGTATTCACCCAGCTACCCCGACACGAGGAGCTCGTGTTCCTCGGGGGACGACTCCGTGTTCTCCCCCGACCCGATGCCTTACGAACCTTGTCTCCCCAAGTACCAGCACATGAACGGCAGTGTGAAAACATGAAAAGAGGAACAAAGACCTTGCAAGAACGCCAAGCTACGTATGCAAAGCAAAAGCTTTTCTCCAGGACCTTCTGCTTGTACATAGGAAATGTGGGAGAAAGAAAAAAGAAGGAAAAGGAAAAAATAAACCGAAACCGATTGGGAGGAAAGCAGTCAGAACCTACATAAAAGATTCTCATCACTTGCAGCTTTCAGATGTTCCCAAGAAAGGAGAATTGTTTATGAGCTGTGTCTAGATACCCATTGCTATCAATTTTCTGGCTTCCTGTGAGCTGCAACAGACTTTGTTTGTACAATGGACCAGTTGGACTTGAGGCAAACTCTGGGTCTGCCTTCCTTGTTTATTTTGTAATATTTGGAGAAAATATATGTTGGCACACACTTACAGAGCACAAATACAGTATATAGGTGCTGGATGTATGTAAATATATTCAAAAATATGTATAAATATATATTATATATATTTACAATGAATTATTTTTTGTATTGATTTAAAAAATGGATGTCCCAATCCACCTAGCAAATTAGTCTCTTTTTTAACAGCTATTTGCTAAATGCTGTTCTTACACAGAATTTCTTAATTTTCACCATCCAAAGGTGGAAAATACTTTGCTTTCAGGGAAAATGGTATATCATTAATTTATTAACTAATTGGTAATGTACAAAACAGTTAATCGTTTATAGGGTTGTTGTGTTTTTGTAATTTAAATGGCATTTCTATGCAGGCAGCACAGAGGACTAGTAGATATATTGCTCAGACTTTACTAGTTTTCAGATCTTTAAGAAAAGAAATATTTACAGTATATAACTAATTTGGGGGAATTAAACTTTTGATTTATTTGTGTTTAAAAACTGCAGTGTCAGATGATTGTTCTTATCAAAACCAAACGCTTTAACAAGAAAGTTTTTTTCGTATAAGGTCCAAAAAGCAGAGTCGTTCCACTCAAAAAAAAAAAAAAAAAAAGAAAATAAAGAGCATTTTGAAGAAGGTTCTTAAAGTAAGGAAAGACATGAGTTGGTCTATAACCACAGCAGAACAGACTGCTCTAAAAGGAGCTGAGCTTCTACCCTGAGTTGCACATGCATCAAATTATCTATAATTCTCTTGCCTCAGTTGGATAATAGGTTCCAGACCTTTTGGCCTGGATCTTTTGCCTTTATCCCTCTATTGTAACTTAAGTTAAAAAGGGAGAAGTTGTTTATAATGACAACTTGCCATAGGAATATCAGCCTCTTTTTAGGGGATTAATTCATGCTGACTCCAGTATTTCCTTCTGAACCATTCCATAACAGTAGGTGTAGCACTGGCCTCTGCTAGAATATCACTGTTGTTTGTATCTTTTTTTTTTTTTTTTTTTTACAGAATCTTGTATTTTTACTTTCAGAACATTCACATTGATATGGCCATGGAATATGAATGCAAATTTCACTGTTTTATGTGGTGGTGTGTTTGTTTTGGTTTTGTTTTTTTTTTTTTTTTTTTTCAAAATTTTTAATTGGGTAAAATAAGTATTAAAATCTGTTAACTTTTGTACTGACAATAAAATGTTTCTACAGATATTAATGTTAAAATTACAAAATAAATGTCATGCAGCTTATTTTTCCTAATCCTTTGTGTCATACAAAATGGTTTCCTGAACATCAAGTGATGGAACATGTCCAGAAAAGCTTCCTTTAGACCTTATCATAGATCCTATATTACAAAGCAATCCTTTCAGGATTAATGCTTTTGCCTCTGCCTTGTGAAATGTCTACTCATGAATAGCATGGGTTATTTGAGTAAACATATGTACAGTCTTTGGTGGAAAATGGCTTGAAGTGTTCGTAATGTAGACCCAAAGTATGTTCTCTTTTTATTTACGCTGTATCCTTTAATTAATGAGGTTTCTGATTCATTCTGGAGAGGCTGGAGGACTATTTGCATGGGAGATAAAAAAAAAAGAAAATCCTAACAGATGGAAAGAGGCATCATGGCAAGAGCTTAAAAGTTTTCTGTTGGTTTTTTTTCTTTTTTCTTTTTTTTTCTTTTTTTTTTTTTTTTTTCACTTGGAAACAGAAGGAAGACACCCCAAAACAGCCTGTGCTTGAGGCAAAAAATAGGAACTTTGTGGTCACATTGCTGCAGGTTAGCCTGGAGAGGGATGTTGGCTGTGATCTTCACCACGTGCTGTGGAAGTGCTCCAGACACCAAACTGTTCTTGGGTTCCTTTTTGCCTCTTTCTACCCTGACTGAAAATCCTGTGCCAGCCCTAAGAAACTTCCTAAAAAAGTTCCCATTAAAACTGGTGGTTTTCAATTAAGAATTATCTGATTGGAAAATTCCCATTGACTTCACTGGAAACCATAATTCCCTTTCCCCACAACCTCTATTCCCATTAGCAGCAAGGGTGGCTACTGTGACAGAAACCACAATGTTTGTAATGACACATGTCTGGTTTTAAGAGTTTTTTAAAGGCTCTTAGAAGATCTTGAATCTTGCTCTGCTTGTATTGAAATGGATTTAAGTGCATCTCTACTACTTTGATACCTTTTTAAAATAACAGGACAAAAACATGCAGTAATGTGGTGGAAAGGTGTTGTTTATTAATGTAAGCTTATTTGTTGCCTTGATTTTTTTTCCAAACAGGCGATTTGGTTTTTCTATGTTCATGCATCATGTGCTATGTTTTAGCTCTCAGAGATATAGATTTGCACCTTGGAGGTGCAAATTCCACAGTTCCACAAATGTTATCTGAAATCTGTTATGCCATTTTCCTAATTTTATCCTGTAAACACTGGATTAAGCTTTTATTCTTTTCCTGCCATCTGAAGACTTTCTTCTCCACTGTCTGCTGACTGATTTCCTTCTGTGGAAAGCCTGGCTCTGGAGCAGGGCACAGAAGCCTCAGTTTTGGGGGGAGAAGCAGAATATCCTCTGTGTGTGGAGCTGAAAGAGGAAAGTAGGAAGCAGAACATAAAATCTGGCACTTAAATTTGTTCATAGGGGAAATCCTACCTTTGGATCATTCACGAGTAGAAGGGTTGAGTATTTGGGATTGCTTTCTCATCTGAAAATAAAGTTGTCATTAATAGGAGCAGTAATGGAGAGTGCATTTTGTCAGGAAGTGGGTTTATATTGATGTGGATAATGAGGGGTGTGTCCTGTTCCCTTCAGCACTTCCTTGATTCTTGTCCCTCCTTCAGGTGTGGATTTGAATCAACTCTGTAACATATGGGAAAATAATGTAGAAATTAGGTTTGTTACAGCTCAAATCCATAAACAAGTTCATATTGCCTGTTTTGGAAGGTTTCCACTTTTTAACTGTAATTTAGCAAGTAGCAGGGATGACATATATCAGAAAGACTGCATTTTTTTGCAATAATGTACCAAGTAGCTCAGGCTGTATGCATCAGATAAGAATATAGCTTGTTCTTTTTTCTGTTGATGTTATACCATCCAATATCTTGTTCATTTTGCCTTTACAAAAGTAAGAGTTCAGCTGTGTTATGAGTTTCAAATTTGTCTAAAGACAAATAAATTGACTGGTTTATTTCTGGGAGCAAGATGAGCAAAGCTGTGTGCACAATGTAGCAATTTTCATAGCAGAAAATTTTTCTAGGAGAAAAAAACTCCACAGAACCCTGAGGTTTAGAGAGCATCATTTTAGTGAAAGGTTCAGTGATCCCAAAGTGATAAATTAAACCAAGAGAAGGTTAATACCAGTGATGAGTTTTAGAGATTTTCTGTAGTACAGGAAATTTAAAGTGTGTGTCTGTTTAGGAGAAGCAAAGAATTGTCAGAAGACAAGACCTAGGAACATTAATATGTTTTAGTTATGTTTACATTTTTTTAAGCTGCCAAACATACTTGAGGAAAAAAAAAAAGTAAATAGTTGCTATTCATAAAAAAACACCCCCAGCCATAGAAAGGGGAAAAAAAGCCAACCAACACCTGTTTTTGAAAGGTCATCTGTCCATTCCTTAATCAGGAAGTTCTGTAGTTGCATAATTTGATCTAATAATTAGAAAAACTTCATTGATTTTTCCACAGTAAATGTAATAAATTTGTTGGGATGAAACATGACGTACCTCCAACAGTTTGTTCTTGGGAAGACTGTCACTCCTGTGCCTGTGGAAATGTCTGTACTTCTGAGCTTTTTGTAGCCACAAGTCCTGAATGTTACCAGCAGCTTAAATGCAGCAGATTCTGCGGAGAAAGTCTTCTTTTTCATCCCTTTTGTCAGATTTAACCAGCTTTTCTGTAAGACTCCCAGAGGAGAGAGAAGATGGAGACAGTGCTGAGACAATAAGGGGAAGAGGTACCAGTTGCTTCAGGTGTTTCTATCCGAATTTTAGAAGCAATTTCTTCACTTTGGGACCACTTGGACACTGGGATGAGCTGCCTGGAGAAGCAGTGGAATCTTCCTGGCCGTAGATATTCAAGAATTTGGCTTGCCAGGGCCGTGGATAACCTCATTTAAGGCCCTGCTTTCAACACAAGGTTGGCCAGGACAATCTCCAGGGTCCTTTCCAGCTGAAACTTCTCTGTGATTTTGCAAATCCGTGCTGTTGGCCAGAGGTAACCCAGATCTGCAGCAGAGTCCTGGAAAGCTGTGCTGGCACATGTGGAGGCTGTCAGTGGGGATGTATTGTTCGGTAAATTCAATTTAGCCATGCATTTAACAAGAGAGATCCCGCTCTATTAAGGATGTTAAATGTCAGGTCCTGGGTTGTTTGTGATTATCACAGCTGGCCAGAGGTTTTCAGATTGGATTCCTCTGCAGTGGAAAGCAGAGTTTTTGTCAGAAGCTTTCTAGAGCATGAGTGCCCTGAAGAAGATGGAGTATTTTGACTTTATCAGAGTGACATGACCCTATCAGAGTCAGAAGGAAATGAAGTTATTTTATGTTGCAGCTATTTAATAGTAGACAGTGGTATACAAAGTCAAAGTAAGAAATGGAGTATTTAGGTTTTGTCAAACCAGGACAGACTAAGTGACATCCAGGTACCACAAATAATTTTGCTTTTCAAATGTTTTATTTCCAGTTCAGGCTGAAAATGAGGTTTCCTTGACGAATACACTTTGAAGGATCAAAGATGTCCATATTGCTCAGACTGTCAACCAGTATTTTGACAGGTTTTTTCCTGATGCTCCAGCATTTGTCCCCTGAAACCAGAGGCTGTGAGCAAGGCCATGGGCCAGGGTATTTTGGGATGGTTTGTGAGGGACCTGGTCCCATTTCCCTTGGCCAGCACTGGGTGCTGGGACCAGGTTGTTTTTCTTGAAGTAGTGAATTAATGGGAAAGCTTTTCCAAAGTCCTCACTTCCAGGGAGGACTAATAATTCTGTGTGGCAGGGGAGCATTTCATCTCTTCTGCTGAGGCATCACAGCTTTGAATTGTCTGAGAGGGTGGAGAAACAGGCCAGCAAACAGGAGCCCTGGTGTCACTGCTGGCTGGGGAAATCTATGGTCCCTTATACTGGAATCAGTGGGAAATACAATTTATGGAGGGAAAAAAAAATCAATACTCCCAAGGACTGTTTTAAAGACATCTGAGAGAAGGTAGCCAAGGTGCACTATTTTGTCTAGATGTGTTTCCCTGGCACAACTGTAATTTATTTTAGGCTTTTTCAGCAGCGTGCAGGACTTTCTATTCCAAAAGTTTGTTGGCAAAGAGATGCCCAAATTCCCTGCTGAATACTGCTGTGCTAAATCCAGTGAGTGAGGGATCTGCCATGGGAACGATGCTTTGGGTGTCCAGAAAAGCAACTACACCCAGGGCTGGACAGAGTTGGATGTGACACTGCTGGAGAAATTGGGGTTGATTCTTCCTGCACAGTCCCAGAGTTTCAAGGGTCACGTGCCAAATTCTGAGTGCCAAAAGTGCTTGAGAAGAGTTTGCCACCACCATGGAAGTTCTTGGGGAAATCCTGGCCTGCAGTGAGAAGGCTGAATCTTTTTCTTTCACAAATACCCTCAGTTTTTCCCAATTTTCATGAGTATATTTCAGTTATTTTCAGTAAATCTCTTTTTAAAAAGTATTTACATTTTTCAGGTCAGAGAACTGAGAAAAAACCCCAAACGTTTGGGTTTCTGCTGGGAATTGTAAGTAATAAAAATTTGCCAATGTATTTTTTCAAATTAGTATTTTCTCTGTCCTTTAAAATTTCCAAGTCTTGTTCTCTGACAGCTGTTATAACAAATGGTGGGGCTTCTTCAGCTGATGTAATCCAAGACTTCAGTCATGTCAGTGGAGTGGTAATATTTATTTATCAATTGGTCAATGAAATATATTCTGTGGATATGTTCTTTAGAATTAAGTAGCTATTTTGTCATATTTTTCACTAAAAATAGTATATTTATTTCTAATTATGTGTGCACAGTAGGTCTGTACAAGAAAGTTTGTAAAGAAATTAAAAAACCTGTTTGCAGGTTTTTAAATCAGGAGACTAATGCTATATAAAGGTTCAGTAATCACATAATAGATTATAAAATGACATAAGTCATGACAGGATTCTGAAAGAGACAGTAAAAATGTTACTAACCAAATTAAGAGGGTATAATGGTAAGAAAGGAAAAAAGCTATTATTGTGAGTTCAAAGTAGTGGGGTATTTTGGGTTTTTTTTCCCTTAGTGTTTGGCAGTGCTTTGCTTGCCCCCCCATTTGATTTTTTGCTTCACTGTTGACAACTACTCTGATCCTCATCTGGCTTAATATTTGGGAAACAACAGTTTACATTCAGGATATTTCCAGCAAGCCTTAAAATCACCCTGGAGTTTCATGCCTGGCCTCTCTTGCGTGCCCTAAACATGAAGGATGTCACTTGGATGCAGACTGGAATCCTGTATCCTCTGTTTCTCTGCCTGTGTCAGCTGGCTGCTCAGTCCCCCAGCGTGTGTGCTGAGCTCCCTTCACCCTTGGTGTTGCAATAAAAAAAGGAGGAAAAATCTGCTGTGGTTTTCCTTCGGCTTTGTTTCACTCCCTGCAGGCAGATGAGGAGGGAAGGGGCAGCAGCCCCTGGCTTTTCCTGGTGCCACATTTGTTGTCTGTGTTGCTGGAGCCTCCAGCACCTCCTGCCCTCATCACAGCACCCATCACATCAGTAGTTTAAAAAACACACATCCTCAAACACTCCTTTTTGTGCTGAGGTTTCTTTTGTAACCTGACTGGACAGCCAGTGCCCCGTTAATCGACTCCCTCTGTTTGACACAGAGCAGATTTGTGGCTCTGGGTGGATGGAACCAAAAGGCAATTAAACACAATCAATCAGCTGGGCTGAAGGTTCCAGGTTCTGCTCACAAAATCCTTTTCAGATGTCATTAGTGCTGGGGTTTTGGGAGGCCCAGAGTGAAAACAAAGGAAAGATGGTTGTTTTTCCAGGTTTTTCCACAGTGTTTTCAGCCTCTCAAAATATACCCTTGAAGGTTCTAAAAGTATTTTTTAAAAAATTAAGAGCTAAGGGGAAGAGATGCTTGTAGGGGGTTTACTTTCAGTCCTGGAGTAGAAATGGGGGTGAAAGGAGCATCAGATGGCAAATTGGCAAGTCACTAATCTGTGTGGTTTCTGCAGTCTCAGTGTCTGCTTTTGCTCTGAGAGGCACAGCAGACATGAATGGTGTGTTCCTCTTCAGGGGGAACATTCCCACTTCATTAATTAACAGCAAAGATACCATGCAAACATGACAGAGTTGCCTGCTGGAGTTGTAAACTCTTTCTTAAACAGCTCTGAAGTTCCTGATCTCCACTGTGTTGCTATGTACAGCCTTAGTCCACCAGCTGACTTCCAGGAAACTACCATCAACCAGAAGCAGCTAATTTCACTTTTTCATTTACTTATTTGTTCTTTCTAGCAATCCTTTTTCTTCAAAGCAGCTGTGATATACAGGTAATGAAACAAAAAAAAAAAGTAAATTGTTATTCTTCTACCCATTGTATGCCTCTTGAGGAGAAAGCTTGGTATTCCTTGAGCTTGCATACATTAACAAATGTCAATTTTTGTTTTTATCTATTACCACTATAAACATATGTAAATTACTATGTGCTCTTCATATAATATGAAAAGAAAGACACTCAAATATTGGTGCCTGTGCTCCTATGCAGTTCACACATTGGGTTGTTTCTTACAAAAAACAAAAGAATATATTCCTGTACACACTTGGGAAGCTGCAATGTCCCAAGACCTTCTTTACCCAGTGGAAAAAGTCGTGACAGTTTTCTGTTGATGGGGAAATAAAAAGGGAATCAACTTCCACAACAATAAGCAAACACAATTTTTTTTAAAAAATGAGTTTTAAACTTATTTTAAAATAAGTCCTTCTACTTGATCTATATTTTAGGTCACTTTATAAATCTTTTGGTGTTTCTGGCACCTAGTTCTGTGTTTGATAGTCAACAAAGGCCAGTTCCCATTTTTTGCATATTTATTTTTCCTTACAAACTTACCTTTATTTCAACAACTTTTCTTCCAATTCTGCAATGGAGCCAGTACTCCAGACTCACCATTGAAAAAGGAACAAGGACCTCTCTCAGCCAAGTCCATGGACATTTGATGCCATTAAAAGTAGACCTTCTGCTAGGAGCCATATGATTGAGTTTCTTATGGTTTCAGGGTAAAGAGGTGGAGAGGTTGTCTCCATCTCTAAATCCCCACTTCATGCTGTTCTTAAAGAGGTAAGGAGGGTGCAATGCTTGGCTTCAATCACACTGCTTTGAAAAAAAAACAGCAATATTCTCCTGCTGATGGAATGGCCACAGACATCTAGATCGTGATGTTTTTACCATAACTGATAGAAAAGTGTTGGATTCTCTGCAATCCTGTGGTAACCCTGTGAGATGGTGAACATTCACCTTGTGACAGGTGCTTTGCTGGTTGAGATCCAACTCTGCTCCAGGGTCTTGGACCAGAGTCCAACAGCTGCTGCTCCTGGTGCTCCATGCCCAGAGCAGTTTGCTGTCTGCAGAAGGGCTGCTGGGAGGATTGGGAGAAAGGCCCTGCAACTCAAATCCGACTCCTTAAGGATTGTTTCTTGTAAGATTTATCTCTCTCTTTCTTGCAGAACCACCCACCGGAGCTTCCCTGCCTGCAGCAGCAGAACCAGGGGAAGAAGCAGCTGATGGGGGAAATTGTGTTTTCCCTCATTTGCTTTTGTTCCCCATCCTTGTGAAAGCTTTCCAAGACTCATATGCCAGACCCACATCAGCACTCCTGGCTTCAGCAGCAAGCAGCTCTCATCCTGGTGTTACTGGTTCCCATTTTACCTCCTAAAAAATGCATCTCACTTTTAGTTTAGAACAAAAAACCTCACTTCCAGGTTCTCTGCAAGATGATCTTCTAAAGACAGCTACTGCATTGACCTGGACGTTGCACACACTCAGCTGGATTTTGGATTTGTTTTAAATTTTCCAATTGTTAATTTTTTAATGTGTCCCTCAGGTCCCTTATTAATGGGCAGCTTATGGAGGAGGTCTGGGTTACTGTTTACCACAGCCCTCAATACTTTGGCATCCCTTGAGACAAATTGAGCTCTCAGGCCTCTGCTTGCCAAGTTAAATCCTTTTAGCATTTTTATAATCTCAAAACACACGTTTCTTCATCTCTCTGACTCCATCTCTGCAGCTCAGTAAGCATTTGTTTTTTGAAATCAGATCATGATGAAATCGTTTAATAGTTGGTCTATGAAAATATTTTGTTTAAAAAACACTCAAAACTTAACTGGAATGAAAATACCAGCAGCTGGATTGTAGTTTGGAGTCAGAAGTCTGAGAAGCAGCTGGAGCAGCAGGATTCAGAGTGACACTTCTAATTCTTCCCCTTCCTACAGGAACATTCCAAGGCTGCTCTGTTTTGGCAGGCAATGAAAAGGACCCACTCGTGTTCAGCCCTCTCTGACCAATTTCATCTGCTGCTGGTACATCTGTCCCTTAGCTTTGCTGATAGAGCACAAAAACCTCCTGGTTTTCTTTTTTTCCAATGCTTTATGAAGGGTTCTGACGAGCTCCATGTACTACCACAACATCCTTGTCATTACTGGCATGTCTGAGCAATTACTTGCTCTAGAAGAGAAATTTAATTTCTTCTCAGATGCCCTAGGGAGACTTAAAGAAGAATATGTGGTAAAGAAAGAATTTGGGTGACTTATTCAATGGATGAAGGGTTACTCCTTCAGTTGTATCGAGTCTGGCTCTGTGATTTGTGAACTTGCTGGACAGTTTTTGTTGTGCTTTATTTATACTTGGTTGGAGGAGTTGTTAAGGTTTAAATTGTTGGAGACCTTGGATATGCACAGTAGTGTCCCTGCTGCGAGTTCATTGGCAAAATGCTGGAAGTTTTCAGGCCAGATCTCTGTCCAATTTCCACTAGATAAAATTCCTTCCATCACAAGAGTTAATTGATAAGGGTGGAATTAAGTGCCTGGAGTAATTGCCTTCTTGGGGTAGAAATAATCTCCATACACAACCCAGCAGCTTCTTGTTTGTATCAGAAAAGACTGGCTCTTCAATTTGCATTTTGTTTTAGATAAAGAGGAAAATGAATGTATAAAAAATGTAATTTTGACATTGAGGATCTAAGAGGTAGATGCAAAAAAACCCTAAATGAATGCAAACTTACTGGAGCTGCCTTTAGAGAAATTATTCTCATTGGATATTTGCTTCCAAATTGCACATATGACCAGCAGGATATCTGGATGCCTAAAACCATATTTTTTTTTAAGTTACAGATACAGTAATACAAACTTGGCACAGAATGCAGTGAGAATGTCAGCAACCTCAGCAGTCTAAAAGGATCCAGTGGATGAAGCACCCAGCAATTGCCAGCAGCAATAAAGGAACTCCAGTGAGGACTTTTGGGGATTTAAAGAGGCATCCAAAGTTATTTAGCCACGACTGCAATCATCACAGTATTGACAAGCTTTTTGATATGTGTTTGTTTTGGTTGGAATTTTTTATAACCTGGCGTGCAAACTGAGATCGGGGGACATAAATAACAAAATGTAGTTGCCAAACTCAGTGGTTAAGGATATAAACCAGACTTCTAACTTAAAGGTATTGTCCTTAGTTTATCTCCTACTGAACAATCTGTTTATCCTAAGGTAATCAAAACCATGAGGATGAGAAGAGGGAGCAAGCATGTTTTAATGCAGAAGGGGAATTATTATCTCCTGTTAACTCTCAGTCATCCCTGATCATACTGTAAAATATTTGCTAGAGTAAAAGTGTGCTCCATTTACATCTTTTGCTTGATTTTTTCTCAGCAGTATTATTTCAGTGGCTATAGGCTTCAGGAATTTAACACAAAACTAATTTTACATCAGCAGGATGGGTCTGGGTTACCTGTCTGGGGCCACCTCCATGCTGATGCAGACAGTGCTCAAGCCAAAACAGTCCCAAGGAGGAGAAAACAAATAGAAAGAAATCACTTCTAACCATTGGCAACTATTTCTGGAGGGGTTTTTGTTTGTTTAATCCCCTTCCAAATTCTGCATTACAAAAATGTGGTCCTTTCTGGACAACACTGTAGACAGCAGGAGTGTCTCACTGGTTTGGCAATGAGAAATGGACATGGATTAAAAATGTGATGCAGACTAGACCTGGTGAATAGTTGCCAAAATATTCCATGAGTATTTGCTTGGGTTTTAAGGTGAATTCACTTAGGCCTTTTTCTTCCTTCTCTGGATGTCACACACCAAGAGCATTACAGTCTCACCATCCCATACCACATATAAAAGCAACCTTTAAAATAATTTGCATCAGCAGAAGTTGAATTTTGTATTTGCCACTTTTGTATTGCAGAGATTTGCCCAACATTTCAAAAGGAAAGGAGAAAAAAGTGAGTGCAGCACTTCTGTCTGATCAAAACAGCCACTGCAGTGACAGTGAGGAAGGGAATAATGCTGCCAGTTTTGCCTTGGAAGCATAGAAGGAGAATCATTTTAGGGGGAAAAAGAAAAAGCATAGAAAATATATTTGTTCCTGCCTTTTGCTGAAGGTTGCATTTCATCCACAGAGTGGTCACACCAACCCTGAAATCAGTGAAATGCCAAAGGAGAGGCAGATCTCAATTGATGGCATGGGGGTGGAAAAGGGCACTTGGGGCTCTACAGCAGGATTTTTCCTGTCACTGGTGAAAATTTCTGTCATTTTAGGTGATTTTTGTGTGCTTGTGTGCAAGCTGTGCTCAGGGTTTGTCCCCAGGCTGTCTGACACAGGGTAAATGTGGGTATTGGTGTCAGAGAATGGGGCACAACAACCTGGGAGCAGTGGCTGGAAAATTTATCTGGGGAGACAGAGGTGGGTCAGTGTCAGAGAAAATGGCCTCAGCACACAGAGTTTAGCAGCTCTATGAACAACTGATGAAAGAGGGCAATAAAGAAATATAAGAAGAGTATTCCTGCTGTGGTTTTCCTAAGAAGAGCATCCAAACAGGTTGTAATCTGTCCATGGAGTCTCTGCATTCAAGGAAGTGAAACCTGTCAAACACTTTATTGTCTCTGACATTCAATTGAGAAATCAGGTTGTTCATTCAACTCCTAAACAAGCACAAAACCAGACAGATAATCTTGAGTTTCTAGAGTAACTGACTGTCATGAGGCAGAAAGCTGAGATTCCCAACTGCAGCCTGGTAAATCTGTTTTCTTTTATCCTTCTGGAGAAGCCAGAATGCTGAATTGCTAGATTAGGTTTACCTTTCAGACGAGAGTGATTTAAACCAAAATATTTTATCACACATAGCCCAGAGCTCAGCACAAGCCCTCAATTGTGCTCTGCTGAAATTCATGTGAATGCCATCATTGTATTGATCAGTTGACTATCACTGCAGATGTTTGAGGGTTATGGATTCTTTCCTGAGATCATATTAAATCTTAAATTGGGTTTCTGAATTACCAAAGTAAATGAATAAAAGAGTATAAATGGATAACCAGGGAAGTTGCATCAGTTTACACAGCCCAAGGTTGTGAGCTGTACTTTATTTTGTGCCAACTCTGTGTTCCTACATCATTAAGCTATTCTCGTGGTATCTGGTTGTGGCATTTGATAACAAAATAATTCTTTCATAAAAAAAGAAGCTGTCTTCTAATATAAATCTATGTTTAGTGTTCAAGATTTTTATGTGCTCAGAGGATATCAAGTAAGAAGCAAACCTTTTCTTCATGATTTTGAACATACATTTGGGCATAATGGATTTAAAAATCCACTCTAACCTTTTGCTATTGGCACACAGCATGTGTCTGACCTCCTGACCTCACAGCTGTATTCAGGGAATTGTATACCTCAATGATTTCTTTTTATACAAACCTGTGTTTGGTTAATTTTAAAAATAATTATTCTGAGTTTTCATAAAAAGGAGAGTCAGAGACACAGCAGCTTCCAGCCTACAAGAGACATCTACTAAAGCACCAGGCTTAAAAACTTTATTTTTACCAGGATAAATGTTATTTATGACTGCCTCTCCTTATCATTGTGAGTATGGATAAATATTCTACTTTTGACTACAGTGCTGCTCTGCTGTTTTTTAAGAGTCATACCCCATGAAACAGAGCTGGAGTGGGGTTATAGACAGTGATATTGAGTCTCAAATGCTGTAGGGCTGGGAGGGTCAGATGGATTATTCTGGATTACAAGGAGCTGTTTTATGCTTTTTTAGTGGGGAATGGCAGAGAGTTCCCTTTGCAATGAGTGGTGTGAAATCACCTAATCACAGCAAGGGCTCTTTGAGAATCCTGTTCTGCAGTCGTAGGTTTGGGCAATGGTTGCACCCACATTTTTGCTTTCAGTTTTATAAATTTTATGACTTCACCAATGCAATTTCTAGCAGACCACTGCAAAATGCTGTACTGGTGCAAGTGGTGGGCAGTGAACAGTGATGCTGGGATGATCATGTGTGGAGTGTGTGAAAGCAGAAACCTTTAGAATTGGTTTTGTTTTTGGAGGAGGACTGATGTTGCTACATCCTGATTGCCAGACTCGACCTACAAATGAAAATGTAATTATTTCAGAACATTGAGTAGGAAGACATTCAGGGCTATCAGGTTTGTCTATGTACATAGACAAACACAAATGTAATTGAAGTACTTCTGGTGGACATCTGGAAATAGATATATTTGTTTTGGAATTTGATGTCATAACAAGGCTTCTAACAAGAGCTTTAAACTCTTGGAAACCCTTGGAAAGTAGAGCAATATTCGGAGTTTCACTTTTACCTACATCTCAAAGCCAGTTGTTTTGCACTTAGTATTGCTTTAAATGAAGTAGGACAGATCTGTTTCCACTGTCAACCTTCTCATTCCTTTCTGATTTACAGAATGAAAGTTGCTGTTTCCATCTGTCATCTCTCTTTCTCTCTCCTGAGAATGCAGAAGGACCTTGGCCTCATCCTCTGGGCAGCATCCAAGCAGGTCCTTGCTCCATCCCACTCAGAGCACTGCCCTTGCTCTGCCCACCTGGCCTGCAAGGTGTACTCTGTGATTTTCCAATTATCAGGGTGTTCACAGGTTATTTTAGAGGGGAAAACAGTCCAAGAAAAAACCCAACATCCCCATTCGTCTTCAACACTGCCACATGCTTGACGTGGTACTTCATACAGTACCGAGTAAAATGAGCCTGTACAAATGGTGTGGGTGTAAAAATTAGCATTACATAGTCAATAAATCATGCAAGGAATTTGGTATCTGTGTACTTAATCTAAATTTGTTAACACTGGCAAGATAAAGGTCATTTGGACTCCACGCCAACTCCAGAAACTGGGACGCTGTTCAGAAATTTGAGGTTTCTCCATCCAGCTGTGTACATGTGCCTTGTTATCTAATACTTTAATTGCTAACAAAACACTGGGTAGTGGAGAATATACTGGTCTGTGTCAATATTTAAGCAGGACTTTACTTATGGCTGAAGTTTATTCACCTTGGAGAGAGAAAATTTTTTGCCTCACTTGAATAGTTGGGCAAGGAAAAGGCAGGGTTTCAACTTGCTCCTGTGGTTTGTGCTTACTATAGGCAAAGAGAAAAATATGTCAGCTATTTTTGAGACCTGCATTTTCAGATCCTTTAATTTTTTTCTTTTTTCTTTTTTCTGGATATTTCAGGAACTGTTGAGACCTTAGAAGTGTTTGGGACCTTTCTCCTTCCCTGTTCTAAATGGCTGAGGTGAAATAAACTCTCTGGCTCGTTTCTGATGAATATTTGCCTAAATTCTTAAAATTCTTCCATAAAGGAGATTAGGAGTTATAATTCTCTTTCCTCTCCTCTCCTTCTCATCACTCCTTGGAAAGCTGAGCCTGAGGATGAGAACTCCTGCAGGCTTACAGGGAAGGGCACCTGAGAAGAGACAGGAGAACTTGCTGAGGTTTAGGTACAGCAGCCACCACCACTGTCCACCTACACCCCATTCCCAGAGGCTTTTCCCCAAAGCCACTTTCCTTTAAGCTTCTAAAGCCTAAAAACTTGCTGTTTTCCGTGTCCAAAAGTCTGATTCTTGCTGTGGAGGAAGTTAAAATAAGGGATGTCACCACACTCACATAAAGCCATAAAACTTTTGGAATGACGATGAAGGAGAGGGTTATAGAGATGGATATTTTCTTATGCAAACTGGAGATGTCCATGAGGAAGAAGCAGCAATGTGGAGCTGTGAAGTGTCTGCCATGTGCAGAGGCTCAGTTTGGGTGATTTTTCATGGAATCTGTTCACGTGGCTAAAGGACCTGTTTGTTTTTCATCCCTCACGTTCACCAACCCGTGGTAACGTTAACAAACCAAGTCCTGAGGAAATTCCATACTTTGATCATTCCTTTGTGCTTCCTGAAAAACTCTCCTGGGCTGATCCTGCTTCAAACTTCTCCTTCCATACTGAGAGTTTAATCCTTGCTTCTGCTTTTCCCCATTTCTGTGCTACACTGGGACTTAAATAAATATGTAGCAAAATGACCCCCCTGTACCAAGGCACAGAGGGCACATTCAGTCTTTGTCCTGTGAAATAAGACAATAATGTACCCCAAACGTAGCACAGATTATGGCTGCTCTGTACATCACAGGACACTGGAAAACAGGAACTGAGGTACCCAACTGCTGGTTTTAATATAAATCTCATTATTAGTGTAAGGCCTGGCTTATGGCCATAGAAGTGGTGGTTTTGTTGGGTGTGGGGGTTTTTGGGGGGAAGGTTTTGGTTTCTTTTTTCTCTAAGCAGAGGAAATGTGCAAAAAGCACACACACCATAAGTTAGAGCTGTGTGCAGATGACTGGAGAGAGGAAGAAGAGGCAGTGAGCTTTGAACAAAGAATCTTTTCTGCACAGGAGATGTGCACATGGGCCATGCCTTCAAAAACCTCTGCCAGCTCTGTAGAGGATTCTCAAAGCCTGACTCAAAGCTCACATAGTCTTGTACATCTGCATGCAAACTCTGAGATAAGGTGACTTAGAAAGGCCATGGAATAGAGAAGACATTGTTGAGAGAGAAATTGAACTGGAAACAAGTTTCAAAGGATGGCCTTGTAAACAGACCAGGTATTTTGGAGAATTAGAACTGTGAAAGATGCACTATAGCAAGACCACGTAGGGTAAAATAATAAATAATTGGTGTTAGAAGTATTAGCAGCATTGTGTGGCAAAAGCTAATTAGGATAATTAGTTCCATAACCATCCCAGAACACTAGATTTAAATATTTAACTGCTTTATAATAACTTCACTTCTCATCCAGAAATATATTTTCAGTAGGAATACTTATTGGAAGGACACTATTTATTTTGCAAAGTGACTACATTATGGCATGATGAGGATCTAAATTGTGAAGTGCTGAACTTAAAACTAGCATTATCTGCTCTGACAATAAATATTAAATCTACAGCTCACTATTGCTAAACCTGAATATACAAAACCTCTTGTCTGTCCTTCTCATCTCTAATATTTAGCTAGGTGATAGAACAGCTAAAATCTGAGATATTTTTTAATTAAAATTCTGAGGTTTGGACCTTTAGAGTTTATCTTTACAAGACTATCTTTATCTTTTTTCTAATGGAGCCTGAAGTTCTCGTTGTACCACTCTGATGGTACACTGATACTTTAAAAAAAACACTGATACTTTAAAAGAAGTATCATATTTTATAGAATATGGGAGGAAAAATATTTATCATTTATAATTTATGATAAATATTTATCATATTTTTTAGAATATGATAGGAAATTAGAAAGAACTAAGTTATTTATGTAAAAGAAAGCTCAAAACCCAGCCATGTTTAAATGCTGAGTTTTACAGAGGTGTATTTTCTCTAGGATTTCCTGCTAACAGTGACAGATACATCTTTTGTCATGTCAGTGATTTTTGGTTTTCTAGGAGAACTGGAGTGTGGTGGCAAGAAAGAGTCTTCCTAGATTGCCCATGATGAATGTTTGGACACAAACCAGATTTGTAGTAAGGAAAAAGTGGTTTCCTTCTACTCCCAGCACTTTCCTTCCTGCATTCTCTGTGGTACCTTGCTTCTGAAAGTCAGGTTTTGTCTCAGCCTAGCAGACCTTTGAAACACAGGTTATTAGAAATGTTGTTCCTTCTTATGCAGTTAAATGCATGTCATTTTAGATTTCCTATGCCATTAATTTTAAATAAACATTTTTGGGTCTTTTCCCCACTTTTGGGTATTGGCAGGCTCTAAAGAGCCACATATTATACCGTGCCAGTTGTTCTCAATCATTCTTGTGACAATATTATCCCTGTGACATGGCCAAAGCAGAGTCTGTGTGGATTATCTGATGCTTAATTATCTGAATTACATAGATATAAAATGTAATACGTGCAATCATAAGGCATGTAACCAAATTATTTGAGCATTTTTGTATTCTCTCCTACTTTGTTCTTCTTCATGGTTTGCATTTGTGAACTACCACTTAAAAAAACATGTGATTGATGTTTCTATGCTGGTTTGGATTATAACATATAATGTAAATATAAGAGTCCATTTGAGGGCTTCCACCCTTTTCCACACTATATTTAAACTCAGGGCAGCACAGTTCCTTAATTTTTCACAACTTGAGCCTGCTAATATATGTGATTTAAAAAAAAAAATCAAAGGCCAAAGAATGATTTTTGTGACTTCTATGTAATTTCTTGTTACCTGGTGTAACTCATGGATCCAGAGACCCTAAAACTCTGCAGGTATCACTGGCTGATTATGCTGCAGGGGAAATATTTCTGTAGTAGTTTTAGAAATCTCTACATCTGTCATCACTGGATTTGCTGTTGTCACTAGGAAAATGCTGCACCCTGTGCAGTGCCAACACTGACTTGGGGACAGCTTTGATAGAATCTCTCCAGAGGTTAATTCTGGTGTATTCTTGCCTAAACCAGCCAAATCCTTCAGAGTGGCAATCCTACCACTGTCCAAATTTTATATCAGGGAAAAACCAATGTGGTGAACCCTTCCCCTGTCTGTTAGGTCTGGTATATTCACTATAATACTTACAAATACCCCTAAAGCCAAACTACCCTGATTTTCTGTGCTGTCTTAGCAAGCAATTATTCAGCTGGTGGCAAGTTATTCTACACAACTTCATAGTAAATTTCAGTTCCAGAACTTCTCTGTGGTACTTTATCCCTCCCTTTTAAAAAAATCTCAAGATTTGAAGCTCTTTTCTAAGAACTCATAGTTCTTTTCTAAGGCACTGCTCTTAATCTCTGTGTGTTACAAGCTGCTCTTAGGTAGTACATTCCAGATAACAGGATTTAAAACAAACGGTTTCACTTGCAGAGACTATCACTTAGAGCTAAAATCATTCCAAACTCTGTGTTGCTTTGAGACTTTAATCAGCCACCTTTTGCAGTTAATTGCTATTTTGGCAGGCTGGAGAAAGGAAATGGAGATTTTTAACAATTTCATATCAACACAAACCAAAAAAGAATTTGATGAGACAAATAAAAGGTCTTTTTCCCAACTCAAGATGCTCTGCTTGCCAAGTGCCAGAAGCTTTTTGCAAACATCAGAAGTGGGAGAGGGTTTTTTTGAGAAATGCTTGCTAGATCCCCCTATAATGAAAGATTTTATGCAACATAGGTAAGTTCCATTTGGAGCACATCCTGCCTAACACATCTCACCCAGGATGTTCCACCCCAGCAGGATAAGTCGTTGGGAGGCTTTGTGGAACTCTGCTATGTACTGAAAAGTAACAAACCTGGGTAGATTTCCCTCTCTGTCCATATCCTAGGTGATATTTGCTCCAGCAGATGTGCACCACAGCATTTCTGACCTTCCCCTCACTGACCAACACCACAAACTCAGCGTTATCAGCAAGTTCTGTCCTCTCCTGATCCACCCAGTAAAAAGCTGACAACCAGGAAAGTTTGTCATTAATACCCACTTCACTTTAAACTTACTGAAGCACTGGAAACCTCAGAAGCTGCTGTTCCAGTCTCTCATAATGTGCTCTTTGTTTTGTGCTTGGCTTATCTTTGAGCACAATGCAATCTGAAGGAAGTACACCCACTCCCTGATGTTTTCCTTGGGAGCCAGAAATGTGTGTGCAGCGTTTTTTGGGGGCAGTGGTGAGTAAAAGTGGAGTGTGTGTGTGTTGTGAAAGGTGCGGGGGATGGTGGTGGTGGGATGCAGGAAATTGTGCTGGGCTTTAAAGGCTGCAGATCCGGGCTAAAAGCAGAGTTCTGACACTTTCTGCTTTAAAATTGTGCAGCCCGAGTCCAAAAAGCTCAAGCAGCAGATGCAGAGCCGTTCCAGCTTGATGGATGGATTTCCAGGGCTGGTACACCTTGTGCTGTGAGCACACCCAGCCTGTGGAAAGTTCAGCAGCTAAACTGAAACTAACCATTGTTCAAATACCACTGAAATGAGAGAATCTTGTTTACTTTAACGGTTTCCCTTCCTAAGAGGCAGGCAGTGTTTTCCCAGCCTGAAATGTTTCTCCTCTCCTGAGCATTTCCAGAAGTGACAGTGTCCCTGGATCCTGACATAACTATTTCTGATCTCTTTGCAATTTGATTATTTTTTGAATAATAAGTCTGCTTGAAAAGTCCTAGATTTTATTTTAGCTCATGACAAATCCATTAATGTGGAAAGTTTAACTTCACACATGGCTGGCTTGGGAGGCTACCTGGATAGTCCAGATCTAGTGTGTATGTATATTATTTATATTTATATTTTTATGGGGAGTAGGGAAGACATAAAAGCACAATAAAGTGCTTGAGGATTCTGAACTTGCAGAAAGCAAAATAATCCATATTTGCTACCCACTCCTGTTTATAGACAATGGTATTGCAGCTAAAATCTTGATGTGGGTGTGGATCTAATCTCACACATGTTCCCTCTAATGGCTCAGCTGGGGGAGAAGAGAAGGGCAGGCCACTGCTCTATTACTAGACGTGTTCTTTGTTTGAGATAGAGAATTTTGGTCTGAACATCTCCCTGCTCTCCAAAGCTCTGTGGGATTTTCTGCCCCTGCACCCTCAGCCTCTACTGGGTTTTGCCAAATGACTTTTCATTTTCTTCTGCATTTGGATATAGTTCCAAGGCATCAAAGAAAAGATTACAAAAAGTGATTGAACTCAAAATAAAATCATGTGTCCCCCTGCTGCTTCTTTTTTTTCTAAAAATAGTAAGACAAAACCATATACAGACACCAGGTATCAGCCTAATTTTAGAGTTCCTTTAAATTTCACAAGGACTGGATCTTAAATGGTGAAACTGAAAAGTCATTTGGGATTTGGTTCAGAGTGACAGGTAAATACCATTGGAGTCCTATTTGCAAGGTGCTAAAAACTCAGTTTAAAAGCTGATCTTGGAAAAGAACTGATTTAACAAAAAAATATTAAGGAGTTTTTCTCTTTCTCTGAATAAAATTCTAACCTTGATTTAGATTTAAATTGTAGCTCTGGGGTTTTAATGTAAAATGCAGTTTGTGGATCGTTGCTGGTATCTTGCTCTATCTTGAGCAAAGCAAGTTAGAGACCAGGCTGTTTTCCTTTTAAATAAATAAACATTGCTGTTTCATTGATGGTTCCTAACAGAAGAGGTCAGCCCCATTGTTTCTGAAACAGCAGTATATTAATCTGAAACATAAATTATTAGTATCAACAGCAAAACCCATGGTGTAGTCAAGCATTTGTCACAATGAATGAAAAAATAAACAAGTTATTTCCCCAAGACTTCAGTGCTATTTAGAGATGAATGAAAACTTCATTGAAGAAAATAATCAGCTTGAATATTTTTGATTGTTCTGTGATTATTTGAAAGATTATATCTTATTGAGAGATCTACACATAAAATGCTTAACTAAAAAAAATGCTTCAAATTAGAAGTTAAGCATTAAATCATCATTTCAATCCCACTTTTTTATCATCTTAATGTTTGCATTTTTTCTAACTAAAAAAATCTTAATGAAATGAAAAAGTTGGGCTTCCTTTTGTTTCTAGTGTCTCATACTGCTTCACTCTTTCTGGAGAGCAAAAGGAATAACAGAAGGCAGAGGAAAAAACCTAAAACTGGAAAAAAGAGAGCTGAGATTTTTCAGTTTTCAGAACCGGAGATGAGAAATATTTTGTACTGAATTTGAAGCATTTTATTCAGTGAAACACCTGTTCCTATAAAAGTGGTGACTGCATTTCCTTTGATGTTGCCTTCTACTTAAGTAAGTACAAAACCAATTACTTTTCCTACGTTAATTTTCATGGACTAAGTGAAGACTCTTGTATATGTATCAGTATAATTTCCATAATTAAATCTCAGACTGGTGAAGGCAAGGTACTTAAAATGGTATCTCCTCTGCAGTGCCTTGGTGCACCAGGGCTTGGCCTGGGGTTTCATTTTTCAGGCAGTTTCACAAGCACAAACGAGCTGGTCTGCAGTTTATAAACAGCTTTAAGTAGCAGCTCTGTGCCTTGCTAGAGCAGCATCCATCACAGCTACGTCAGGGATGCAGCAGGGAGCTTTGTCTTATCTCCTCTCCCTCCCCAGTCGTGTGCTCTCATACCTAGACAGTTGGCTCATTTAAACAAGTGTGCTATTGCTGAGCACCAAAAAAAAAAAAAAAAAGAAGAAAAGAAAAAAAAGAAGAAGAAAAGAAAAAAGATGTTGTTTTTAAAGACTTGGATTTATAGCTCCATGTTGTAATCAGACATCACAGATTCTTTCACAAGAACCGTAAAGCAAGTTTCCTCATGAGAAGGAAAAAGGGAAGAAAAAAATAAAAGAAAAAGGCGGGTGTGCTGTCCCCCATTAAACAATTGTGAAGTTCTAGTTTAGTGCAAGCTTGAGGGGAAAGAGGGGACGTGGCAGTAAATCATCTGTGCAGCTCTCAGCCATAAAGTTTCTTGAGCAGTCAAAACTGCCAGGGCTTGTTTGGATGACTTATTCCTAGGCAGTGGGGGGGATGGAAGAAAGTTTATAATACAGCTGCAAACCTCTGCTGTCTCTGGTGTCACCATTGTTTACATTACGTGATAATGTGCTACAGAAACCTGCTTCTATTTCAGAGATGATGTTTCCCCCCCTGACCTTGTTTTGAGGTTGTTTCCCTCAGCCAACGGAGCAGGAATTTGGAATTGCCTTTGCCCTGGTGCTCTTGGGTCAGGTTTTTTCAGGGAGGTTTTGGTGAGGGGGATGCAGCAGCCAGGCCAGGCTGGGCTGGAGCTGAGGAAGAACCAGTGGGTTTTGAGGTTGTTTCCCACAGCCAACAGAGCAGGAATTTGGAATTGCCTTTGCCCTGGTGCTCCTGGGTCAGGTTTTTTCAGGGAGGTTTTGATGAGGGGGATGCAGCAGCCAGGCCAGGCTGGGCTGGAGCTGAGGAAGAACCAGTGGGTTTTGAGGTTGTTTCCCTCAGCCAATGGAGCAGGAATTTTGGAATTGCCTTTGCCCTGGTGCTCCTGGGTCGGGCTTTGGCAGGGAGGGAGGTTTTGGTGAGGATAATGGAACATCCAGGCTGGGCTGGAGCTGAGGAGGGTCCAGTGGGTTTTGAATTTGTTTCCTACAGCCAACGGAGCAGGAATTTGGAACTGCCTTGGCCCTGGTGCTCTTGGGTCTGGCTTTGTAGGGAGGGTTTGATGAGGGGGATGCAGCAGCCAGGCCAGGTCAGGCTGGGCTGGGGGCTGAGGAAGGACCTGTGGGTTTTGAGGTTGTTTCCTGCAGCCAAAAGAGCAGGAATTTGGAATTGCCTTGGCCCTGGTGCTCCTGGGTCAGGTTTTTTCAGGGAGGGAGGGTTTGGTGAGGGGGATGCAGCAGCCAGGCCAGGCCAGGTCAGGATGGGCTGGAGCTGAGGAGGGACCAGCAGGGGCCCTTGAGTGTCTTGGTACCTGTCCTGGGGTGATGTTGTGATGCTTGTATCCCCAGCTCTCTGTTCTGTTTATGCTGCATAACTCCAAATGTGTTGTAGTTTAGCTTTCCTAGTCTCTTATCAGCCCCTCCAGTGCTGGAAAATGCTGGAAAACTAGACCTGAATCAGGGCTATATTCCTCTTTCTTCTGAAATTCTTCTCACTTTTTTGTTGTGCACTGTTACAAGAAAGACATCCAGTATCCCGAGACCTCTGACTAACGCTTGAGATGAGTATCTTTTAAATTAAACAGAACTGAGCCTGACCTGTCTCTGTCTTAAATTTCTTACTAATATGAAATGTACCCTTTAAACAATCTTAGACCCATGGTTCCCCCTTCTCCCCTTAATCTCAGGTATGATTAGTGCTTAATGGACCTTGAAAAGCACCTCTATTTCTAATGGCCACGGGTTGCTCTTGCTTAGATATGATCTCCAATTTTCTGTTTTCTCTTGAAACAAAACCCCAAATAGTGGGACATATACTTGGTTATTATGTTCATATATGCCACTATTTTTTTTTCCAGAACCACAGTCTTTGGTGAATGATTTAATCCATATAACTTTTTGTAAACCCAAAACAATGGGCTGCTTTGTTCTGAGCAGCACTGATAATGTGGTATCTCTTACACAGATACACCAGGGTATCAGGTACCAAGGGGCTCTTTCCATGGAGGAGGACATCTGAATCCAGGACATTTATTCTGCATCTGAGGAGGTGCAGTGAGAGCAAGAGATAGAACTCTCCTACCCACTACATTTTGCTGCACAAAACAACCTCAGAATCCCTCAAAGCATCAGTCAAAACTGACTATCTGTCCTGTGCTATTTGTTGAAAAACAGGGATAAAAGTACCCACGACCCAGTGATTTAAGGAAATCAACCCAAGCAGGCAAAGACCCAAACTGTGATTCCAGCATCATTTCTTGTGTTGAATAAAACCTTGTGGGTCAGACTGCAGACCAAAACCATGTCAGTTATGCCTGAGCCTCTCCTTACTGAGCACAAGTTTCCAAGGAGCAATCTCCAAATCCCACAGCCTTTCCCAGACCTTCCTGACTCCACTCAGACTGGAAAAGAGAGAGGTGAAGCTCTCAGAGCTGGTAGATGATCCTGAGGGATGACATAAACAGTCATTACCTTTGCTAATGATGGTGAATCCCTGTGATGTGCTAATCATGGAGCAGCAGTGCCCACATCGAGCTGCCTAATTAAATTTCCTAGGAACAGATTACTGTGGGATTACTGGTTTTCTCCATAATGGCATCAGATCTAATACAACCAGCCAAAGTTCAGATATATTTGCATTGCTAATGTGACTGGGACTTATTTCTCTTCTATTAACAATAATGTCGCAGTAATGGCTGGAATTCTGGGGCTGCACCACTCTCAGGAGTGGGAAAAGACAGGAAAAGTTCATCAAGCCCAGTGAAAAAAAGGTACCTGTATCAAATCTGGAGAGAGCAGTAAACATCTCCAGGGCCTCTGTCCAGCCACTCAACCAGAAGACAAGTATATTGTTTATTATTTTGTATAATGCACAAGCTTTTACATACAATCCCTGCTCACTTGGATTATGTCATTTTCAGCTATGCTAATTTTCTAGTAATTAGTATCCCCAGGGCTGGGTACCATCTGTTTTCCACAGTTCCTATCACCTGAATATCTAAGGACAGATTTAAAATACCAAAAAAAAAGCTCCAATGGGACATAAGTGCCTATAAAACATAGGTTTTCATGCTCATCTTACTATCAGCACATTCAAAGTGGTTTCTTTTCTTCTCTCCCCAGGGTCTTTCCAAACATAGCCAGTGTGCTCTCCTTTTCTCCCTGGCCAAATCCTGGAAGGTGACTTAATGTGTGGAGACTCCCCCTCAATCACTGTGTTTTAGGCTTCAGTACATGACTCAGTGGATAAATATTCAAAAACAGGGCAATTTCTCAGTGCTGTTTCACTAAGGAAGTTAAGGAGGGTGACAAGGCCAGCGAAGTTTTGATTTCATTTGATCAGCGTGGAATGTGGCCATGCAAAATGAAAGTGGTGAAAAATCACTGGCTGCACAACATATCCAAATTTGCTTAAATGTATTTCCAAATTAGACTAATTTGGAGTCTCCATAAGTGAAAGCTGTGTCAAAAGTCTTCTCTATTTTTAGATCATTACTGCTATTTCAGAATGTTCTAATATTACATGATTTAAGTCCTTGCAGCAATTACACTGGTAGGCAAAAATTGCATGGAAAAATGAGGCAATTTAAAATGTGTTATTTCATAAAAATGAGCAGAGAACATAGAAAATATTCACCCACATATAGTATCTTGTCACAGCAACCTGGAGAGATTAAAGGAGTCTAAAAGTCAAATAATTAATGGTTGCAGTAGATTGAAAGGTGAAATAATGGTTAAGAAGTGAGAATTACAAACAGTAAGACAGTGAGAGAAACGTGATGGAAAGCTGTGCAGAATAAAACTCCTTCAAACTCTTCCAATCCTAGAGCTCCTTATACTTAAAGGGATGCTCTCTTATTCTCAGTTTTCCTCTTCTAAACACTCCTCATAATGATTGCTGGATTTTTTTAACTCTTGGGTAAAATATTTAGACACTAATTCTATAGAGCTCTCTGATGTTTGGTGATATTTTATATAAGAGTAGTTCAGTATCTAAAACCTCGGGTCTGAAATCTCAGTGTCTTCACCACTGGAAACAATGCTGTGAAGACTGTTTTGTATCTTCACTTTAGCGACAACTTTTAATAATCAATTTGCTGGGTGTTTCCATGTCTAAGTTTGTGTATAGATTTATATTCTAATTTATATGGTGAGGAAAAAGTTCGGGTTTTTTATTGCTGATTACTGATATTTGAGGTATGTGAAGTATTTTTTTGCACTGCTGTTTTTAAAATAATGCTGAAATTATTTACACATAAATTACTGATAAAGCCCAGGATTTTATTTTCACTGCTCACTGAAAAATGTAAAAAATGTGAATCTGATTTTTAGGGCTACCCACATTATCTAGCAAGAGACTAAAAAACCCACAACTCCTCTCCTTTCTTCCCCAAACACATATGAAAACCAGGCCAAGGATGCTGTGGTACCGAGAAATGAACAGATGGGTCCTTATCTGTGCTGTACATCCCATAAAATAATTTTTATTTCCATGATTTGTAAAAAATGAAACAATGAAACCAGCTTAAATAGAGGTTAAACTTTTGATATTACTGAACTATGCTAAAGGTCCCTCTGCAAGTAACTTAATTCTCCATATGGGATATAGCTGAGACAGAATGAATCCCAAAAGCCTAAAGGAGAATAGGGCAGGGGTTTTTGAAGAAGATCTGCCCCTGAGCACACGATGCTCTCTGTCTGGAGATGAGCTCTGCGCTGCAGCAGGTGTGTTTGAAATACTCCACCTGAGCTGCTTTTTGCCCCTTTAAGAAGAAAACCCTGAGTTCTGAGGGAATCTGAGCCCTGGTGCAGAGTACAAAGGTTGGGAAATCTTCACTGTCGTCATTTTTGTTTCTATGCCCAAAGACTGTACCCAATAAATCAGAAATTTTTTGCCTGTTGCACTCTTAACGCTCTGGACTGAGACTCTTCAGCTCAGGTTGCAGACAGAAATGCTCACCATGGGGCTGCTCAGACTCAAAACCATGGCTTGTATTTGTGATGGAATGAGGGATCTTTAACCCACTGGACACAGCATTTTACTCGTTAGTTGTTAACTACTCCAATTAGTGTTTATAATATGAGTTTCTTGGTTTCTGTATTCTGATTTCTTTATAGCTTTGTTACTCCCTGAGCCACCTCAGTGCCTTTAGCAAGTATAGTCAGGAGACAAAGTACTATTTTTGAAGGGTAAGTGTTTCAAGGACTGAGATGTTTCTTGAGTAAGTAGCATGGGGGCTGTGATTTAAAACCATCAGTTGTTTGATATTTATCATGGCAGGTACTGCAGTTACCAAAGAAATAAATTCTCCCTTTCCACAAGTCTGTCAGTGATGAATAAACACAAATTACGAGCATCACACCTCACAGAGTGCTCTATTTTTGTGAAACAGCCATGGGGACAGAAGAGTCCTTCGGTGGAGTTGCACATTTTTGGGTTTTTGTGTTTTATCTGGTGCTGGTTGCTTTCCCAGGTTATACTTCTGAAATAAGATGAGGTCTAATGCTGTCTAAGAGGTGGAGAACAGCTGATGTGCAGTGGGCTGTGATTTGCTGGAGATGGGTAACACCTGACTTGCTGTTGTGTATTTTCTTCTACACACCCTCCTGCCAGTCTGAACAACCTCCTCCAGGGGTTTCTCTGCAGATTTGTGAGTAATCCAGGGATCCTGTGCAAGTCCTTGCACCTTGCAGGGCTGGGATTGCAGCAGCACCAGCAGCACAGTGCCTCGCTGACAGATCCTGCTCTGCTGATGCCAGCAGCTCACACCTATTTCTAACTCCCAGTTTGCCCCACGAGAGATTATTGAGGCTGAAAGAAACATTTGCTGGATTTCTGCTTTTCTCAGATTGTTTTCTCTTTGAGGACAATTTCCTAAACAATCTCGCTCCTCCTAATGAGCAAAGCCCAGAGTGTTTATTGTAACCTGCTTTGAACTGCTGGCAGCTCCAGAGGAGGGAGGGCTTTGAACAGAGCCTGTCTTGTGCCAAAAAGTGAGCTCTGGGCAGAGCAGGGCCGAGGTACAGGAGCAGGGCAGCGTTAATAAAAACACTGCAAATGAAACGTTAGCACGGGGTGGTGAAAGAGCTCAATTTTATTTTGTTTTCACACATTAGGTTTTGCTTAAAGCAGACAAGTACCAGGGAGAGCGTTCTGAAAAGAGGCTTTGTATAGGAGCTGGGGCTCTATCCATCAGATTTGTCATTTCAGGAATGCAGCCAGATGTATTGACTTACTAGCAATTGCATTGGTGCCATCTGGCCTGCTGGAGGCTGTATTAAAGATGGAAAAAACTGAGCAGAAAGAAATGAAACTTGTTCATCACGCCATTACCCTAGCTGCTTATTTAAAGAGGGAAAAAATGTAACTTCTTGGCAGGGGGTATGCTGTTTGGAAATAAAATAGGAGGTCTTAAGGACCACAAGTCTTAGAACCGAGCACTGATGTTTATACATGGACTTGAAAGCTGGGCCTTGCTGTTGTCATTTTGTGTATTTTTTTTTTAGTGGAAAAATGCTTTCAAATCCTACTGTTCCCAGTCATGGAGAAAAATGCACCCAGAGACCCCTGCCTGGTCCACTGCAGCCTTTATCCTGGCTCACTCTCAGTCCTCCTCATACCAGATGAGCTCTCTGAATCTCCTCCTCCTCTCAGGAACTGAATTTGTAGGTGTTCTGCTTCCTATTGCTGTCCCAGGAATGTCTGCACAGATTTTGGATAATTTCTTTTCATGCTTATCAACATCACTGTCTGAGCAGAACTGCTATTCCTAGTACAGCAATAGTAATAAACTATTCCTTAATACTGAAACTCCTAAATGAACTTAATTTAATTAATAAATCCAATAAATCCATGTTCCAAGAGTTTCCTTGCATTTCATGTAGCAAAATCTTTTTCTTAATATTTTTAGGATCAGGGCTGGTGTAAATATTTATTGACATCATAGAACTTTTTCAGTATAGAAATGCATTGTGGTTGGAGGGTAAGAAATGTTCACCAGCCTTACTGGGGTATAATTTTAAAGATGCCTTTATTCATATTTAATTCTACAATTAGTCTTCCTTAATCAGTGCCATCTTCTTGGCAAATTATTCCATTCATTTCACAGAATAAAACTGTGGGTCTGGACCACCTCCCACCAGAACAAATGGAATTTGGACTGACTCCTATAAGAGCCCAGGGAAAAATTCCCAGGTATTTTCAACCTTCAACCTTTGTTGAAGGACAGCAGAAAGATTTTATTACTGAAAAGTAATTATACATAGTTTTATATAAAGTTTTCAGTACTCTCTCATAGACATACCAGTTCATTTAACGTCTCAATAAAAGTTGTTTACAACTGCTGACAAAAATGATGAAACAAAGACCACAGTTTTTTTTAACAAGAAATATTTTTCAGTTCTGCTCTGTTCTCTTCACTTCTTTTGTTTTTGCCATTTAAGATAGAAAGTTCTTGAGGGCAGGGAAGTGGAACTTGGTAAAATGCTGCACTACTTGTGGGTGAAGTCAGTGTTTTAGCACTCCCAAACACATGTGTTAGAAGAATACATGATAGTTTTAGAATTTCTACAACCATGAAACCTCCACTGTAGCACTGCCAGGGTCTTCACTGTGGGTTTTTTTTTTTTTTCCAACAAGATGGGAAAAGCTGGCACCAATACTGGAAAAGTCAACAGTGACTAAATACCCTTAAAAGAAGATGTAATGTTCTTACTCATACCAAGTCATGGAGCTGTGTGAAAAAAGACCCAATTTAGCCCTCATTAAAGGTCAGGATAAAGATTTCTGTCCACGCCAGTGAAATCTGGTTTGTTCCTTCCAAGGGAACAGGGAGCAGCATCCCTGGACAGGAGCATGAGCTGGTACCACACTGTGCCCTCATGTCCACAGCCCTGAGATCTTTTGAGGGTGCTCCTAAATGGGGCTGAAAAATCCCCAGTGCCTGGACCAAGTCCAGTGAACTCCATCTAAGTTTGGGAAAGTGTCTGTGATATCTGTGACAGCCCCTGTTTTTGTTTTGTGCTGATAACACTCCATCATCCTGCATCAGGACAGAACAGGGCCCATAAAGTGGATTTGGGATTGCCCTGAGCAGTTGCTGCTTCTGAATGCCCACTGAGGAACACGGAAAGGGTTTGCTCCCATTCAGCTTTTAGTGATTTGCAACCTTCTGAAAATTATTTTGAACAATGTTGAGGGGTTTTTTCCCCCCCCGTCCCAAAAAAATCAGTATCTCTGGTAGCAATGTCTGGATTATTCCCCTCAAGCATTAATTAAAAGACTTAATCTCTGTGCCTTTTATTTTGTAAATTCAGAATGTTGACATTATTATTGTTAGCAGTAATCTCATGATCCCAAGCAGGAAGGAGGGAGGGCTCAAGCATATGACACATAGGACAAAGTGCTCCTCTGGTCAGGAACCTCACACTGAGCGGAACAGCGAGGGGACACAACATTCTGGGAAAGGGAAAACATTCCCATTCCTCTGCAGGGAGCCTCTGCCCATGCAGAGCCTGCCTCCAGACACTGGCAGCCCTGCCAGGAACAGAAACACTCCCAAAAACCGTGGTTAAGTTTTGAAGGAAAGAGGGCAGAGTGCAAGCTGGGAAGTTTAAAGAAAAATTTGGAGGGGTGGCAGGAGGAGCTGTCAGATTCACGTTGTGGAAGAGGTTGCAAAGACTTCTTACTTCTGTAAGAAGAATAAACAAATTAACAAGAAATGCTAAATAAACACAAGCAAGTAAATATATTGCGGAGAACAGTGTAAAGTGTCAAATCTTCCACCATTTTTATACTTAACATATTTTATACGTTTTATACCTGCACAAATGGAAACACTTTCTCCGTGGTTTTTAACAGTATAGCATCCATAATACGTAGTAAAAGGTGTGAGAGGAGGCAGGAAAACTTTTATTCCTTACTGTCTGGAGTGGTTTATTGTTTGATTTGTTTTTTAGTACACTTTTAGCACCCAGCAATAGAGGGTGACAGCTGCTGGTGCTCAGAAGGCACAGCTTCCACCTTATCTGGTGAGTTAAGATGGGATTTTAACCTGGGCTTGGAAAACTTCATTGTACAACAGAAAATTTAAGAGAAGACCATGTGGAAAAATCCCTTTAAAAAGATCTAGAAAACCTGGAGCAGCGCATGTCCTCATGTCAATATTTAAACCAAACATGGTGTTTTAGGAGCGTTGGACCAGTCTGAAATCAGTGGATATTTCCTCCGTGTATATGACAGCAGTTTTTTGTCAGTCTGCTTTTTATTAACATAAACAGGCTAGTGGTAATGACATAGGTAGTGACAAAAGGTGTATTTATGGTAAATAATGGACTGACAAAGGGGAGAACTGTGCAAGGGACAACTTTCATGTGTACTTTTTTGGTGATGCATGACCTACCCTTACTCCACAGGTCTTTTATCATCTCTACACGAAAGAAACATGTTTTAACCAAGCTCACATGGATTTGATAGCTCTATCTTTGAAGGCTTTTCTTCTGTGCTCCCCAATGGCTGATAATAATATGTGCTTAAGCACCTTTAGGCCACTGTTGGGTCAAATTGGAAAAAATATAGTAGTTTCCTAAACTTAAAACCCCTGCATAGGTGACAAGAGAAAAAAGGAAGTGTAAGTCCAGGCAAAATCCTAGCAGTGGCCAGCAGTTTTAGTGGCAATCTGAGAGGGATTGAATGCCTCATTCAAAGAGGGTCTCCACACAGACTTGCTGACAGCCAGCATAATTTCTGCTTTTCTTGTTGGGAGTCTGCACTTTCAGGGAGAATCCTGCTGCCTGTGGAGGTATGTTCCAGTCAGAAACTTTAAACCATTGTATAGGGGAAGATAAGACACAACTCAGCTGGTTTATCCTTGAAATTCCCCTGGAAATGAATCCCATGGGGTCAGTGAGGAAAAGGTCCTGGTGTCACCTTGCTTTGTGTGAAAATTGCAGCATGACTCCAGCTCACCAAGACTTTGTTCGTTATACCTGTAGATGCAGTCCTTTGACAATATTTCTTTTTGAGTCCAGATTTCCAAAATGAAACATTCACTTTGTGTATCAGGATTAAAAGTAATGATTCACAACTTAATGAGAAATTGATCAAGGTCTGTCACACCTGCCAAAACCAGGGTCTGATAACTGAAAGGGCTGCTGTTGCCTTTCTCCTTGATGAAGTTCAAGTTTCTATGCTATTAAGTGGTTTATTGTGCTTAGGTGATGTACTGAATTTATTTTTTTATAGTTGTTGTTGCTTCTTTATGTTTTTTCCAGTTAACTGACCACTCTGCTACATGCATTTAATGCACACTGACAGTAGTACTTCGAATTTCAGGAAATTGAGTTTCTCTTATTCTTATTCTGTTCTTTTCCCTCACTCCATGATGCCTGTATTAAGCACAAAGGCAACCTGGATTTTGCAATTAAAAGGAAAGTAATTTGATGATGCACACACAGAGCAGTGGGGCACGTGTGTGTGCACATAAACACCAGAGTATCACATGGAAGGTCTTAATGAAACCCTTATGATATGAATAATGCTCAAGTTACAAATGCTACAGCTTATCTGGTACGTGTGGTAGGTGATAATAACTCTGCAATTCAGTCAGGGTAGGAAAGCAATTTTAGTAAACATAATACTTGAAAGCAATTTTCAAATTATTCCCTGATTTCTAATGCGCAATAATCTCCAAAACAGTTGGGTTATTTTTCAGATCCCATTTCCAGTTTGTGTTGGTGGATTTTAACCATTAGTGCCACATTGCTTACCACCTCAAATCCCTCATTTTCAGCATGTGATACTTTAGAGGGCTGCAGTGACAAGGTTCTCATTTTTCTGAGCAAACCCTCAAGCAGAGTGCTCCTTACAATGGAAACAGAAACATGACATGGAAAACAGGGACAGATCAATTATGGCATGGATTCAAATGCAGCATAAATCAGTTCCTCTGCACTGAAACCCTTTAAGGATTTTCTCAATGACAAGAGAACTTCTGAACATGCAAATGGGCTGCTAGTGGAAAACTTGGCCATTCCTGCTTCGCCTTTCCTCCAAAAATTTAGAGCTCCTTGGAAGATGGAGAAATTGCACCTTTCCTACTAATCATGCAACAATTGTGCTTCTACCTTTTCCAAAAGTTGGTAAATAGTTGAGGAGAAAAATCATGCCTCTGCACCACTTTACTTTTCCCTATCCTCTGTGCCCTTTTTGCCCATAGGCAGGGAATAATTGTCCTTAATCCCTAAGTATGATGAGGAGTGCTGCTCAGCTCTTCCCTCCTGCTCAAATACCCACAGGGACAGTCCAGCCTTCCATTGGTGCAAATGCAGTGTGGGACAAGAGGAGAGCAGTATCAATACCATTCTAAAAGACACAGTTTCACTATCCTGACATAAAGGCCTTACACTATTGAAATTCTTCTTTAACTGTGCCAGAAAAATAATTGAAAGCACATTGAGCTGTATGGATGTAGAAACCTACAGGAATTTCATTGGTCTTGTGGTTAGAGAAGGAAAGATGTGGAGAGGCATTTAAACCAGGAGTTTCTACAAGCCATATATTCATGTTCCTGAAATTTGAGAGAATACATTTGACAGCACACTCACTTTAAAAACTGGGTATGAGGTTCTTTAGGATTGTTCTTGTGTGCCTTTGTCTGCCTCAGTAATGTTTTTGGAGACAGAATTTTGGTCACTGTTCAGGGTTTGTTCAGGGAAGGCAACTTAGACCTATTCAAGGGTGATGCATTTCTAACTTGACCACAATTAGATGCTTTTCAGGTAATCTTTCAGCTGAGCTGAGCTCTTTTTTCCCAAGCAGAATCTCCCTGAATATTTCAGTTAAAGCAAACTTTCCATTCAGATCAAAGTGTATAGGCTGGCTCTGTGTTATCACCTGACAACATTATCGTTGGGAATATTAAGCTGTCAGCAGCAGATCTGAAGGAACCACTTTCCCAGTCTGCAGTGAATTATAGAGGATGGGAGCCTATCACACATAAAAGTCTTTCCATTTTCTAAGACTGTATCTACTTCTAATAGTTTCAATCTGACCTCAGACTGGATTTTTCTCTTGTTTTAAATCATGATTGAGAGACCTTCTAAGGGCTTAGCTACAAGATTTGTAACCATTCAGCACATTTGTGTGTGCATTTATGTTGTTTTTAGGATGCATTTAAACCTGCATGTGCCAAACCTGTGCGTGGAGCCAGTGGTGTCCTTTTGCTGAAAAGCTCTTCCCTGCTATATTTCTTTCCTTTTCCTGTTGCATTCCTGATTAATATGTTGCTTGCATGGCTTTGTGCTAACACACACATCGTGTGGGACTGAGCGTGGGTCAGTGTCAAGTGGGGCAGGATTAGGATGTGGGAGGTTGCTGGCATTAATGCTTAGCAAGTAGGATTAGGATAAAGCTGTAATTGAACAGTTCAACTAAGCTGGGATTCATCAAGAGATTTGCAAAAGCACATTATAGTGGCCAATGAAAGGAAGTTTTAAACTATCGAGGCAGCATGGTTTTGCAAAGCTGCAATTGCAGAGAGGCAGGGTTAAGCACTTCTCTTGTCGTGCATGTACAAATGTGAGATTCTTCGCTGGTTGTGGCATCCCAATTTGTGTTTCTGAATACTCAGAGATAATGGGACAATGAGAAATGAAGAAGTGTTTTGTCTAAGAAACTTCAAAAAATGGAAAAGATACCAGACTGTTTAATGCAATTTCATCAGGGACACATAATCTGAATTTGAAGGGAGTTGGAAGTGATAAAAAAAAGTAAAAAAAAAAAAAAAAATTCAAAGGAACTTTAAAGAATGACTCTAGCAATTCACTATTTACAGCCCCAAAATTTCACATATTCCTCTAATCCTGCCAGGTTTTGGACTAGTGAGACAACACTGCTCACGGCAGGTATCTCAAAATGTACACACAGAACACAGGCTCTGTGGTGGTGCTCTGGGCAGGGCTGATGTGTGATCCTCCACTGCAGAGAGGGTCCTCTTTTAGCCCCGACAGGCCACCCCAAAACTATTATGTAGAAAAGTCCACAATGCTGATAAATCCCTAAAAATTGCACCCTGTTTTCACCTGAATCTGCATTCCAGCCACCAGGCCATTGGCACATGTTGACACAGAGAGAGCAGTTTCACTGTCTGACTCCTCTTGGCTGTGCTCAAGCTTTTGAATTTTTTTTAAAAATGGGAACAAAATAATAGCTTTTGATGACATCATAGCTGTGGCTGAGATTAACCCTGCTCCCCTGTGGGGTGTTGGTGGGGTTTTTGCTCCATCAGCTCCAGGGATGTGAATATTTGTGCTGTGCTGGCGGCAGGCCAGCTCCTATGATTGTTTTATTGGGTGTCCACTGTTATTAAGCCCCTCTGTGTTCTTTCCCCTTTCGCTTTTTACTTCTGAGCTGCTTTTCTGTAACCAATTTGCATTACTTTATGTTAAATTTCACGTGCCATGTGTCAGCTGAATTGCACATCAGATCTAAAGATTCCAAGTCCTTTGAATTCTTCTTGGTGGCTACGCTGTATTTACTGTTCACTCACTCGTGTGTGATCAAGGAATTTAACAAGTTCTCAACTGTTTTTCATGTCTGAGGATATCTATGCACAGTATAGATTAAAAAAACCCTGTAAAGCTCCAAAAAGGGAACATTTAGGGATAACTGGCAGTACGATTTATACCCTGCTTTATTACAATCCTCTTGTGTTCTGGCCTTTATGTGCATTCAGCAATTGCATTATTCTGCTGATTTATGAGGACAAAAAAAATTCCATTTTTGTGTCTGTGAAATGCATAGCAGAGAGACGTCTTGATGTTGTCTCAGGAGAGCCAGAGGGGCACTGAAATATACAGATCATTAATAAATTATCATCGTAATAACGTCAGGTTGCTACACACCAGACTCCATGAAATCCAGAGTGGGCTTGAGGTTGTAAAAATATGTATCTTTTCTCAAAGCCTTCAAATAATTTGGCTGTGGTTTATATTATAATTTAGCCACGTTGATGCATTTCTATGGCTCAGTAAAAATAATATAATGATGTGGGCTGAATCCCAGTCTCAGAAAGTTTGAATTTCTAAAGATTCAGCAATATCACCAAATCTGACATCTTACTTTTCCTCAGTTCTCTTGAGTCCTGCATGGGCCACCCATGAAGTTGTCCAAATTTTTGTCTGAGGTTTGTCTGAGCTGCTTTATCTTGGGATTAAAATTGAGTTGAGTATGATTCCCACCTTTATTTCTGGCATGTTTCTCTAGATCACAGACAACACCGGGCTGAAAGACTTTCTCCTGCTCTTCCACCCAGCTGAAGTCAGCAGAGTAAAGATGGTGCAAGGAGGGTTGGAGTGAGGCTCTCAGTCGTGATAAATTTCCTTGTGCTGGTGGCAGTATGCTCAGAATGCTTTGAAGTGCTGCTTTGTCAGAGTTCACAACAGTTCATTTCAGCTCCAAATAAAATATTATCTGACTTTGCTGGCTTTGCAGCACCAGGAGAGGTAACAGTAGAGCTGTTCTAAGCCCCTTTTACGAATCCAGTTTTTCCTACACTGGTTTCTTTATTGGAATTTGTACAGACCTTTCTTTAAACACAGCTTTGCACCGAAGGAAAACAAAAGGGTGTTTATACAAGACAATAGGGCAGACATCATTTACTGTATAGGGTTGATTTTGAGTTTATGCAGCTAAGACAAAGGGAAATGAACACCCCCATGTGGTATAACCTCTGCAAGAGTGTAGCTTTTGTTATTTTAAGGCTTGAAACACCATATTTTTTAAAGTTTGAATTATTGAGGAATATACTCCACAACATGTACTTTGTTCTGCAGAACACAAGCACAACAGTTTCCTTATGGCTTTTAATTTAGAATACACTCAAAGCAAGACAACGTCCTCCTTTTCTGATGCAGTTTGCAACACAGCAGAAAAGCCATTTATCCCAGTTCTAAGGCTTAAAGAACTTTCAGCAGCTGATTTTTTAATACCTTTTTTTTATTTTTCTTAGGTCTAATGATGTCAACACTAAGGCTTAAAATAAGCCCAGTTGCTGAACAGGATCCCTTAAACATTCAATCTTTAATTCTGATGTCTCTATCTTCTTTCCTTCTCTTTGTCTACTGTGTGAAATTCTGAGTGAAATAGTCCCGTGGGGCTCTTTGGAAGCTTATGAAGCTGTGTGTAAGAAAGGGTGAGGACAATGAGGAATTTCAGGACATGGAGGGATCCAACAGATTGCAGCTTTTCCACTTTTATCTTCCAACTCCACGTTGCTCTTGGGTGAAGAAATAATGTTCTAAGATAATTGGGTAAAGCATAGAAAATCACAAACTAAGAAAAAGGAAATTTTCCTTTAATACATTAGTGGCTCCATAAAATATATCTGACGCCAAAGTTATATATATGTGACCATCATGAATCCCCATAAAACTGACCTCAAAACAGCACTAATATGAAGCTACAGTAAATCCAAAGAAATGTGTGTAATGTCTGCAAGATTAAGAATTTATTCTCCATATCTTTATGTCTTTTGTCCTGCAGGTCATTATAATATGTCAGGAGTGTCTTTATGTTGTAGCTCTGGAACTGACATCCAGGTCTAAGAGTGTTTGTTGGCCTTGTCCGAGTTCAGAACTAACTCCATAAATCATATTTAAACTAGCAATGCTGTACCTACCTCTATAAGTAACAGATTTTCTGAAGTGAAAACTCTCAGAATCTGAATAGGTAAGTGGAAACCTGGAGAGGTCAACTGGTCCCAGAGCAGTCAGCTACTGCAAACCAGTCCTGACAGAGTTTTGTCTAATTTCTTAAATAAAATAAAATAAAATAAAATAAAATAAAATAAAATAAAATAAAATAAAATAAAATAAAATAAAATAAATATTTTTTTAATGGTGGAGAAAAAGGACTGTTATATTATAAGGGTCTCACAGCATCTCTCGGTGTTTTAACTGCAAATAGAAAAACACAACTATTTGAACTGCAGTATGTGCAGAGAGGGCACATTTTTCCATTAGTAATGTTGAATTTTCTCAGAAAAAGTTCAGGTTCTGCAAATCCATCTCACAAATCAGCTTCAGATGGACTATTTATTACCAAGAATTTGCAGACCTGAATGTGTAGAAGACATGATTGCTTTCCAAAGAACAAAAGAGTAATGCCCCAGTTGTTCTCCTAAGGGCTGAATGCTCCAACCTTACCTGCCTCAGCTGCAGCAAGGCTATTTTTAGTGAGCTAGAGACTCAAAGTTTCATTTTGAAAACTTCAAACAAAGAATAAATCAAGATAGTTTGGTGATAAAAAAACTTGGCTGGAAACTTCTATTGGCTTTTCATTATGAAATACAACATGAGTGGTTTGGTTGTTTTTTTGGGTTTTTTTAATGGGCACAAATGTTACTTTTCACTGGCTGTCAGAAATGGCTTGTTTCAGCTTTTTGTACAATTGACCATTGTGATAAGCCAGTGAGTTTGCTCTTTTTATCCACTGAAATGAATAAACACTGGGATTTTGTTCATCTTTTAAATCCATTATATGGTATTTCCCAGGGGAGGTAAGCTTTGTACTTATTTGTGTGACAACGCTTTGAAATATGTCATTTTGAGTCATCACCTTCTTCCCAAAGAGAAATTTCCAACAAACCAAGAGTTTGGCTTTATATGTACATTTCAAGGGCTAAAAAAATTCCTTAATGTGAAGACACACTGTAAGTTTAATTAAATGCAGGGCTACTGCACAATTAGATCAGTAGTCTGTTTATATCAGCAATGCTTTCCAGAAAAAGTTTTGACAGCCAGCTGCTGAAAATAGCTTCAGAAAACCCTCAATGAAAACCAGCAGTAAAAAAAAATCCCCAAGACTAATTCACAAAATAAAGGAGTAGCTGAGGACCCTATCTCAGCTTAGGTTAATGCTGGCCTCTCTGTGGAATAATTTGTTTTGATGTTCTAAGGGAACTGTCTTGATGTTTTATATACTTGTTATTTCATATCTCTTTAAAGCTACCACAGAGATTTGAGTGTGAAATACTTTTTCAATTTGTGACAGACCCTGGATAAGGATTGTACAAAGGAGAGATTTCAAAGAGACACAATTTTACAGTATTTCCATGTGTGACAGGTATTTCTTTGGTGAAGTCTTGAAAAAGTTGTAACAAGTCAAAAAGAGAGAGGAGGTGCCACAAAAAGAAATACTTCATGAGGAAGTACCAAGTTCATGCAGAGAGATGCTGTCCTGATATTTATAAACATTATCTACATGCCACAAACTGACAGAAAAACTCTTCTGCATTATTGGTGCCACCAGTGTCTGAGTCATTTATTTGCCATTGATTAAGTTAATCCTAATTTTCTGTTTTAATGCACTGGCATGAGAACTTAACCAGCCATTGTTTGAACAAACAACTACAGTTAACTATTGAGATAGGAGAAAAAAATCCAGCCTAGACCAGTGCATTTCTAGTTCAAATATAATCTGTATTTAACCTTTCTCTGCATGGGTTACGATCTCATATTATTGTCTCGAGACTTTTATTCTTGCTTTCCTAAATAATTATCCGGACTACCTGACTTTGTGCTTGGCCATCAAACTTGCTGAGTTAGGAGCACTGAGGAAAGGTTAATGTGCTATCCTGCTGCTGATTATGTCAGAATGGGCCATGTCTGTGAAATATAAATATCCAGGATGCCAAAGCAAATATTTCGATTCCCGTGAACTCATTAGCAAAAGTTTATCTTAGATGTGATGGGATGCAAGTTATTACTTGGAATAGATGGATAGATTAGGATGGATGGAATTCATGCCCGTGGCAGGTCAGTATCTATTGGAACTTAATATTTCCTTAATGAAAGCTCAAAAATGGCTTAATTTATGAATGCATTCTTAGATACCAACATTTTGTTTGATATTTCATCACTCATAGGCAGAACTTTTTTTTCTTTCAGTCCTTTCTGAGTTTTGAGCTTGAAAGGAAATAAGGTAAATATATTAACTGGCTCATATTTCATGCTAAAAGGGGAATGACAGCCATAATTCAGCATGAACAGCACATGGGAGCATGAACACCATGTAGAATTTTACATAACTTATGGAGCCTAAAGTTAAAACACGAGCAGCCCATCAGAATCCAGGGAAATATCTGGTGCATTCTTGTTTTCTCTTGGTTAACAGTGAGCTGCCATTCAGCCTCAATTAAACTGCCAGAGTCGTGAGATAATAACAGCAGGAAATTCTTGAAAGATAAATTCAAGATGGTAGCTACAACTGGACTTCTCTGAACTGATTACAGCTCTAATTGTATTGTGTAGCATACTTATAGTAAAGCTGACATACTTAAATTTTTATTAAAAAATGTAGTAGAGGAAAACCTCTTATCTCACTTCATTCCCCAATACATTCACTCTTGAACTTTGTTTGCAGTTTGAAGAGGACTGGGTTTATTTGAGCTGGTGATGTTTTGAGTTCCTCCCACCTCCCACTGCAGAATGGACTCCACAAGTCCTCGTGTCACTCTGCCTGGCCATTCCTTCTGCTGCTGTGCCAGGGTTTATCACCACTCACTCCTGGACAGTGTCAGTGGTGCAGTCACTTCCTCTCTGCCAAACAATCCTAACATTCACCAGACTTCCCTGCACGTTACAGGGAGAGTCAAGTATCATTACCTGAAATGGTAAAAAAAAATTAAAAACCAAAACCTGTTAATCTTGTTTGTAAAAGGAATTTTGATAGATGCTGAACACCCCTTTGAAAGATTAATGCAAGGAAAAGTTGTCATTTTGGATCTTAGCAGAATTTCAACTGAGCGATGCTTCACAATACTCAGGTTTTTTAAAAAAACTCTTATGGAAGTAAGCTCCTCATTTTCTTCTTTTACTACTAAAATATCTCAATTTTAAATGGAAATGAAAGCCAAGCTAACAAATGATAGACCAGTGATGTGTTACTGCTCAGTGGAAACTGACAACTCTCAACCAACCATAATTCCCAAGTCATCTCTTCTTTTTGGTAACCACAAAACATGTTTTATTAAGGGAGCCACATGGGAAAAGGTGGGAACTTTTAAACCTTGAAGTGAGTGCCAAGGCAGACAGAAGTGTTTGTATTTATGCAATTGAAAATCTGGGGTAGGGTGGGGGGAGGTGTTAATTTGGGGGATCCTGGGAAACTGAAACAGCTGTAGAACTTTTGTTAAAGAAAAATATTTTTACTCAATGAATTTCTTAGTGGTTGGTGACAAGATACTGATGTTTACCCTTGGAAAACAACCACTGTGCTGCCAAGTACACCAAGTAGTGTGTGCACATTCCAAGTATTACATCTTTTTATTCACTTAGGCTTGACTCCATGCAAGAAAATAATTCCCACTGCTCACAGATGAAGGGAGAGATTGTAAGTCAGAGCCTCCCAGTATTCATGATAGTGAATCAAGGCAACTCAAAGCACTGGCACAGAGGATTCCCAGCTTTTCTCTCGACATTGGTTGGAATATTGATGTCTGAAGAACTTTGTTAGGTGAAGTAACCTTGTGGCAGAGCCACCTCCACCATGTGGAGGGCAAGAAAAGACAAAATCCTAAATGGGAGGTAGATAACTCCTCTGATCATGGCATTTTTTCCAAAATGGATTGAAATGGAATTTTGATCTATGGGCATATTCAGAGGGGAATGTTATTCTAACAAGACTTTTTAGAGTGGATCCTTTCTTTCCCCTGGGTTTGGACTGGAAAACCTGAGGCCAAAGAAATCTTCATAATGGAAGTTATGTGAAAACCAATCTTCCTCATGAAAATGTTCTATCGGACCAAATCTGCATCTCATAGGTTTTTTTCAGCTCTATTTTGGAAAATCCATTACCTACAAGGTCCTTCCCTCATGGATTCAGCAGTTATTATATCTGCATCTCTCCATCTCTGGAATTTGTGGCAGCTTCTGTGTATTTTCAGGGTAGGCAGGGCAGCAGCCACCAGGCAGGGCTTGCAATACTGAAGGATTCCACCTACAAGTTGAAGCTTGGACATGCAGGAAAAAAAAGGAGAATTATTTTTCATCTCCCAACCTTAAGTACTCCATGGGCAATTTTGACTAACCATGCACAGGTATTCTTTTCCCAGTTCAACCAGTCCTCACCTGGGAAGGAGGGAGTCTGGACTCTGAGAGTTTCCACTGCCCAGAGAACCCAGCTCAGGAGCTCTGGGTTTGGCACCAAATCTGAACTAAAAAAAAAAAAAGTGGCTTTTATGTGATCCAGGGGACATAGGTATCTCTGATCTTCAGCCAAAGAGGGCACTTCTGAATCTGTAGACTCAGAAACCAGGATTTTCAAAGGAAATTAAGAAATGTCTCTATAACAAGTTAATGCTTACAGTGAAATGTCAGAGAAATGCAAATTCAGTGTTCATTAGACACTACATTTTCTTCAACTTTAGTGGAAAAGCTCTCAGATTTAAAGAATAAAAAGAGCCAAATTTATTATTCCTCACTACACAGTAGCATCTGGTTTGCTGTGATTTACAACCAATTGTTGGTTTTTCATTTGTGTTTCTTTTTTTTTCTGGTGAGTAAAATGGGAGTTCAGCCTGTTAAACATCTGTTGTCTGATAAACCTTCTGAGTTCATTGAGATATTCAAGGGTCTAAAACCTTATAAAGTGACAGTGTTTCCAAGTAAACATAGATAAATATTTCTCAATAATTCCTATAAAATTGAGCAATGAGGCAATTGATGTTGCTATGTTGCAGCCTCAAGGTAAAAAGACATCTCAGTAGCTAATCAGCTTCAACTCTTCTGGCACCTGTCTTAGAAATAGAAATGTTTCAACAGTGAGATTTTATGGAGAACTGTATGCTAACAAAGGCGTACAACGTCAGCATGTCCTTACATCCTTTCTTCAAATGAAGAGTGTTTCTGAAAAAGAAAACCTGATCCATGTCTTGAAATGAATGCAGAGATTAATGTATTATAAATTCAACCTGCTCACGTCCTTCAGTGTCACACTCCCTGCAGCAGCAGCAGCTTTGAGAGTGGATGCAGCCTGGATGGCCACTTGAAGCTTCGGAGAGACTCTGCAGAGCCTGGCTGTGAAGAAAATGAGATTTGAGCAGAGTCTACTGCAACACAGATCAAAAGTCACCATCAGAACTGAGACTAAGCCTCATTTCCCCAGAGAGCTGGGAAAATGGAGAAAAAATCAGGAAGTGTAGTTGTATTTCTTTAGTAATATTCTTGAAGGAGATCAATATCATCTGCAGAATTATCTGGATGTGGATGGAATGACCTGCTAAGCCAAGTCTCCTTTCTCTTTCCAAAGCCTGGGAAACTAACACAAAACAATCCTTTAAAATACAGTTTTATGACGAGACAAAAATTAAAGTGTGGAAAACATATCAGTGCAGGCACATCTACTTGCTTGCCCTTTGCTGCAGTGGCTGATGATAACTTGCCTCCTTCCCAAGAAAGTAAAAGAAAAATAAAACAAACACAAAAAGTTCGGTCAAAGGAAAAGTTGTCTCATCAAATATTTTTCACTTTGTGCAAGCAGCCTGCAGGATTCAGCTTGAGTTTAGTAAGAGAAATTCCCCTTGAATTTAGTGCTGCTTTTTCACTGATTATAAGCTACAGAGGTGGCAGGAAAATCCAGGCACAATCCCAGGTGAAATCCAGGCCCTTTGCCTGTTTGACCTCAGCTGCTGGGATCAGGTTTGATGTTTTGCATACCCCACTCTGGTCTTTGAGGTATTTGAGGTTTTTTACCATGCAAATAATAAAATTAAAGAAGTTCGCAATGAGAGAGTGAAATATTGCATGCAGCAGAGATTAAATGGACCCCTTGGTTTCTCTATTGTCTATTTCCCAAAAGATGTTGGTTGTTTTTGTGGCCCTTTGACTCTTTTTTATGTTTGTTTTGGTACCATGAGACATCATAGTCTCACAGGGGACTTCACATTACCAGGTCTTTGTTGAAAATATAATACAGCAGAGAAGAAACTGTCCAGAGGTTTATACTGGATATTAATATTTTTTTTCCCTGGGAGGGGTTATCAAACATTGCCACAGGCTGTCCAGGGCAGCGGTAGAATCCCCATCCCTGGAGGGATTTAAAAGCCCTGCAGATGTGACATTTGGGGATGTGGCTCAGTGGTGGGTGTAGCAGTGCTGGGTTAATTGTTGAACTTGATGATTTTAAAGGTTTTTTCCCAGCCTAAATGACTCTATGGCTCTATCATAACATTTTATTTTTCATATGCTGATAACCTTGCTGTGAACATACTTCTTTTTGGAGATACCATGAACAGCAAGGCATCTGTTTATAGGGGTCTTTTGAAAAAGACATTTATTAGGTGCTTGCCCAACTGCTCAGAAGCCTAAAGTGGGCTGAAAGTGAATAGTGGAGTGAAACACAATCACAAAATTATTGTCACCAATTAGGTGAAACTCACATCCTGAAAATGTTAGTGTGGGGAGTCATCAGGTGGTGGCACATTTCCTGCCAGTGATAGAAACACATTCTTGGTTGAGTCATTTATTCATACCAGAAGCATGTGTTGGCAGAGTTTGGCAGGGTTTAGAGGAAGTCTGTGAAAAGAACACAAGAAACTCTTACCTGTAAATGTTGGGAAGACCTCTCCCCTCTCATATTTGTGCCTGTGCACGACCCAGAGCCCACTGAGTGTGCTTTGATCTTCACCTGCAGCACTTACTCACAAAATGTGGTTTAGTGCAAACTGTTGCAAGTTGCTGCTTGAATGTGTCACCCTGCAGGAAAAGACAAAAATCCCTTAATGTATGTTTTTCTCATGTATTCTGGCAGAAGATTGGAGGGTAGCACCTGTGTGACTCGACTCTAAGCAATGTCAGGGTTTGAGAGAAGCTGGGTTTGTACCTTGGAGTTATTTCCTTGTGTCTTGGTAAACTTTCCCTTCATTTTTTTTTTCCAAGTAGAAAAAGCAAATATGTATAAAGGACCAAATAGTTTAGTAGTTAATAATTCATTCCTGACTAGGGTCATGCCAGTTTTTTGTTATTTTCAGTCTGGTAATCACAGTCTCAACCCTTATCCTTTCTTACATTTATCACTGCAGGCAAGCAGCTCGTATTCCTGAGCAGTTCATGTCACGATTGTTGCTTGTCTTGCAGTGGTTTAAGACCTTTCATTTCTTTGTAAGCTGTTGCTGAAAGTTTTCAAGGAATGATTTTTAGGCAGTAGGCTGTTATCAGGATGATGTTACTTTGAGAAGGTCATGTTTGGCCAAGTCCCTGGCTGAATATAAAACGTGCTGGTGTGTGACCTGCAGGCACCAAGCAGAGGGAAAATCAGAGACCCTGAGGGATGCTTGGGAGAAGTGCTTGAGGGAACAAGATGTTCCAAAATCTCATTACTGGAGAGTGTTGTTTCATGTCAGGTGTGTTGCTGTCACTCCCTCAGAGCAAGCCCCGTGTCAGCCCCAAACCAGTGATCAGCCTTTGTTGGGTCACTGCTCAGGAGGGTCTTGAATGAGGAGGAAAAGGCTCCTGGTGATGCCTTAAGTTTTAGCTTTCATATTTTCAGATTCTGTGCTGCCTAGGGGTGCAGTTCTGAGCCTCATATTAAGCTCTCTTCACAGAGCAGGGAGACAAAACAAATCCTTTTCCTGCTGAAGACCAAGGACAACTTTCAGGCCCAAAAGCACAAACAAGGGTGGACTGAAGGGAGGAACAAGAAAGATGGGACCTCACAACCTGGAGCTGTAATTGGACAATTAAACCTCAACATGCAAGTGGACCAAAGCTTATAAAAATGTAAGATGTCATGACCGTTTGTCCATTCTGTGACCATTTTGGGTCCACCTTGGGTGTAGCCCTGGTCAGGCCCTGTCCTGCCCAACGTGTATCCTGGAGGCCTTTCAATAAACACCTACTTTATTCTCTTAGCTCTGTCCAGTCTCTGTTTCAGGTCAGCCTTCCCACTGGAGACATCCTCCTGCCACAGACATCCCTCACTCCAGCACTGCAGACATGAACAGATTTTTTCAATTTCAAACCTCTGAGTGGTTATTGATGTAACATTGCTGTTTCCTGGCTGAGTGGCTTTGAGGCCTCGGGCACCAAGAGAGTGCCCACCACCCCTGGGAACCTTCCATCAGAAGTTTTGCAGAGCCCTCTGTGGTGGATTATTTTTGAAGTTTGGAAACAAACCCTAGTGCTTGGAAAAGCCTCTTTTTTTTTTTTTTTAATGTAGTTATGATAAACCTAAGGTTACACCACTCTGCCTCTATAACCTTGAGACCACCCTTTCCACCAAGCAAACACAGACTGTGGTTGTGTAATGGAGTCTAATTGTGTGAGAGATAAATACATAATGAAAAAGAGTCCTGGGTGTTGAGTCCCTAAGGGTTAGGATGAAGGCTTAGGTTAGACATTGAAGGGCTACAATGATAATTTCCTGAAATACACAACATCTGAGGGTCTGAGCTTAAGGGTCTGAGCTCCTTATGTCTTTGGCTTCCCCTCTGGGCAGGGCACCAGGTTCTGGGTTGGAGAAGGTGCAGGACCAAATATTCTCAGGCACAGGAAACATCTTTTAGCAGCTGCTCATTGATTCTGTTGGTCAGTAGTTGAATGATCACAGTACTTCTAATTTGTTGGAAATGGTGTAATGAGCTGTGAGGATCCCTCACTGATGAAATAGGTAGGGCCTTATCCAATATTAAATCCTAGCAATCTGATACATGAGACAGAAGTGAAGGTTGGCTTTGATTTTGTTGGGTACCTTTTATTTTGTTTAGTTTGGGGATGCTTTGGTGGGGTTTTGTTTTCTCCCAGTCTGGGAGCAGATATTTAGGTAGGCACCATGGTAATGGCCTGCCCAGTTGTGTGGGCAGCACAGGGCTCTTCTCTGCCACTTGTTGTTGTAGACATACTTCGGGTTTGAAATACCTGTGAAATTCAGCATTGTTTAGGGGAATGAAGTTCCGTAGATGCTACTTTTGGGGAACAACTTTCCCAAAGACAAAATTAAATTTAAAAAAAAATTAAAAAATTAAATTCCAGTCCATTAAATCATGGACTGGAAAGAAAAGCACAGACATTCTTCTCATGCTGGTCACTTGTATGGGTTTCCCGTGCTTTTATTTCCCTCTTTTCAGTTAAAAAAATAATAATTAAAAAAGCCATCTCAGATGGCTCAGATTTTTCTTGGCAAAAAGATCACTCTGTTTGCCTTGATTTTTAAAAATTTTCTCAGCAGAAAGGCTTTGGAGATGTTTGGAATTTTATAGGAAAGATGCCAGAACAAGGGACCACCTAATGGTGTGTGAACTTGCATAAAACAACATGAAAAAGCAATACCCAAACTTCTTTCCTCCTGGAAGGTCTGTTACATAATTCATGGTCTCTCTAGGGCTTCTTGCAAAAACAGGATACAGCAAAATCCTTTAAGATATACAAAATCGCTATTTTGGTGCCGAAAATATGGGAAAACTAAGATTATATACTCCATGGTGAATGTCATAGATGGAAAAAAAAAGAAAAAAAAAGAGACGTATTAAATGCCTGAGCCTCTTTAGGGAGAATATGACAGACTCAAGACAGATGCATGTGAATAAATCTTCTTTTAATGAACGACACTTAGCTCTGCTGGGCTGTATCAAAAATATTGCCATGGTGTCTGTGCAGCTTCAGCAGCAGGAAGCTGAATTGTCAAAGAGGTAATATCCTGAGTCTGATCAGTGTATCATAATCAAACAGATTCTAAGCAAGAAGGATGGAGTGTCTCACAAGCCATATTGGATTAAACAAGCTTGTTAAGTATCTGTAATTTTTGTGGGCTCCAATAACTCTCTTAAAGGACCAGGCAGGACCAGGGAGTGTATTATTTTGGAGGATCAGCACCTCCCTGAGCATTGCTCTGTGCTGAGGAATGCATCACCAGGGTTAATATTCCATGATAGGCCTCATTTTCCCAGGGTCTATAACTCACCCATAATAATTTGCTGAAGGTTGAAACTTGGCAGGCCGGGAATTAATTTTGGTAACACTGTAATAAGTGTTCTTTAATTAATGTTAAATGAAAATGGAATTCCTGAGAAATTACACACAGCGGTCATGCGACATGCTGAATGAATTCGCCGTGATTAATGCCACTAAAACAAAATCAAAAGTGGGAAGTGGGATTTGCCTTTTATTAAAAGGTGTTGCCAGCATCCTTTCATTGATATTTGGCACCAAACTGCTTTTAAAGAGACAGCAGGAGGAAAGCACCAGCTATTTAAAAGGGGAAGGAAAGTGAGCTGGCAGATCTTGTGTGAGTGTGTAAGTACAGCTCAATCCTCTGGGCCCTGGTTATTCCTGCAGTCTGGATTAGGAATTCCTCCATGGTAAGCACCTGCAGCCTGATTTAGTGCTGGGGAGAGTTCTGCTTCATTTGGATCAAAGCCTTCATCAATCCCTTCCCAACATACCCAAGACCTCATGGATAACTGAAGTGTGGGGTCTGGGTTATACAGAATTCTATATGAAAATATTGGTGAAAAATTCCATTTCAGGGATGGAGGCATTTATCTTTCAGGGCATAGCTCTCTCACAAAGTGAAGTGCTGATAATGATCCCCACGTGGCAGTCAGGGAAAGAACAAAGCAGAAAGGAAAACCCCAAAGGTGCTATCTTGGGAAGTCAGCCTCACATAAGGTGCACCTGTTTTTTCCTGTTATTTCCCATGTTTGTGAATGTCCCATCCACACTCTTTACCATGTGATACCTTAACTACCACCATTACCTTTCCAAAATTCAGGGACTTTTAAATTATTTTTCCCTGCTCAGAGATATGCATTTATTCATTAATTTTGGTATTAATTTTGTGTAATTTTGGGCAACAGATCACAAACAGTTTGATGAACGCTGCTGCAGCTTCTACACAGGATTGTCTGGGCTACCAGATTTCTCTTTAATTAAGGGTTTAGTGAAACTCTGCTGGGTGGAACTGACATGGAGGGAAGAGAGCACCAGGCAAACAGCAAAATTCATTAGCAGGGAAGATGGGAATAGATTTTCTCCAGCCCCCAAATACCCTCTTGTGACTGCCTACAGGGAATCAGCAGCCCCAGATGGGATGTCTGAGCAGCAAGGAGTCCCTGTGAGATGGACCATGGCTTCAGTGAGGTAATCACATGAGTCATCTGCTCCATCAAATGACTCCACCAGAGAGTCACAGTCTATCCCAGACAGGATCTCACACAGAGAGGCCATAAATCACCTGAACTGCTCGTCCCAGTGAGCAGCTTGGCAGATGAAGTTTGCTAAAGAGCTGTCTTGGAAAAAAAAAAACATCATCCACTTCACAGAGTGAAATATTTGAATTTGGTTGAATTTACTTGGAAAAAATCCAGTTTTGTGAATAAGAAATCAGAAAAAAATATTATTGAAATAATCTGCATTTTGAGAGGTAAAATGTTAGTTTGACAAATAAATCATATATGAACACACATTTCCCAGGAACTTCTCACCAGCCAGAATACTGTTGCTCAGATAAATGGTGGAACTTATTCCTAAATTGACTGTTACCTTAGGAGGAAATACAGATGACATTATTCTAATTCCTCCTGGTTTGTTTTCTGCAAACCTCAATATTTACCTAATTATTGTTTTCTCTATATTTTTTGCCAATTTGTGCTTTACAGTCTGTTATTTTGATGGTGAATTAACACTCTATTACATGGCGACCTAGCAATATATAAAATATAGATTAAAACATTCATACATCAAAATTGCTAAAATAAAAAAAAAAATAAAAGAACTCAAATTAGCTGCTTCAGTAGCCTCTAGGCAAGCTGATTTCTTTAGATAAAGAGCCAATTTATTAAGATTTTTGGAATTATTCTGCTATTGCAATGGAAGAAACCCAGACTTCAACAGATGGCTTTTGGGTCCCACATGTGCACCTCTGTCCAACAATCTGTTTACAGTTCAGGTTTATTTTCCTAGTGATCATTTATTTGGACAGGGATAACAGCAGTGCTTTCCCCAAAGAATGAGTGATATGCTGTGTGGGGTGAAGGAGAAGACTGAATAATTTTGGCCATATAATGTTAATTTTGACATGCACAGAACTGCACGTTCTCTGAATTTTGTGAAAAGCTGTAGAGAGTTTGTAGAAAATGTAAAGGTAATACATTGCTCTGCACCATGTATTCTGTAAAAAGATGATTCAGAAAATCTATACAAAACCTTCAAATGGTAAAATAAATTCAGACCAGAGGTTTTTCCATTTTTCATTTCCCCATTGCTGACAATGGCTTGTAGGAGTGGCCAAAAGAGTTTGGGACTACAAAAATTACACAACACTAAAGTTGTAGGCATCCAAGTTTTATTAGCAAGAGGCAATACCAAAGCAGAGTACCTGAAATGATAGTGAATGATTTATATTTTGCATGTCTTCAATAGCACATGGTTAAAAAATGATAGTAATGCCTCAAAGAAAAGAGAAAAAACAATTTTACACTTAACATACTGAAAGTCTGTCAGAGATCCCAGCCTGCCTTGCACACAACCACAATTAGTGGGGAATGACATGGAAATTCTTTCTTCTGAAAAATCCAACCACATTTCATTTCCAGTGTCATCCATCACACCACCACAATTTTGTACCTAAAGTTGTATGTTGTTGTTGGACTTGATGATCTCAGAGACATTTTCCAACCTAATTGATTCTGTGATTCTGTGATTCTTTGATTCTCTGCATAATGTGGAAATGGAAATGAGACATCATATATTCCATGAATGAATGAATGAATGAAAAGTAAATAAAGACTAGCATCCCATTTTAGCTTAAAAAAAGAGTTTATACCAGGCTGCATTACTTTTCCTTTACTCCAAGAGTATCCTACATGCCCAGAGAAATGACACAGTTAATAAAAATGAACTCAGTTCCTTGAGTTCATTTCACTATAGAAGTTTGCAAGAAAAGGCAAAGAAAAAAAAAAACAAAAAACCCTCAAACAACCCAGGCCTTCATGTCTCAATATTAATCACTGGAAGTTGAGAGAAAGTTTTTGTCTGAGAAATGTGGGACAAGATCACACCTTAGGAAAGCTCCAAGTCCTTTGCAATATGCACAGAGGTGCATTACACAATAAAAAAATGTTTTCCTAGCAAGTGGAATGGCTCAGGGCTATAGATCTGACCCAGGGTGGGGTTCCCAAAGAGCAAGACTGGAGAAGATTGGGCTGGCTGGTTACCCAAGGGGCTCTGTCACAAAACAGGAGAATGCAAGCTGAAGGCTGAACACAGCTGGAAAAGATCCAACAATTTAAACTCATTAGGGTGGAAAATAATTACACACTGACAGGTCTCCAGGGCAAAGAAAGACAGAGAGAGGGAGAGAGGGAAACAAGACCTTTATTAACTCTTCATGGTTTCAATAATCAATCAGTTGTTATTTAATTGAACAGTGGGTGTAGACACCTTCATGCTTTGTACAAGAATGGCACTTGTTCCAACAGAAGTTTGGGCAACATCTTGGGCACAGGGAGATTTTTGGGGTGTCCTGTGCAGAGACAGGACCCGGATTTGCTGATCCTGATGCGTCCCACCCAACTCAGCACATTCTGTGATTCTATGATACCAAACCACAATATTTTCCTGTGGGATGGCTTCACGCTGGGCAGGTTCAGATTAGATATTAGGGAAAAATTCTTCCCTGTGAGGGTGGTGAGGCCTGGCACAGGCTGTCTGGAGAAGTTGTAGATTCCCCACTCCTGGAATTTTTCAAGGCCAAGCTGGTGGGGCTTGGAGCAACCTGGGATGGTGGAAGGGAGTGGGACAATATGATCTTGAAGGTGCCTTCCAACCCACATCACCTGTGATCCTATTTAATTCATTGTGATGCAGGAGATAGAGGTGTTCAATGGATAACACAAGGAATTAAAACATGATGTTTGGGGAAAAAAATGCCAGCTTCACAGTGCTACAAATTTTAAAAGCTACCTGGACTTGGGTAGATCTTTAAAGTTAATTATCAAGAGTGGTGTAGAAAAACTTGAGCAGAGGGAACAAGGAAAAGCAAAGTGAGCCCAGTGTGAATCAGGTTATTTGTGAACTTATTCCAAATGAGAAAATTCAGCTGTTTGCTTCCTATGGGCTAAATTATTGTTAAATTTGAGAGTATCAGCACAGGTGGCGGAAGACTTTAAAAGTTGAAGACAACACTCAGAGTGCTCAGTTGATAAAATCCCTGTATCAGTGAGGAAGATGCATGAAAATGAGACCTCAGCTCCTCACAGTGACAGGTTTCTGTATCTTAAATTCTTTTTTTTTTTTAATAACTATGCTAGGAACAGCAATATTTAGTGAAACTAGATGCAAACCTACTTCAGGGCAGAGTGAAGCACGTTGCCATTAATCTTATTTTGCAGGGCTGGTGCCAGAAGCTCTGAATTCCATGAGCACCACACTGAGAGTTATCTGATTGTCCTCCTCAGCACACGGCGTGCTGCAGCCTATAGCAGGCAAATTAAATGTAATCATATCACTGCACTGAAATTACACTCCTTTTCCATATGGGGCCTGTGGGCAATAATCATGTTGTTATCCAGTTATCTGTTTCCCTCTAGGAAGTTTTCAGACTAACTAGCCAGAACAAATTCGAAGGCTCTGCCATAATTTCAGGAATTGCATTGCCAGAGGGTTTCTAACACCTCTGGTATTTCTGCCTTTCCTGCCAGAGAAGGAGGGGCTTCTAGAATGGGTCGATTCTTTCTTTCTTTATTTATTAATGTATTTATTTCCATCCCATGCCATATTTTTCTTGTATTACACTCTCTAGGTGGAGAAACATAAAGCTGCAGTGTTTTGCCCATATCCATGGCCATGCTAACAAACGTGCTTCCCCCAAATTCTGATATTATACAAGGTTGAATGACACCATGTTGCTGCTTCCAGTTCATTCCTCCCTGACAAGAGCAAGATGTAGGGTGAGTAATTTGTCAGAGATACTGAAAACTGCTTGGGAACAACAATAATTGTGGATAGGATGAGTGGGCTCACTGTTCTGATTCATACATTTTGGGAAACAGCCTAAAAAAATATCCATTTAAAGGAAAAAAAAAGCCCCAAACCCAGAACCTGGGGCATTTGCTAGGGCCAGACATTAGTTCCATTTAGACCCTAAACCATCCCACATTTAATTGTAGGTCTGCTGCTTTAGCTTGTAGGAGTAGTGAAAGCATGTAATTCGATCTAATCAGATGGGCAGAGGAACCAGAGCTCCGTGCCAAGACGGTCCCTGGAACAAAAGGACAAATGTAGCTGCAGGAAAGGAGTTTTACAACCCTGCAGGAAATTCTTGCAGGGCTACCAGGTCTGCACAGAAAGAGCCAAAACACCTGAGAAACTGGAGTTGAAGCTCTTCTTGTCCTGTCCATGTGAAGATGAACAAATTTGGCTGACAGAGATTCTCAGTTGTTCTTTAGGTGTTCTTCATCTACATATTTTCAATATAAGTAATCTTTCTTTCCCCACCGCCCCCCTCCAGTCTAGTTTAAGTGTTTACTATTACAGAGAATAAACACCAAGTGAATGGGTGGGAATAATGGGGGCTGTCCTCCAGAATTTTTTTCAGCCACCTTAGTGAGGTTGCAGTGGTGCAGTCCTGCTGTCACATTGGATTTGTCATGTTTGCATTTAAAAGTTTCAAAGAGAGATGAGAACAAAAGTATTTTCTCCACCCCTGAAAGAAATGTGGACAAAAGAGAAAAAATAATTAGTTAAAACATCAGTAAAACAATGCAATTTTGGAAAAAAAGGGAAGGGAAGGGAAGGGAAGGGAAGGGAAGGGAAGGGAAGGGAAGGGAAGGGAAGGGAAGGGAAGGGA
>JBBMKD010000217.1:30889210-30913912 GCA_037834095.1 Argya squamiceps | reverse complement strand
GGGAACCTGGAAGAACACTGCTTCAACAATTGGTTTCAACAGTTGATGAAGATGGTGACAGAATACTTTGTGCATATTTTATACTACAACCCAGGACAGGTTGCTAAAAATGTGCAAAACCTGGGCTTGCTGAAGGTTTGTGGGATGCTTCAGCTGCCGACAAGGTTTGTGGAGCAGCAGAGAGGGACACGAGGGAACCTTTAACTCTCTAGTGCAGCAGTAATTGCTACAACGAGCAAGAATAAAGCCTAGATAGGTCTTTCAGAGGAATCCAGCTGTTTCAAAATGACAAAACCAATAGTTGATGGGAATTGTCCAGATATCTAAATTTTAGGACAGGTTTCATGAGACTGAAGGTGATGGCGACTTGCAGCTGATGGTTTCACTCTGCGTTTCTGTTTACAAAGATGAATGTCAGGGGAAAATTCAGACATGAAGCAGTGATGCAATACTTTTAATAAGGAACAGCAAAAGTACTTTGAAAGTATTGGAAAAGGGTCTGTAGCAGGAAAACAGGCAAATGTGAACACACCCAAAGAGAGTAAACAGTGAATGATTTTGGTGTATCCAGCCAAGGAGGTTCCAACACATGCCTTTTCCTAGTCTTTTTTTTTTTTCATCTTGTTAAGGTGAATGAAAGATTTAATGGCCATGAAAAGCCAATTAGTGACTCCACTCTAGTATGATAAAATATACCCTATACTACAGAGGATTTGTATGTCAAATAGACAGAGCAACTACAGCTCCACAATTACCTAGGCAAGTGCTCCTTTTTGCTTAGACATTTTTTCTTTCAGCGTGGGTTTTGTGCATCCATCAAGAGCACTCAGACCTCTAGAAGCCCTACTGCTCTGACAGGGCTGCTGGACATCTGCAAATCTGTGTGTGCCAAGTTCTTGAGCATCTCTGTGCTCCAGTGTTCATGCACAGCAAATCTGGAGCATCCAGGAAGCTTCTCCTCAGGTCCCACGTGCCCAACAGCTGTTCCCACATCAGTGCCTTCCTGGCAACTTCCTGGAAGTTTCCTGGAGAAACAGGAGAAAGCTGCTACTCTTTCACTACAGCTGGGGTGTAAGAAACTCATTTTGCTTCTATGTAAGACAAGTTCAATTTGTAGGAGAGTTCTTTAATCAGATTATTTCTATATCTGGGCAATTATGGTTGGAGGAGATTGGAAAGGCAAACTGGAGCAGCATGTGTAGAAATTCTGACTATTCTGAGCCCTAATTTAATGGTCCAACTGACCACAGGCTCAGCTTCAAGCTCACACGTGGTTTTCATGTTGAAGGTAAACATTCATCAGGGCATTCAGCAGCAGGCTAATAAGGATCAGGCTAATAAGACTAATCACATCTGCATGGAAAAATTAAAAATTTGGTAGTAGAAGATCTGCCATTAATTGCTCCCTGAGAAATACACTCCAGCTTTTTGGGGGCTGGTTATAACTGATGAGTTTTAGCTATGTTGCTTGTTAGTTCATTTTTTTTCCCACAACACTTTCCAGCTGCATTCATAATACAAATTTTGTGCTATGATGACAGGTAAATTCCTTTACCTCCACATTCTCCACGTGCAGTTTTTGTTTAGCAGTCTTCTCTTGGAGAAGGGGAAGAGCAGTGCTTGCTCAGTAGTGATCTGGACCTGCAGGGAATTACAGTTCTGTTGTTAGAGCAATACAGTAGAATCCAAATTTAACACTTAGGTTAATAATTAAGGCGGTGGGAGGGGTGTTTGCTTTATCACCAGCCTTGATCTCTCACAAAACAAGCTTCTTCATGGTGCTTCTCCTGCCTGGAGTAGATTTTATCCCTGAAATGGCAAAAGCCTTTTTTTTTTCCTGTCCTTTCATCATGGATCAGGTCAGCCAAAAGGTCCAGTTCTAATGTGCACACATGCTTGTTAGTTCAATGTACTTATTCTTTTAATAGACTCCTTGGGTCATTTTTTCCTTTTGTGTTTAGCATGATCTTACTGTATCACTTTTCATTCCTGGCTCTCAGCAGATTCAGTGCTCTGCAGCCTGAAGTGTCAGATTGTGGGTGGTCCATTTCATCTGAGGTATTTTGAGCCAAATGTGAATAGAAAACAGCTTTTGTTCTGCAATTTTGGACTTTACCCCTAAATACCTACCAGACTGTAATCATCCACACATCACCCACTGCCAATAAATAACCTATTTTATTATCCAAGTCTCTAGATGGAGAAGAACATTTTTTGCTGAATTCAGCTAAAGGCAGCAATATACTGGCTTGTCTTTCTTTTCTTCCATTTCAAAAAGAGTCAGGTATTTTATCAGACTGGCAGCAGTGTGATTATTTATTTTGTTATACAGGAACATCAATAACAAAATCAAAACCATAAAGTGGAGTTTAAACGTTTCAGTGTTATATAGCTGTATAAAATAAAGCAGAATCTGGGCAACAGGGCTTTTCACATCTCTGGGTTTTTCAGCTAGAGGCTGGGAAAGCACAGAGCTTGATAGCCATGATAATATAATTTTACAGAAGCACTGAGAAATCGTAGTGAAATCCTAAGGTGCTTAAAATAGAAATGCTCTGCAGCTCTCTGAAAGCTCATAATCGAGGTGTCAGGTAAAGTCAAACAGGTGGATGAAGGAAGCAAACAATGCAGGGAAAGCTGGCAGATGAATTCATGCTGCAACACACAGAATTTAACAGAGAAGCAGATGCTTGAGCCAGCTATTGTCCAAATCTGAGTTCAACAGGAGCAGCACACAACCACCCCAGCTGAGCTGAGCTTCAGGAAAGAATTTGAGGATTTAAAACCTTCAAGTTTTCTTCCTTCCCTGTTCAAATGTTTGAGAAGTGCCTGTTTTCCTGTCCTCTCAAGTCATCCCACGAGGATGCTGACAGGGCAGTGTGCAGTAGCTTGGCCACACAGCTTCAACAGCTCCTGATTTGAAAGGATTCAGGCAAAAGTTTTCAGCCCCAAGGGGCTTTTCTATTATTTTTATGACGCATCACAGTTGTACTTGTGATGCTGTTCTCCCTCACAGAATCTCCCTGCTCCGATTTGTAGTTCTCAGGAGAGTCCTTACAGCACAGATGAAGGGCATTGGGTTAAATCTCATTTTACTAGGCAACCTGCTTTGTATCATTTTCCTTCTTTTTTTTTTTTTTTTCATGGATCAAGAATGCATTTTTGGCATATTGTACACAAACAACTGCTGCTCTGGGTGGAAGCCTATCTGGTAGCTGGAGCAATGAATTGTGGCTCAGTGAGTGATTGAGTCAGCCTCTGAATTCCTGGTTGAGCACTTTCTATTGATTTATTGTGTGGCCACAGACAACCAGCTCTATCTTTCTGTCTGCTCTATTCTTTCTGTTGTTGCTTTTGCGTGGGGGTAATTATATCACACAACCCTTTTTCCTTGTCCCCTATTAAAAAGTCTCTTTTAGATCAGGTGAGAGGCTTGGATGGGAATTTCCATGTCTTAGGACTGCGTTTCCCCTTGCCAGGGCAGGGGATCCTTTGCAAGGATGGCAGCAGGGTGTTCACTGCAAACCAGGACTGTGATCCATCCCCTGAGAATTTTGGGCAGGTCCTGGCTGCAGGTTACTCCAGCCACAATGGGAGGGCAATAAACTTTACCTTCACTTCTGGAAGTTGTCCAAAGTGACCTGGATCTAGTGGAAAGTTGGTGTGTCCATGTGTGTTTTCAGCTCTCTGTCTGAGTTGAGATTGGCATCTCTTTTTCTGTGCCTCTCTTGGTGTCCCAGTTTTATGCAGCACAATCTGGGATCACTCTGCAAGTTATCCCAAATGCCACTGAGCAGAAAGGCATGGGAGTGTCCCATGGGGCCTCATGAATATTAATATCATCACGAATTTATTGGAAAGCTGCTGAATTTCACTAGAACTCTTAAGTGAAGCTGTGCCCAGTTTTGAGTTTGTGGAGACCAAGAAATGTTTCTGTATTCTGTTCAGCCTCAATTTAATGCAAAACACAGTGCAGGGCTTGCCCAGAAACACCTCCTGGTACATAGCAAAGGAAGGCATTTCTGGAGGCCATATTCTCCCCAAATTAATTGATTACATGGTTATAGATTTGTATTTAAAAGCCTGTGTTCTGTGTAGATTCTGTGTAAATTTAGATTTTGTGAGTCCCAATTTGGAGTTGTCCAAAACCCAGTTCTCCAGTGCTCCCAGCTAGATGCAGTTGAAACTTAAAAGTAAAACTCAATCACAGATTCTTGGTGCTGTTCTGAAAGGTTCAGACTGCACAACTTCTCTTAGAAAATTTCATCTTCCTTCTGCTTAACGTTACTCATTTTAGCTCACATTTAACTAAAACCTTTGTAAACATTTTAAGCTTATATTATCTCATTAATAATAAATGCTTAATGTCACAACACAGTACCCTGCACTGAGGGACTGTATCACTGATACCTCTCTGTTCCAGGCCACTAAACACTGTTGCTGTAAGTGATAAGCAGAAAGCAAATTTCATGGAAAGGTCATCAAATGCAATTATAATGCATTATGTATGATGTGACAATCCAGGAGTGCCACAAAATCCCAATTACACCTCAGTCCTGGCACCCTTGAGTATTCAAAAATCTTGAATTAGGTGGGAAAAAATCATGGGTGATTTAAAACTCTTGAGGTTTTTAGAAAACTCTGTATGTTGGGCTCTCTTACTTGGCTTTGTTTTCAGAACTCATTGCAAGTGTTTCACATTGATGAGTTTCCTGTCAGTGGCCAGTGTCAAAACTTACTTTTAGAATGAAGAGTATAAATGGAAATTGCCTGAGTTATTCTTGAGGCAATCTCCTGATCACAGAAAGGTGAGAGTATCACAAGGGTTCTGGTGGGCAGTGGTTGAAAATGGATCATCATAATAACATCAGCAGCAGAGAACAAAGAGTCCTCTCTACACTCAGCATTCTTTTTCCCAATTTACAAAGAACAAAGGGGTTGGAGAGAGCAGCAGAGCTGAGGTTGTTCCTTGCAGATATTCAAGAGAAGGAGAAGGTTCAGGAATCCTCAGTCTCCCCTCTCTCCAGCTGGTGAGGAGGAGGAACATTTTTCCCCACCTCTCTCTCAGCTGGGGAAAATCCTGCAGGCAGTGGGGATGTGGCTCCAACCTGGACAGAAGCCAACCTGTCACCACAGCTACTGCTCCAAACTGGGGTCAGAAAGGTGACTTCCACTTTTAACAACGGCTGAAACAAGGCCCTGATTATTTTTCTCCAAAGTCCTGATTGTATCTCTGTCTCTAAAACCAAGCAAATAAAGCTAATTTCCGCTATAATTGTGGACAAATCCATCTCCAGAATTTTGGCATCTGACTTAGAAGTGTCCACAGGGCAACACAAAGAGATGAAAAGAGTTAACTGGACATCCACACAGAAGTTCTTCTCCTGGGTCTGTGCTACCCATCCACCCATCCCATTCACCGAATAAATCTTCACCAAAACTGACCAAGATTAAGAATCCTCACAATGATAAACACAAAAATAGCACTCGTGATAGAAGCCCAAGAGTGATACGAGGGACAAAATCAAAATGCTCATCAGAACGAGTCCTGTGTGGACTGTGTGAGTTAAAAACATTAAGGGCTAATCCCCCAAAATCCGGTCACTCGCAGCAGTTAATGACCTGCTAGTCTGCGAACCATCAGGAGAGGAAGCCGGCAGCAGTTAACACTTGGAGAGCTCGCTCACTGCTAACAATGGTAATGAACCATATCTTGGGCTTGTTATCCAGCCTGGTGCAGGAGGAACACCCTAAGTGCCTCAGAATGACAGTGAATAATTGAAATATCGAGGCGGAGAGGTGAGAAGAATTACGGATGGGATCCAGGAATGGAAAGGGAGCGTTGCAAATTCAGGGTATGAGCAGAATAGCACAGGAGTGACCCAGAGTGTGCTTAAAACTGGGGACAGGACATTTCCTCCTGCAGGGAGAGAGAAGGAAGAAGGAAAAGGGAATGTAAATAAGTGCTGGCAGTCACTTTATGGGCTTACCCTTTGCTTGTTCTTCTGGCTGTAGACCAAAAGACCTTAGAAAACCTTGGTACCTCAGAAAGCTCCGAATTTCCTAGGAAAAGCTGATCAGGAACATTTATTCCTCTGAGAGTGTCCATCCAGTGGCTCACATTCCTCTACTTCCCAACTGATAGGAGCCTCTACAGGTTACATCTCCCCAAAAAAGTGGTGTGCAGGAATTCCCTGTGCCTAGTCCTGACCCAAGGCTGTGCTCTAGGCAGCTCTTGCCTTTACAGAATTATTCATTCAGAGCTATTCAAATAGCTCTCATGTATTCTAATATTTCTGGGAAGAAATCCTTGTGCATCATTCAGTTAATCCTGCACACATATTAAAATCAACTTTTAGATTTCCTCAACATTTGCAAGGAAGATCCTTTCTCATGGCAAGTGCCTTCTTTTCAAAACAAAAATGTACATCAGATATTCACCTGATTACTCTGCTTTCAGCCTCACTTATTTATTTTTTTTCATAGAAGAAGCCATGGGATGCAAGAGCAGTATCAAAGGATACCTTTGGGGTGTCTCTGGCTGCCTGTGAAGTTTCAAGGACATTTGTGTGGAGATTTTTGGTGTTCTTTATGTAGTGACTTGACCTCTCACTGCTCAATATTTGTGAGAGTGGAAACTGAATGCTTTCATACATTTTAAAAATAGGTTTCTCTGATGACTAAAGTAGGACCTTGAATGCCCTTGATTAATGGTATAGATGGTTGTTTTGTGCCTGGGACACTTTTCTTTCTCCTTCTGTCAGATACCAATCTCTCTGCAGAAAAATTCTTCTCACTGTTCCATGTAAGATCAATTCTATTAACTGGCACATGGGCAGGGACAGCAGAGGAGAGGGGGATCCATTCTGGAGTTGGGATGGAGTCCAACCTGGGTTCACGTAAGTTGCTTCTATACCAAAGCATCAGAAATTAGGAGTGGTGATTTATGAGCTTTTGACAAATTTCCATCTGCTCTCATTCCATGTAGTTTTTTTTCCCCCTCGGAGTTCAAAGGCTGTCTGCTGCAGAGCTGCACTGCCCTGGTGATATATGGCTGTCTCTGAGGCTGTCAGAGTTCTAATTTTAACAGGGACACAGCTCTGTGACTGAATTCAAGAACCACCCCAAGAGCTCCAGCGAGCAGGAAACCTCCTCTGCTCAAACCCAGCCAGCCCAGCAGGGTCTGAACCCTCATTTGTGCAAATAAACCTGAAAACTTTCAGAAAAAGCTGGACTAGGAATGCTGTTGGGGATTGGAGGGCAATTGGTGATGATGTAATTTTGCATAATTTCTTCCCTGACTCCTACATTCTGCTGCAAATGTTATTTCTTTTTTTTTTTTTTTACTATGTGTAGCTATCAGCATTTAGAAAAGAACAAACCATGACTTTTCCCCCCCAACTCTTCATTTTTGAGCTTTGTGTAAATACAAATGCCTCAACTTTTCACTCTTTTATTGTGGAAAGTTACAAATTCAGGCATGGAAAAACAAGGAACCGTTTTGAATAATGTGTTGCATATTTATTGGCTGAACATTCATTATAGTAGGGATTACATAATTCAAACACTACACATAAAAAGAAGTAATAGATGCTAAAAATCCAATAAAAGGACATATTATTTGGTTAATTCTATTAACACTAAGTTCAGTTCCTCCCTCAATTACAAACACACAAATCTCAATGTGGCAATAAGAGGCAATGATAGGACAAATTCATCACATTTTGTCATTACCCTCAGTTTCAGATCTCTCTAACTTTAAAAAAGCCCACCCTGTATTCTAATATTTCTGGGAAGAAATCCATGTGCATCATTTGGTTAATCCTGCAAACATACTAAAATCAACTTTTAGATTTTCTCAACATTTGCAAGGAAGATCCTTTGTCACGGCAATTGCCTTCTTTTCAAAACAAAAATGTGCATCAGATATTCACCCAATTTACTAATATTTAGTAGTTTTTAAAGTGAGACTTTAATTCTTTATAGATAGAGGTAAAAGGGAAATAAAGAAAAAATCACTGAATATGGTAGATGAATTTACATAATATTTACATAATTTCTCTCTTCCTTCTCCTCTGCCCTCAACAGCAAGATGAATTTTTCTAGATCTCTGCCCAGGGAGAACCTCTTCCAAATATCTGAACATGAGGTTTTTTTCCCAGTTTTGATCAAATGTTATTGGTCCTCAATCTCGCAGGATGGCCAGCTAAAATATCCACTCCCTCTCTGTTTCCCATGCAAGCTGTTAGAGGTGTGCTCCCTTCTGGGTGCAAAACACAGAAGTTATTTCAAACCCATTGATGTGTTGTGCAGCCCTGTTTTCCAGAAGATTGGATCCTGCTGCCAAGGGATGAATGAAGCTGGGGAAATAATGTTAGACAGGTAGAAAAGAAGCAAATCACGAGGTTCAAGAAGTAACAATTTGCAGTTAAACTGAATTGCTCAGAGGGAGGGCAGTGATGGGGCGGTGGAGTTTTTTGTGAGATAAAGCCCCATTAGACAGGAGATAGAGGAACACTTTGAACTTGGGCTGGATGTAAAATGGATGAGGGCTACCAGGACTGACCTTCTTTTGAATTATGATGATCCTAACGGGGAGAGTTAAGTGAAAACTGATGGAGGGAAAGCAGGGCTGCAGTTAACTGGAAAAAGAGCATTTGGCTGTTTGAAGGTCCATATATGAAAGCAGAAAATTTCAGTGGACATCCCCAAATAACGAGAGGCATAATTTATTCAAGAAACCATCCTTTCAGCTGACAGCCACAAGCACAGTACCATGGTCTTTCTTTCCCTAAGTAGTCCCTGTACCTACATTTTCTTCTTACTTCTTACTGTGGCACAAAAATCTTTTCAATCTCAGCTTCTTTGTAATGTTAGGGTTTCAGGCAACTATTAGAAAAATTCATAAGGAAAACAATTAACTCCCTTTGAGTCTATTCATACTGTTTTCATGGCTTCACGTTTCATTTCCAGAAAGTACAAGGGAATTTACTGCTATGCTCTCAAGTGCTACTGGCAATGTTATTACTTTATTTATTATGATAGCAGTGTTTAATCATTATATATGTAATAATATCAAAGAGTCTCAGTTATAATCCCTTCATTATAAAAACCTTATGAGCAAACCCAGTTTTTATTATTGAAGAATAATACTGTAAGCAGCAGTTGCTTTGAAGGGCAGCACGGAGGCCAAAGGTAAAAAAAAGGCCAGTGAGGTCCCTAAAAGTTTCTAAACAGTAAGTGACATTATTTTACGTCTGAACACTTGTTTGCTCCCCGAAACAGCAGGAGTCAGCCTTAAATCGAAGGCTGCTTAACGCTTTTTAATTGCCTGCTAAACTGCCCAGATTTTTACCAACAAACCAGGCTCCAAATCTTTGGTGGGACCCTTATTGTGAGCATCTGAAACGCTCTGTTCGCTCGGGTCCCTTCGATTGTCTCCTTTTATGCGCTGCAAACAAAGTGCCAGCGCTGCTAAGCCGGGCAGAATTAGGCACAAGCCGCGCAGGATTCCAGAATTAGTTCCACTGCGTGACACATGTTTTCAGAAAAGCAGCAGCGCAGCGTGCAGCAAGGCGCCGAGGGACTTCCAGGAAACCCAGAAAATCCCGGGGAAGGTTTGGGTTGCACACTCACTGCATCCCTCCACAACTCTCCCCTTTTCTGCTGCTTTTGTGGAACCGTTTTTTTGTGCCCAGGCTGTCACTTTCAGTACGTCTAAATAATTTATAAAGCACTAGGAGGTAATCTCTGAGCCATTAGAGAGATTGTAATATTATGTAGCAGGTCAGGTTTCCATATTGTAAAGAGAGCCCTGATCTGACAGGCTGTGGCACAGAAATTTGGACTCCAGGCCCAGTTGTTTTGGTTTTTTTTCCCCTGGAAATTTCAATTCTGCTGTAATTTACAGCTTGCCTGGTGCAGCTAATGCAGGTTTTCTCCAGTTTGAGTTGTGGATATTTGACTAACGAGCCAAGCTTGTGCCCATCTGCCCTTCTGCTGGTGGATATTGACTTCCTTATCCTTGCAAGGGCTCAAGGAATTTTATTGGGAAAAGGCAAATGTCAAAAGTGTAAAGCTACTTTAATAAAACTGGCTGGGATCAGGTTTCCTTGCTGGCTGCCTGCCATTGAAAATCCCTTTGTTAGCTTTTTAAAATTTCCTGTGACAAAAAGAGCCCTTTTCATTTCTTTCTATCAGATCGAACAAGTTTAATTAAAATGTGAAGAATTTGACTAAAAATGTCATAGCACAAAAATCTTGGGGCTACCTTCCTTTTGAACCTGCATGATTTTGTGGTTTACATATATTTTAAGGACAGTTCTAAACCTCATTGATGTAGAATGCATGAAAGAACAAGAAAAATTCATTAATTATATTACCAAATTTTAGAGTGATTTTATCCTTTTATTTTCCAGGAGTGCTGAGAGAAGTTTCATGAAGAACAGGGACCATGAGCTACTGTGGGGGTAAAAAAAAAAAATAAAAAAGAATGAAAATGTATGTTAAATGTGAACACAATGAAACAATTAAGGGAAATGAAAGTATTTCTGTGCAGCTGGAGCCCACGATTGATATACTGTGCACTGGACTGAGAGTTGGAGGAAACACTCATTGTCCCTACAGCTGCTTTGATTGGCAATACTGGGGTTAGCATAAGGAGCTAGTGAGATCAAATGCATCATCCAAATAAAAATTCCAGTATTTGACTAGAAAAAATAGCAGGTTTGGGCATCAACTCTTTAAATTGCACTGGGTTACAATGACATGCAAAGTACTTGGCATGAACAAATAGTTTTTACCAAAACAATTAGGCTCCATTAAAATGGAGCATTTTAAAATGCTTGCCATGTCTTAATATTTTAGTCATGAAAAGAGATGTGATTGGGAGAGTAAATACAATTTTGGTGCCACATTTATGTAATGAAATATTAACAAAGTGGTGAAGCACAAGTTAAATTTCACAACAAAGCCACCTTATTTCCAAAAACAAGATGCAGTGTTTAGTGTGCAGAGCACAGAAGGGCACGTTGTAAAAATCCCAAGAGGTTTGATGTTGGAATTCTGAAAAGTTAGAATTTGGAGTTTTAGTATATAGTAGTATATATGAAGCAATATGGAGGATTTTGGGTGGTGTCTTTGTCCTTCTTCACCTTCTCCTTCCTTCTTCTTCATGGGTTTGGGTGGTTTTCTGTAATTGGGTGAAAAAGGTCTGCATTGCGAGCCTTGGGTGGTCATTATTGGTCGGAAATGTAAATAATGGAGGTGTCACCTCGTTATTGGGTAATTATCACTTAAATAACCTTGGGAAGAGTTAGAAGGACTCCATTTTACCTCTGTTCTCTAACTTGCTAGTTAGAGGTCATGGCTTGTGAGTCTGTAAATAAATAAGAAATAATAAACATCCAAGTCTGAACACGAGTATCGACTCCCATGTATTAACCCCGACCTTGGTGGAGAAAAAGAAGCCAGAACCTTCACAGTTTGACACTGGTTTCCTTAGTCCACACCCTGCATCTCTCTGTTCTGTTGGTGTGTGTCCATTCAAAAAGAGGACAAAATGTCAGATAAAACTTTGTTCTGACATCCCTGGCTCCCTGACAATGGCTCACCTGCTCTTGTTTGGGAGCAGCTGGATCGTTCCCAGCAACTCAGTGGACAAATGAGCAGTGAAAGTGATGCCTGCTCCCAGCCCTGTCCCGATGTCACACGGCAAAAGGCCCCGGGGAGAGATAAGGGACTTTACAAACAGCACCTCACAAAGCAGGAGGTACAGACAAGCATCACACGAGCCAGCGGGTGGACTCGTTCCAAACATTCTTTTTATCCTCTAATCACCCTTGTTTGATTCTCTTTTGTTCCCCCACCTCCTCCAGAGACACAATGCCCGTGTGGTCCTTTGCAAATGAGGAACAAACTCAGCTTCCACAGAAGATTTTGCCAGAGCCAATAAAAAGAAGAGGCAGTAGCTGTGTGTTAAAACCACACTGTTTTCTAAAAACACAGAAGGAGAATTAGCTTGGCCTAGCCTTGGGCCAGATCTGCTAATTTTCTGCAGTGTAGTGTCATTACATATTTCAGGAGGCTCTCAGGAGCTGATAGGAACCATCTGACTGCAGAGTTACAAAGGCATTCCTCTGTCTCTGATGAAAGGAATTAGCAGGGAGACCCTGGAAGGGTTGGGAAGCCCAAGAGGTGTGGGTGGCTGGGACGAAAAGATGTGGGAGACCCAGATGGGCACTGAGAGGGTGTGTGAGACCCAAAAGGTGTGGGAAGCTCAGGCAGAGGTGGAGGATGTGAATATGTGGGATGTGCAGGCAGAAGTGGATTCCCAAAAGGCGAGGTGGGACAAAAATTTGTGGGACAAAGCTGTACAAGGGTCAGACTGAGCAACTGTGAGTTGCCAGCTATTAATAAATACATTTAGCCCTATTTTTAAACCTTTCCAAACACTGCTTAGTTTCTGCGTGTTTTGAAATGAAGTTATCTCAGAAACATAACTCTGGTTCCAAGGCTGCTCTGAGCTCTGGAAACAGCCTGAGAAACAGGAACTCTGTGCACATCATGTTCCCCTCACATCAGATTAAAGCATGGAATAGGTGAGGTATGGCAAAACTTGGGATTCAAATGTCAAAATACCGATTTCTTTGGCTGAAATTTAATTTAAAGACCAGCAGCTTCTAATGACTCCTGGGCACCTTTAACTGTCAGCTCATCTCTTGGATTGTTCAAGGTACTCTGCTTGTGTTTGGTGGAATTTACACAAAGGGAACACCACCTTAATGAATGAGAGACTGAAAACCTATGTCCAAGAATAGCATTCTTCATCTTAGAGATATAAAACCTAAAAGAAGATATGTAGAGTTCACAAATACATTCTTTGGTAGGATATTACTGGTACATTTTCAACAGATTAATTCACAGGACTTGGTTTTTTAGTGGGTTTTTTTTTGGGTTTTTTAACCCTCTATTGCTTTGGTAAGGATGAAATTTATAAAAGTAGGCTACGTGGAAGATTTTTTTTTTCCCTGCTACCTTCAGGAAAGGGTCAAAAACTGTGTGCAAATAATACTGTGTGTTTAACTTTAGCTAAGTGTGGGCAAGCTTCACCATGTCAGTTAAAACTCAGAATAAAATACCCTGTGTGTATTCAGCCCTTAACCCTCAAGAATCTCAGAGCACTTGAAACACACCAAAAACTCTTCACCCCATGCAGTCACAGTGCTGCTCAGGGCCACAATGGGGCTGTTGTTCAGCTGCATGAAAAAATGCCAGAGGAGGGTAGGAAGTTAAGAATAATACAGTATATTCAAATATAACTTTTAGGAGTATTTAGGTAGACAGAAGGCAGCTACCTGGAATTTGGCCACAAGACTCAGCTTAACAGCCCTGCTCTTGTCAAAAGCGGAATAAGATCTTTAATTTTTCCATTCCATTTCCATTAATCACCAGAAGTGGTCATGAGGTTTTTCCACCCCAGCCAGCAGTCAGGCTTTCCAGCAGCAATACATTTCCAGGGCACCACATCAATGCTGCCTTTAGAGTGCCTCCTACTGAATCACCAACCCAATTTCCTTCACGTCATGGGTTCCCATTTGAAAACTGACCAGCTCTCCTGACCATCCAGATGATGGCCTGAGGGTCTGAGAACCTGTATTTTTATTGAGAGGGCTTTAACCCATCTTCAGGAAATCTCTTAGGAAGGTTTAACTTCACTGACAGGCTAAACTGAGTGTAAAACAGCAATTGCCCTAATCTATAGTAATTTACTATTTAAAATAAAAAGGAAACTTGGATAATAAAGAAGATATCAGAAATAGTTGAAATTGCAGAAGGATATTTTTATCCAAATTATTCTGGGTTCTCGACGGTCTTTGCTGGGTTCTGAATCCAATTAGTGTCTGTACATAATGAAAAAAAACCAAAGCGAGATTATACAATCCCCTAATTACAGAGCCAAAGATATCAGTGTACAGTTTACAGAGACAGGAAGGAGAGAACTGATGATATGTGGCCTGATAGGGAAGGAGAGTTCTGTAGCTGAAGGAGGCAAAAGGAATTATTGACAGAAAGATTTTGCTGTGAAAGTCAGTCTATGTAAATAACTTTGCCAGATGCTGCAGTTAATTAGGATAGCTTTAACAGTTCTATTTTATTTTCTCTTCCAATTAGAGGACAGTCTTTACATTTCTGGCCAGAGAGACTGAGGCTCTGTAACATTCAGAGTAATTGCCAGTGCCTGACTTAAGGGATGTTCCTAATTGGACAAGTTCTGTACTTTAGGTTAAGAATTATCTATTGTGTCTTGCATTTGTTCCAGTCACAGGACATTATGGTCACTGTGTTTCCTGGCAGCACTGGCAGCTGTTTCAATGTCAGCTCTTCAGAATTATGTACCTTTTAGCAACACACAAAGCTGAAATATCCTATTTACAAACACGTACTTTGCATTTGAAGTAGAAGAAAGCAAAGGCAGAACTGTGGAAATGTAGCTTTTTTTTTCCAGGTAAAGGTTAATTTCTTATACATTTATAGTATTTTTGGCTTGCAGAGAAGTTTTCTATTTTATCTTCAGTAATTTTGAATGGTTTTACTGTTTCTCTTTGGATGACTTGGAAAGGAAAGGTTAGAAATGTAATATTTAATACCTGGAAGAGACTTATTTAGATCTCTCTCTTTTCTGTCTGTATTTATATTTTAAGAGTGTCTTAACATCTACCATAAGAACAGGTCTTTGTTCACTAGCTACTACACTCATCCAAGTGCAGTAAGACTTTAAAACACTCAACATTTTAGAACTCAGCCCAAGTTGGCAAAATTCTTTCTGCCTGTTGCTGAGCTCTGGTTTTGAACACAGTGACCCATGCTGAGATTTTTTTTGTTTCCTGTGGACAAGGAGGTGATCAGAATCCTGGAGGCTGACAGTGGGAGGGAAAACGGGACACAACAATTCATAAGGAGTCTCAAACCTGAGTCTGTCCAAGTTTTCCAGACTTGGAAAGAACTTGCAAAGCCTTCCCAGAGCAGACCCTGGTCACGAGGGGATGCAGCACTCATGGGGACACTCAGCTTCTAAAGCTGTTTGGTTTTGTTTTCTGAGTACCTCAGACATGATAGCAATGATTTCCTTTTTAATGAGCTGAACCCAGCTCTTGGATTTATAGATGCTTTTGGTGGTATTCACTATGATAGGTATTAACCTCCAACATCCCAGAATTCTTGGGTTTAGAGTATGAGAAATCCGAGACAAATATTAGCAGTGATGGGTAAACTTACCTGGCATCTTCCCATTTCTGAAGGCACTTCAGTAATAAAGTTTATTGGTAAACGGTGCTAGTAATGAACTTTTCTAAGGCAAAATCCACATAATTTCATTCTGTAAATAAAGATATGAAACCAGAAACATTAGTGTCACCTTTCTGGAAACTTGGTAAGGAAAAAAAAATAAAAATTTTGGTTTACTAAGGGTGGGCAGAATTGAGGCCATTTAACCACTGGAGAAAACAGCAACTCACCTTCCTGTTACATGATCTATTTCCATAGCTTGCCCAAATGCCCTGTGCACAGATGAGCAGACATTCACTCTGATGAAGGCTGTTTCTTCATGTATTTAAAAGATTGAGACCAACATTTTCAGCTTAGGGTGCCAGGGACACCTCAGCAGGTCCTGTGAGGGCTCAGCTCACCTCAAGGCCTGGCATTTCCAAAGATTAAACACTCGTGCTGAACATGATTATGAACCACTGTGGCTGGAAAGTTAAAAAACATGTGCATGAAATTGTTTTCCACTTTGCACCTCTTTGGGGCCCTTGGTCTCTTTGCCATCTGCCTCTTGCAGGTCAGTGGAAATGTTTTTGCTGACCTTTGTGGGCACACTCGAGTTACCCACCGTGAGATCACGTAGAATACAGCTAAAACCACTCTGCTTCATCTAGTGTTGTTTCAAAATAATTTCCAGCCCATTAATTATGGTCTGCAAGCTCTTCTTTAAGTAGCCACTTTGATGTTGATGAGTCACAGCTCTCAAGCTTTCCTCTTTGCCTCTACACTTCCTTTAGGCATAACCTTGGTGACTTTTGCACCAAGAGGGGAATGGCTCTCTGACAGGACCTGGCCTTGTGTAAACACCCTCAAGAGACACTTCCCTCAAGCCAAACACTGAAACCCACTTAAAAAACACTTTTAAGAGAAGTTTTCCATTTGATGTAGCTCCACACAGGTATTTAGTGACAGCCAAGTGTAATCCAAGATGAGACAAAGTGTTTGGGTTGAGCTGTGGGTCCTGTGCTGTAACCTCATGTCCCTTTAGTGTCCTGGTGTATGTTAATGACTGGTAAAGGTATTGCTGGGTTAATACCTATCACAGTGAACACCACCAAAAGCATCTAAAAATCCAAGACCTGAGTTCAGCTCATTAAAAGGAAAATCATTGCTACAACATCTAAGCTACTCAGAAAACTAAAACAAACAGCTTTAGAAGCTGAGTGTCCCCTTAAGTGCTGCATCCCCTCATGACCAGGGGGTGCTCTGGGAAGGCTTTGCAAGCTCTTTCCAAGTCTGGAAAACTTGGGCAGAGTCAGGTTTGAGACTCCTTATGGATTGTTGTATCCCCTTTTTCCTCCCACTATGGTTCCCTCCCTCAGCATCCATGGTTTTGGAGAAAGGTATTGCACCTGCCCCTGCTCCTGCTACACTTTCCCAGCAGGAGGGAAGGTGGAGCAGCTTAAAAGAGGGGTGGCAAGTGGCAAGTGCTTGCCCTGTTTGCAGCTGTGCCACTGGAGATGGTCGGGCAGAGACTTGTGCTGGTTTTATGGACACCTCCACCCCAGCCCAGTGGGAAACAGGTTAACTTAAACTGTGTAACTTTACACCTGCCTGCTCCACTGCAAAGCAGAGTGGAATTCAGGAGGAAGCCTTGAGCAGCTGTCAGGGCCCTGGGCTGTCAGAGATGTATCAATTAAAGAGAGATGTGGCAGCAGTGTTTGCTGTCTCCCAGCTGAGACACACATCTGCCTGCATCCTAGTTTGGGCAAGGCTGCAGAGAGCTGGGAGGCTGCACTGGGCTGGTGCCAGTGCTCGTGCTTGGCTCACACACTCCGTGCATGGACCTGGGACAGTTGCTGTGCAGCACCAGGCCCTGTGTGTTCTCCTTGTGCAACCTTGACATTTTACCAGCCTGAGAGTTTGGGAGCAGTCAGGTAATGGCAAAGCTTCTCCTTCTCCCGGGAGGAGAGAAGGAGGAAGGTTGTAACCATTTGAAATTTAGCAAAGGGGGTAATTCACAACACTTTTGCAAGTTTAGGGGGAAAAAAATCCCACGGAAATGGAATAAAAATGGGGAACAGGGTCAAGGACACTCTTCATCAAACTAGTCTGTTGCCTTTTTCACACTGAAATGAGCCTGGACCCACGCACTCCAAGCTGACATGTGCCTCTTATAAAATCATCTGTTTTGTCGTGTTATAATTCTCTCTTCTCCATTTCAAGGACACCAGTGGGAGGAAATCAAAACCTTGCAGAAATGTGTTTTCCCACTTTGCTGCTATTCCCAGAAGTCATTGCCTTCCTTCTGTTGTGTCTAATTCAAAATAACAGGTTGATCCTTTCACAAGCATCGACCTGTTTTGCAACATGAAAAGGAGTCAGTGCTATCAGTTATCTCCCACATTGTCCTGCAGCAAGCTGTTCTCCAAGGGGAGCCAGCTTGAACGGCTCACGTTGTTGTCCACAAAAGAGAATCACTCTTCATTCCGCTGCCTCCATGCCAAGACGTGGCTTCCAATGAGGTAATTGTTTTGACAGTTTGGGAAAGAAAAAAAAAAAAAAAAGCCAGAAAAACATTAAAAAGTAAACAGTTATACATTTCTGCTCGCTGGGGGCATTTATAAAAGGAAGATTGAATGTATCCAAAGCTTAAAATCTTCAAGACGCAGCTAAATGTTCTGGTTTTGTAAAGAGGCATGTAACAACAAACCTGGCATTATTAGCTGGTGATGTAAATTCCATGACTGTTTCATGGCTGTTGTTTTAACTGCTGTGCTGTTTGTGTGTTTGAATCTCCATCTATGCACTAATTCTATGTTTAAGGGAAATCAAATAATTTCAAAGCTTGATAATTCTTAGCTCCAACTTTGACACAGGGTTGGCAAAGAGAAAAAAAGCTCTTCTTGGAGATCTGCAGACTTTTAAAATGGAATCCAAGGTTCTGCCTGTACTGGGCTGTTTGTCTGGCTGTGTGAGACATTTTCAGTGAACCCTGAACTCAGCCTTAGCCTGGGCTCAATTCTCACTGCTGAGTGTCAGCCTGGGCTGGCAGAGTCCCTGCATTCAGCCTGGGGTTTGTGTCCAGCTTCATGCAGTGGCTTTTTGCTCTTGACTTAATCCCTAACAAGTTCTCTGTATCCTCAGTGCTCAGTAATATTCTGCAGGATTGGAAGCTTTGCCATTTTCAAGGCAAAATGTACTTTCCTGCACGTTATCCAAGGGAAACATTGTGAAAGCCAGACAGGGAGAAAGAAGGTATCCTTAACAATTTTCTCATTGATGAAGAGCTCCAGAGGCAGAAATATGGGAATATACACACACCTACAATAGGCATATATGCTATTTTCAGTAGCATATCTCATCTATCTAGTCTAGGCTTCTGGAGTTTTACATCGAGTGCAAGAAACATGGTGAGTGAGATGCCAAAAAAGACAAAGTGTTTAAGACCAGATGAGCTCAGGTTTTCATTTCTCCAATTCCCCTTGCCTGGAAGACAGCTTGTTTTAGTAGCAAAACGGTCCTGGCTGATCCTTAGTGAAGCCCCATAGGTTTTAACAATCAAGGTGATCTTAAACACTTCTATAAAATTCCTGATACCATCTACTGCATCTGCCAGTGCTGAAGTTATTTGAGTTTACTCTCAGGCTTTCCACAACTAAAGGTTTTATCACATGTCTTCTCAAACCTTTACCTGGTAACACCAACGGTGCAGAGTTCATATAAATTTTATCTCAGTCTCATCTGCAGGCTGTTTGAATATGCATTGCTGCATTTATTCTCAATATGGGAATCTAAGGCTGGGGAGCGTGGGGCATGTTTTGGGAGCACAGGATTTGCTGGGTTCCTGGCAGGCACTTTCATCTCTCCAGGCTTGAAGTTATCTTGGTTCTTTGGGGCTCTGCCTCTGCTTGTTCCTTGTCCTACACAAGGTGGGGTCTGGATCACATTACATGCACCAAAGGCTGACTTCTGCTTGCCTTGGGCTTGTGAACTGCTGGAATTTGGGTTTCTGTGGCTGACTGGGGTCTGACTGCTCTGGGAGAGGTTTCAGTACCTGTTGGAATAAGTGCTGCCCAGGCCATGGCCCAGCACCACCAGGATGCTGCTGGAAGCAGAAGCTGTGGGAATTCTAGAGGCAATTCCATCTGGGTCTTGGCCTCAGGTGAATTTAGCTCCCAGCCCTACTCTACCAATTAAACCTTGGGGGGTCTTCTGATTGCAGGAATCTAAGCTGGTGGTCTATCTGAAGCCACCAGCTGAATGAATTCATCTTCCCCCCAGTCTCCCAAGAGAAAGCTCTTTTTCAGAGGATTGTGACATGGAAAGGAGAGGTTCACTCTTTGGACAAAACACAATCTGCTCTTTGGAGATGTCCCAGTGCTCACAGCTCCACATACCTCAAAATAATGGACCTCTGTCCTCTCTGTGTGTCTTCCACGTGTGGAGTCTTTCTGCCAAGTTTTCTTATTCCCCAAAAGCCCATTTCTCTCTGTAGCAAATCCATGGGCAGGTTTAATTCTTTAGCTCTGTGGGACAGGTAACAGTTAACCTCACTTTTCCTCCACATCTTTATCCAAGTTACTCCTATTCCTTATCTCTACCCAATTTACTCCTATTCCTTATCTCTAAGCAGGACCACACCCCTCAGCAGTGATTCTCATGATAAAAGGACTCAAGCTGGATATTTTCAGAAGGAATTGAGCAAGATATACTGGCAAAGGTAGGACAAGTAGCTGCTACTTTTTCTAAGTCTTCCCAAGAGTGATTGTTTCAGGAAAGGACTGTCCTGCTGTCTTTACCAAGAACAGGCACAGCTTTCCAAGGAAGAAACTTACTGGAGGCATTGAGAGAGGAATAAGCAGATCCAAAGTGTTTGTCTTTCCTCTCACATGTCACCCATGGTTTCACACCTCTCTGTGAGGATTTCAGTGTGAATGCTCTGGCAGACCAATAAAAAAACAAAGCAGGGATTAACATGAGGGATGAAACGTGCTGGACCAGGCTTTGTGGCATTGAAAGGTGGTACCAAATGCTGCCAGGACAAAATGTGCTTTTCATACCTTTCAGTATTCCACTTTGGAAGGCACTTTTTAAAAATGCATTGACTGCAAAGCTTTGGTGCAGGTGGTAGCAAACAACAGAGACTTTTTAATAAATGGTCTTGTCTTGAGGAACACTGGGCTCTAACAGGTAGTGCCTGTCTCAGTCACAAGTTTGGGACACCCCTGGATTCTGGGTGTGTCCCTCACCTAGACATACCTCAGTTAGCATGAAATTTGGAAGACTTGAGCCCAAGATATGTGAAATATGTCTGGTCTGTGGCCGCAGACACTGGAACTAATCTGGAGTCTTGCTGGCAGCCTTGCCAACACCTCAGGAGCTGCAGAAGTGTGGGCAGCAAGCAGGCTGGAATGTTCTCAGCACACCCAGGGACAGCTCAGGGGCTGGCTGTGCAGCCCTGACTCCAAACCCAGGCTTCTCTTGCCATGAACAGGCAAGTTTTTAGAGTCATGACTCAACTGCTGTGCTCCTGGCCATGCTCAGATATAAAACTCCATGTCCACTGCAACTGCTTGTGGTCATAAAAAGACCCCTCAAACACGTTTTGCCAGAGTTTGGGTGCCTGTCCCTGCATTCTCTTTGGAATCCCAAGTTCCTTGGCCTAACTTGCTGCTGCATTTTCAGCTGGATATGTTATTTTTCATTCTGCTCTTTGCAAACAGAGTGCTGCAGTTAACGAGGGCTGTGTAAGCACCCTCTGGATCAACATGTACCCGTGCTGGGTGAGCTCATCCTCTGAAGTGCAAGATGTCACTGAGTTGTAATGTAAGGAGCTCTTATTTTTTTTTTCATCCACTTTTTGCCATTTCAAAGAATCAGAATGCCCACTGCAATAACAATGCTACATCTTCCCTTCACTTAGCACCTTTAATGGAGCACACTTTATTTTAGAAAGCCATAAAACACCAGGCTTAGCACAGCCATAGCCTGGCATGGTTTATTTTCCCTCTCTTAGATTTCAGATAGAACCAACAGAGCACATGTAAAACAAGGAAGGTTAAAATAAACAATCAGGTTTATTTTACTCGCTTTTAAAAATATTTAAAGACTTTTGTGGATTTATAACTGCAGCAGTAACAGTTTCTGCCTTATGTCATGAGGGGAAAGTTATGGCTTTGTTTGAAACTGCACAAGAAACACCATTGTAAGAGATACATGAGTCAGGCATTGCCATTAGTCAGTGCATATTCACTGAAACCTGCCTCTGAATCGATCTAGGCCAAGAAGTCTAAAGAGTGACACATTTTAAAAGTAATTATGTGATTTAGGGGAAGAGTTTTCCAGTATTTTTTCTGTGGGATGTGTCTTTTGATATGATTGGTGAGGTTTTGATGGGCATTAACCCCCTAAAATGTCAGAAATCTCTGAAAGGCTGCAAGCTCAGTCGTTCTCCATACTACTCTCAAAAGCAGCTTTGGAAACCATCTCACTTTTTCTTGAGGATTCTAGACCTGTTTTGGAAAAACCAGCCTCAGATTCTGTTTTTCATAACTCTGACCCCAACTTTCATCTTCAGAATTTACTGTGATTCATACCCTTCTTACTTCACAGCAGCACGGGTCAGGATAAAAAAGGAAATAATCAAAGAAAAGCAGAATCTCAACTTGCATTGGTGAAACTTTATCCTGTTTATTAACTCTGCTCTGCAAGCCACAGTATATTGTGCTTGGATCTTGTAACACTCCATTTTAGAAAATAATAGTCAAAGTGGTGTTTTAACCAGAGTATGAGGGTTTTAATATAAAATGTGCCTTTCCTTTAAATTGATTGCAAATGTACTTTCCAAATATTTTACTTCGTAAAAAAAGGATTCTTGGAGGCATTCCAGTGCCTGGTATTTTCCAGCTAGCTAAAATGCAGATAATTCCCCTTTCAAACACGCCTTAAGAGGCTTTGCAAATCCTGCCTGGATGGCTTGGAGGGATGTAGAAAAGAGCAGGAACTGATCCTTGCAGGTTGCACCTCGGTGGGAAGGGTGAGGATCCCTTGGGAAGGGTGAGGATCCCTTGGGAAGGGTGAGGATCCCAAAGACAGGGTGAGGACCCCATGGGAAGGGTGAGAATCCCAAGGGAAGGGTGAGGACCCGTTGGGAAGGGTGAGGATCCCTTGGGAAGGGTGAGGACCCCATAGGCAGGGTGAGGATCCCTTGGGAAGGGTGGGGATCCCTTGGGAAGGGTGGGGATCCCTTGGGAAGGATGGGGATCCCTTGGGAAGGGTGAGGATCCCAAAGACAGGGTGAGGATCCCATGGGAAGGGTGAGGATCCCTTGGGAAGGGTGAGGACCCCATGGGAAGGGTGAGGACCCCTTGGGAAGGGTGGGGATCCCTTGAGAAGGGTGGGGATCCCTTGGGAAGGATGGGGATCCCTTGGGAAGGGTGAGGATCCCAAGGGAAGGGTGAGGACCCCTTGGGAAGGATGAGGATCCCATAGGAAGGGTGAGGATCCCAAAGAAAGGGTGAGGACCCCATGGGAAGGGTGGGGAGAGGACCCTGGGCTGGCTGCAGGAATCACACACACACCAGATGAGGATTCAGAGTATGAACAGCACTGGGCACAGCTGATCCCGTGGCTGATCCCATCCCATGGAACCCTCTGGAGAAAGTGCAGATAATGACAGCAATAACAGTGATGAGAACAGAGAACTCATATTCCTTTATTACCCCCTGACAGACCAAAATCTGTCTGCAGGATCCACTGACACCCTGATTTGACAGAACTGGTTTGTCAAAACTCACTCAGAAGTGCAGGGGAAGAGAGGAACTTGGATTTCAGCCTCCAGCCTGATGGGCAAATGAATATTTTCTGTGGCACAGCCATTTCACAGGGTGAACTGCAAGATGCATTTCTTTCCTGCTAAATTATTTTAATCTAAGTGGAAAATGGGGGATAGTAATCCACTAAAATAATTTTCTGTAGCACCTGCTTTTGACTAAGTCTCCCTAATGGTGTTGAAAGAAGCCAATTTCTCCATCCTGAAATATTCAGCAAAGCCTCCATCAAACAGATAGGTGAATGTGGGCATGGTTTCCATCTTCATTAAATTAGGTTTTTGAAAAATCAGTGCTTTAATAATGTATAAATATTTCCTTCTTGAACTAACTGCCTGATTTCCCCCACAAGGACTGGTTTCTACTTTTTGTAATGAGACCAGCTCCTGATGGAAGAGCTGCCAGTGCATGTACATTTGCAGATGTGTTCTTCGATAAAACTTAATTAGCCATTTCATTCATTTTCTACTTAATGTGTTTTTAACATTCTTCAGAGCTTGAAGTGAGATATATCTGGGTTAAAGAAAACAAGGCAGATATCCATAACCTTGCCTTGACTATTATTTAGAGTTAAGCTAAATGCAATGCAGAATGTGATTTTCCCAAACCTGCCTATTCTTAGGCAAAAAGCCTAAATAGCAAAAATAGCAAAAAGAGTGCTATTCCTTAATTTTCACTATATCATCTCTAAATATGTGTTTATTAAATACGTGTTTATTTAAATATGTGTTTATAAAAATATTATTAAGTCTCTAGTTTTAAGACAACTTCTTATGTTTGTCTTTAGAATAATTTTAAGTCTCTCAAAATTGTGTGATTTTTTCTATGAGATAGACATTCTGGAGCAGATACATCAACAAAAAAATGCTTTTTTGCGATTTCACTCAGAGGTTGAATCATGGTACCACCACTTACAGGCAGTGAAGAAAAGCAGTTTTCTCTCTGGCTGCCCAATTCCACAACCATGCACAAGCCCCAGCCAGAGGCTGCTTCCAGCAGGAATTATGCAAAGGGGAGGAGCTGTCAACAGCAGGGACTGCACAGAGCAGGGATTTCACACACTCACCCTCTCAGGAGGCAGCAGAGCATCTTCTTGCTGCTGGGAGAAATTCAAGAGAAGAGGATAAAAGCAAGTGGAAAAACCCCAGACAAGCAATGGGACCGTTAGACCAGTGCTGGGGCTGCTGCCCTGCCCCTCAGTCAGATAATTATGCTTCATTAAGGCTCTCCAGTTAACACTTGCTTGTGGTTTGTGCAGAAGAAAACTGTGTCTGACTGCAAACACGATATATGAGTTTTCAGGCAGGTTCTGCATTCGCTCTGGGTGTGGGTGGACAGGTTTATAGAGCAAATTCTTTTGTAGCAAAGAATGTACTCTTAAAATTCTGTATTTTATTTTTATTTATGTTATGTTATGTTATTTATTGTATTTTATGTATTTCAAATTCTGTGTTTTATTCTATTTTATTTTTTAATTATTATTTTATTTTATCCTATTTTATTCTTTATTTGTTTATTTTATTTATTTTATTTTTTCTTTTCTTTTTTCTTTTCTTTTCTTTTCTTTTCTTTTCTTTTCTTTTCTTTTCTTTTCTTTTCTTTTCTTTTC
>JBBMKD010000217.1:30864226-30889110 GCA_037834095.1 Argya squamiceps | reverse complement strand
TCTTTTCTTTTCTTTTCTTTTCTTTTCTTTTCTTTTCTTTTCTTTTCTTTTCTTTTCTTTTCTTTTCTTTTCTTTATTTTTATTGTATTTTATTTATTTCAGATTCTGTATTTTATTTTTCTGTATTTGGCAGAACCCAAACCTATGTTTTCACACATAGGCTTTTTTCCTCTTGTTTGGAGACCTCCCTGCCCATTGTGCCAAGAAACAGGGACAGGGTTCACCCGTGGGGACACTGGGGACAATGTCACTGGTAGAACACAGACATCAGTTTTGAGGGTCTCTTGCAGACACTGGAGCTGGTGGCTGGGATCCATGGACTGACTTTCCTCTGAGCCCTCTCAGCCCCTGCACATCCATTTGATGAAGGTGAAGAACACAATGAGTCTGGTGTGCTCTTCCTGCTGAGTTGGTCATTCCCCACCTGGCAGATGCTTCCAGCTGGGATCTGCCATCCCATGCCCAGCTCTGCAATCTCCCCAGCACACTGAGCTGTCTGCTTTATAAAGCTGGATTTATTAAAGTACACCTTAGGATGATCAAATCAGTCATCTAGGATGTCTCTTCTCTAGTTCATTAAGTTGTTTTTATGTCCTAAGGCTGTGCTGGTTGTAGCAACCTCACTAAAGCTCTTAAAAGAGCTCATCTTAATAGAGGTGACAGGGAGAGTAGAGAAAACATTTGCTGCACTTTTTTGCTTCATCATAATAACAGTCTTGGTACGTCCCAGGCCTTTCACCCCTCTGTGCCACCAGGAGCCAGGGCTCAGATTAAAAAATAAAACGTGTTGCTTTTGCACTCACAAGGGGAATCACTGATTTCAATTTTTCGCTGTTTATGGTAGATGCAGTTGCCAAAATTCCCTGAAATGGGCTCAGGGGCATCAGAAATCTCTTGGGGAGGCAGTTCTGTGCCTGGAGCCCCAGGGTGGTGCTGCTGATCTGCTTTCCAAACCAGACCAGACTCATCCTCTCGTGCTCACCCCTGAGCTGCAAAGAGCTCCTGAAGAAATTAAAATGTTCTCAGTGGTAGGTGGGAACAGCTAATGATTGCTTACATATACACTGTAAAAACTTTAGTAGTAATTTTGCCTTGAGATATTCAATTAGGTCTCATTTTCCTTTCTCTGGATGATAAATGAGACCAACCTACAGGTTGACAGCTGCAGGGTCTGTTGTGGTGCAGATATTCCTGCAAAGCCCCCTGGTAGCCACCTCAACAGGAGCAGCTTGTGCATGTCAAAGACAATAAAACCTTTAAACTCTGCCCTAGTTTGCCTTTTTCCCCTCATTATGCACATGTATGCACCATCAGGACTACTGGAAATTGCTCCTGTTGTTGAAACAATTCTGTATGTGTAGTTATAAATAGGAAGGGGGAAAAAATCTCATTCCAGGCAAAATATACAAATACTAAATAATATATTTGAATAGTAAATAACTACCAAATCTCTTCTGATGTAATCTATAGTATGAATAACACACTTATCAAAATGTTAAATTGGTGTTTGTACAAATTAAAGTATTTGGAATTGAATTTGATAAGTTTTTCTTGAAAGATGTTGTGGTAGAGGAGAACCTGACTGTAGAAAACATATCCTGTTTCTCAGTATGTTTTACATCTTTTCAGGTATCCAAATGAACTCTTTTTATTCATCATTTCAGCTCCTAGGTAGTAATTAATATAAAGTTAGAGAAAGCTCTGTAACAAGTCACATTTGTTGGACAAACAAGAGCTTATTGGAAGAGTTATGTAAGGTTTCAATAACTGTTTGACCAAAAATAGGATGTTCCAAAATGGCAAATCCTCATTGGAGACAAAACTAAACAAGTAATATTGTTTATCAGTATCAGCCTATTGTAATATTTTAAGTGATGAATTTCACAAATAGTTGGAAAAATCTTTAAACACAGCTTTGTGATATATTTCATACACAGAGAAATGTTCTGTTCATTTATAGGAAATGTAAAAATACACAAAAGAAAGAAATAGGTGATACCTTTGCCATTTTAACTCTGAAAAATTGACTTTTCAGTGCAAAATTATGGTTATTATTATTGGAATCAAGGGTCATGGTAGGATATTACAAGCAGGAAAAATTCTTTTGACTGGAAGCATCATCTGTTCAACTCAGAACATTCTATGATTCTGCTATGAACAAATACACTTTATATCCCTTTTTATCTTTTGCTTGGTCTGATCTCTTGTCATGCTGTCCTGGGTTACAAAACCAGAAGTTTTCTTCCCTTTGGAAACACTGTAAGGGTTTCTCACTGCAGACTCCAGACACCTCGCACAGCTTTCTTAGCAAAGAGGATGGAAAATGTAGAATCTCATTCACAGATAAGGAGAAATTTATAAATTTCAGGCTAGTGTATTCCCTTTTTTTTTTTTTTTAATTAGTTTTAATGTTTGTGGTTTGGGGATTTTTTTTTTTTGTATGAGCACTCCTTAAGCTACCCTACCTTCTCTTCAACTTGAATGCCATTATCTATAATACTTTGTATTTTCAGTTCTTCTGGAGCAATAGAATAGACTCAGTCAGGGTCTGGTAATGTGTGCCTGAGATATTTCCCAAGAAAAAAACATTTTCTGGACAATAACAAAAGAATGACCACTGAGGCAAAGAAATGTGGTTTTTCTTCCTTGTGTCTTTTCACTTTTGGAAGCTGCACTTCAGCAGAACAGACTGAAGCAGGTGCTTGAATCTGTTCCTGTTGAGCATCACACATGTTTAAACCTTAGTGGGAATAAAGTTAATCTCCCTGCTCTAATAAGGTTCTTAAATAAAAGCTTATTTACACAAAGGGGGCATTTAATTGGTGTCAGAAGAAAATCAGAAGAAAACAAGCAATATTAGGGGTGTGAGTGAGATTATCGGGGTGGCAGCAGGGTTGCTCACACACCTCTTTTGTCACAGGCTCTGCAGAGCAATAGATGAAGCACAAAGAATCTGCCTTGTAAAGGAACTTGTAATTGAATCAGAACACACTGTGGAATACCTGGGACAAAGGGTTTGTTTTCAGGGGAAATAAGGCACCTTCAGGTATTTTGGGACACCATCAGATGCCCTGTTGGCACTTCCCTTGTGTTGGTTTCTGGTCATTCTTACTAAAGCCTGGATGCATCTGGAGGAAGAATCAGTCCCATATCCACACTGAGCTTGGTTTCAGCATCACTCACACACATTTTGCTTGCACGTGTCCCTTATTACCTCCATCATGTTGGCACATGTCCCTTATTTCTCCTTTTCTCCCCCCAAGCTTTGGCTGAACAAGATGGATCACCAATAAAATGGTATTTTAGGAAAGAATATGAGAAGCAAACTCCTTGGATAAAGGGAACAGATTCTGCCTCCTGATGGGGCCAATATGGAACTGGTTTCTTTCTAGCAGGTAATCTGATCAGAAATGTCACAAAGTGTTTGGGAACACATCAGAAAACATCTACTGGGAAGGAAACACGCTGCTGAGTGGTGCTGCAGCCAGGCATTCGGGGCAGAACACGGGTTTTAGGCACATTTCACTAACCTGGGAGGCAATCTTTAATGGGTTGATGATGGGACACTCAAACACATCCTCATCCATTTCACTTGCACTGCAGAGGAGGCAGGGACAGCTGCTGAAACACATCTGCACCACTTGGGGCTTGAGGAAAAAAAATATGCACAAATTTGAGGGGATGGTTCTGTGCCTTTAACTGAGCAGTTTAAAACACCAGCAGTGGAAGTTGTTTGTTTAACACTGGCATAAGAAATATCCCCCCCTACACACACACATTTATAAATTGTAACACAATTGCCTTTGTTTTGAAAGGAATTATTCTCTCATTCATGGCTTGTTTGAATTTACTTCCTTGTAAATTATTTTTGGCAATGCCTGGTGCAGTGCAGCAAGGGAAACTATGCATTTCCATGTATGTAAACCAGGAAAACCATGTGATTGTGGACAAACAATGTCCTCCATTGTGAGTTATTTGTTTTCCTCGCTGTTACTAAACCCTTTGTAGCTACAATGGGCATTGTGATCTGAGAGCACTCTGGTGCCAGTGGTGCATTTTAATTGCTTGCCTCCACCACAAAACAGCTCTGAGGTTGTCAAACAGGAGGGCTGAAGTTTTCCCTTACCTGGCAATCCCTGGATAGACCAACTTTGCACTTGGAGAAAAGAGGGAATATCAGTGGTGGGAGAGGCTGTTCAAGCTCATGGCACGTCTCTGATCTCTGGTCTTACTGAAGTTGTGGTTGCCAACAAAAATTACAATTTCTGGGGGCTGTTCTCAGTTATGCTGGAGTGGTGGGAGTGTGTTTATGGCATCACACTGGTTTGGCTCTTCCTTCCCACTGTGCTTTTCTCAGCTGCCAGGCCTAAATTATAGAAAAATATTTGTGTTGCTACCACTGCAATGAAATGCGTTCACGTGAACTGACTGAGAAGTGATACTGTTTTAAATCAGATTTTAGTGTTTGCTATGGATTTCTGAAGATTTTTATCACCTGGGCAAGAGCAAATGCCCAATTTCAGTAGTACAGAGCCTTTACCTGTGCTCAGGAGCTTGCCTCATCAAATGGCTGTGTAAAAAAGATAATTTATGGATCATTCACCCCAGAGAGGATCCTGGTGGGTCTCTTCCAGCTCAGAATATTCTGTGATTCTGTGAACATGAAGTGCCTTGTCCACAGACACGCTGAGAACTAGATCTTTATTTATGAGTGTGTGTTTATGGAGTGTGATACCCAGAGAGATGAGCATTTCTGTGCAGATGTGTGTCTTGCTGGCTCTCACCCCTCCTATTATCTCTAAATATGATTTTAAAAGGAAATAGACTTTGAAAGGGGCAAGAGGATCTAGCAAAGGATTTAAACTTTTTCTTCTTTTGAAAGGACTCAGTCATAGCTCTTATTTAAAGTTAAACTAAGAAATGTCTCTGAGGAGAATTTCAAACTCTCTTTCCAAACACCACCGAGCCAAGAATTGTTATTATCTGAACTTAATTCAAATCATATGAACTTTCATAGCTTTTGCCACACTGAGGATTTTTCTCCTTTTCAATCTGGCAATACATTCATCAAGCTGTGGGCAGAGAACCCACTCACATAAAGGGGTAGCTTTGTGAACTCGATAGCTTACAGGCTTTTCCAGGTTCAAAACACATTTATGATTTATTTTTCTTTAAACAGACACACTAAACAGTCCCAGAACTGCATAGTAGCAGAATTCACCATGTAATTTACTTTGTGTGAGTCATAATGAGGGGAAAAAAGAAATCAGAACTTTGAAGAATTATCCTTAAATTACTGTATCTAGAAAAAAATTTCAGCCATTCTGCTTTCCCACAGGCCCTCTCCTTTCCTGTCTCCTGCCCAATCCAAGAGCTGATTTTCCTGGATGAACAAGGGATGTTACCTGCTGCCCTGAGTTCTTATTCTGCCTTGGACACTCTCTGGGGACAATTCTCTTCAGTTTTCCAGCATTTTGCAAAGAATTATAATTACCCACCCACATCACTGAAGCTCTTTCAAGCTGGATCAATGTCTTCTCAACGCCAGGAACATGTAAAATGCTATATAAAAAATGTGAAATAATATTACTTCTCAACCATACAGCCAGAATTTGCACTGCTTGAAGGAAAGAGGATGGGGGGATAATTACAGACTGGGATTTTGAAATGAGGTGCTCAGGAAGGGAACAGCAGCCACTGCCAGGGTCTCCAAAGCCCTCTGTGTTTCTGGGCACTCCATGGTTAGAGGTGCTGGGAATTTTCCAGACCTGTTCACTCCATGTCTGCAAGCATGCAGAGTATTTTCAATAAGTACTCCTTGCATGGAAAGTATGTTTGAAATGCTTTCTCAGCACGCTGCGTGTCCACAGGCTATTCCATGGGTTTTCCTGTTTCTTCTGCCGTGCTCCCAAGGCTTTGGCACTGCAGCTGCCTGTTCTTCCAGCACTTTGTTCTGCCCACTGCCCTTTTCTTATTTCGTTTTCAGTGCTCCTGAGAGCCCTGTTCCTCCTGATTGCTGTCACATGTACTGCTCTGGATCCATACCCTCTCATTAATTCCCAGTTTAGGGTGTTTACACTGCTGTTCCAGTGGGTTATCCAGTTCCTTGGAAACAGCTATTATTTATGCCTCTGGATACTGCCTGCATTGCCATATTTCAGGCTAATTTCAATTAGAGTTGCATTTCACTGAGTGGATGTCTCAAGAAAAAATAATTTAAAAATTGTTGTTGCATCATAGCAACACAACAACATACACAGGACTTGTATGTACCAGACAGCTGCAAAACATGTGAAATTTGCAATATATTGACTGTAAGGGCAACTCAATGCAAAAAAAACCCCTATAAATGGACCAAAACAAAACATTGGAACTGAATTTGAACAAAAAGACTTCAGAGAAGATCAGATCAGAGCAGGCTGCCCAAACTCTCCTTGTTATAAGCATTTTACTTGCCTGATCTCTCTGCAGCTTTCTGGCCTCAGGTTTTTTAAAGCCAGCTTTGGAGCTTAGACACCCAAATATCATTAAAATGAATACTTTGTGAATGAATTCTGTGTCTTTTGGCCTCACATTTCCACTATGATGATGTTTCTGGTGGTGCAATAATCTTCTGTTTGGAGGTATTTCTCACCATGTCATACAGCAATGAACTTACACACCTCCCTATACGTTACTGTGGGGTTTTTCTAATAAAAGAACAGTGATATGACGAAAAAAGTCATAACCCACATTTAATAAATTATTTATATTAATCTTCTCTCAATAAAAGGCCTAAATACCAGCAAGAATGACCTGTCCTAAAAGGATTTTTAAGAGGCAATAATTTATTTTTTTTTGTGTTAGTCCCTGAAGAAAATCATCTGGGACCCAGCAGTCCAGGACTGTTCAAAATGTTTCTTATAAAATTTGCCTGACACAGACTTAGCACAAGCTAGAATTTGGCTTTATGGGCATTTTTATAAACTTCTCTGTGGAAAGCCTGAAAGTTGACCTCTGATAAGGGCTGAATTCCTGTTTAAAAAGGGGCAGAAGGCTCATAACATGGGCAATTATCTAAGAGCTGGCAATCCTTCTTTTCATCTTCCATGTAACTGTAGTTGGAAAGAAATGGTGTTTAACACAGTTTTATACAATATTTCATTCTTCTTCTTATTTCATTAAACTCAAGGGATATAAAGGGTGGATCTTAGGGGCCGAGGTGAGTTGCCTGCTCCCAGCTGAGTGTTTGATGGCTTTTTTAAGGCTTTTCTGTGTCCTTCCAGACCTTCCTGGAGGATCTGGGTGCTGTGAGATGGGTGAGGCTGCCCAGGTGCCAGTGAGAGCACTGGTGGCTTCAGCAGGGCACAAAACTTCCAGCACCAGAACTAATGAAAATTTACTGCATCCCTGCTTGTTTTCCCTCTGCTCAAACACATTCTACTGCAGAAGGAAAGGAATGAGATTTTCTTCTGACAAAGAACACCAAAGAATCAACCAAATTTTTGTAACAGAGTGGGAATAGACTACACTGCATGTTAAGGACAATTGCACCAAAACCCTGAGGAGATGTTGATTTTGTCCTGGAAACAGCCTCTGGGATAAGATTCAGGAGATATGATCAAGAATTTTATCATACTACAATCTCCTCATTAGTTTAAGCTTTGCATTGCCTGCCAATACTTGTAACCCCACTCTGTTTAAAGCAAGTTTCAGTTCAGGGAAAATCTGAATTTGCTTTTGATTCTGTCTCTTAGGCCCCCAGAATTTGGTAAGTCATTGTGAAACAGAGTTTTGGCAGCCCAGCTTGACTACATAATGGTTTTACACTCTGGAGACATTTCCAACACTTCAGCAGTGCAAACACTGAATGCACACACAGGGTCATATCAATGCAACTATTGTGCACTTTCAACACACACTTCATTTTAAAAAAAGTGCATTTTTTAAATGAACTTTCCTTTATCAACTTCGTTCATGTGCATGAAACCCTCATGTGAATTCTTGCACATGTAGAAATGTTAATACAAATTCTGTCATTGTTCCTATTGCTGTAGCATCTTCTCTGGAATTACTTTGGTTTGGGAAGGGGCTTGGACTTTCTTAAGAGCAGGAGAGTGTAGAATAATTACAACTGGTCATGTTGAGGAGAAATAAATGGAAAGTAATATAATTTATATTAAACCTATCATTATTATGCAGTATTTATATATATTCAGTATATATTATATATATTCAGTATTTATATTTATCTTAAAATTAATTTCTAATTAATGATTTATTTATTTTAATAGGCTATGTTTGAATACAGAGTTATCATATACACATATCTCTATAAAAAAAATATTTTATTTTCATAATCAGGCTAAAAACAGCTTTTGTAATTTCTTTATGAGGAGAAACAGCATGAGGCAACATACAAAATTTTGAGTGTTATGTGTCACTGATGATAATTTTGTTCATTCATCAAAATGTAAAACTTATCATTCTTACTACTGTTAAGCATGCTGATTATATATGTTAATTATTAAACACTGGTGTTTCACATAATTTTGACCTTGAATTAGGGATGATTTTTTTGGATCAGAATGTATTTTATCAATCTGAGCAATTTTATTTGAAGACTGAAAAACTGTGCACTTTGTTTTCCTTGGAACTGTGTTTCAGTTGAATCACTTGAGATGGAGGTGTCAAGGTCAAGGGCTGAATGAAATCTCAAGAACATTCTAGTGTAGAAAACCTCATCCCATTTTATCTTTGGGTTTGGGTCCTGTAATTGCAGAACCCTGCAGCAGCTTGGGTGTGTCTTCTGGTACATGTGAGGCAGAATTAGACTTTTTCTGCTGGGAACCCAATGCATTGTGCAGGGGTGACATAAAATTTGTACAGCAGAGAGGGAGTTTTCATTCTGATCCTCGGTCACCCAGTAGATGTGACCAATAATTAAGCCTATAAGTAATAAATATTTTTTTCCCCCCAAAACTGTAAAAATAAGAATTTAATTCATATCCCCCCTAATTAGGTGCTTTAAAAATTAGCTGGGAGCAGAGTTCTCCTGCATTCAGCCCATGCATATTGGGGCTTGGATCTGAATTTCAGCTGGAGCTGTCTCGTGTCTTCCTTCCAGGGGAGTTTGTGTTTTGCTTTCCTACAAGCCCAGCCACGTGGCCCTGAGGCAAACCTTTCTTGCTGAGGGCTGAATGAGCCTTTCAGCCGCTCCTGGCAGCCCCCACAGTCACACACACCAGGCCAGGACGGGAAATCACCCCGAGGACAGGGCAGCTGAAGGGACTGCAGGCCAGCTCTGGCCGCAGCTCCACCAGCTCCTTCATCATTTCCTGGGCAATTACGTGGGTGGAAGAAGACCTGGCCACGATTTTTTCCCCCTCTGTTTGACCAAGGCTGTTTCCTCTGTTGTCTTACTGAGATTTACTTGCAGCCCTACCCTCCTGTAGTCTTTTTTTTTGGTACCAATCTCCTGCCCAGGGTCCCTTGCTGTGGCAACTTCAGACAAAGTCCCTAAAACCTCTTTATCCCATCCATTCCTGCTGTTCTGAGCCCACTTTGTGATAATAGATCTGGAATATATCTGATACCTCTTCCAAACTGAACGTTTTTAGGTAGTTACACAATTCATGCCAAGCAGCATCTCTTAAATTAAAATCTGGAGGTTTAAAAATAGGCCCTCATTACTGTACCCTTTGCTGGCCTCCATTCCTGCTCCATAATATTCATAATACTCATGCTCCACATATTCAAGGTCATGTTGGTTATCTTTTTTCAGAAACGTTTTATAAACTGTTTCTTTTTACAGAATGTTTCAAGATTCTGCTTGAATCTGCTGCAGAGGGAAAGCACCCTGATTTGGAAGTACATAAATAATTTAATGTGGTCATGGGAAGAAAAAGAGTTTAACCAAGTATGGCTTTAATAATGTTAACCAAATGTCTATGAGAACAATCTAGAGCTTAAAAATTTTTTTTGTGTTATTAACTAGTTTTGATTAAACCTTTCTATGTCAGAACACCTATAGTGGATGTTTGCTGATGGCAGCTCAGGATTTATCAGTGTCTTGATGACCTCAAAGGTCTTTGCCAAACTAGTTCATTCTGTGATTCTGAGTCCTGAGCCCAGAAAACATTTCCAGAACTTGGAGCTTTGGAGAAAAGAGGAGAATTTGAAGATGCATGCAAGGACAAGAGCGATGCAATTGTATCTCTGTTCCTGTCAGGTCAGACATGCATGATTTAGCATTTAGTGTGCACCTCAGTTGTGCCCTTCATCAGTGAGGACATTAGCCAGGACCTGCCTCTTCTCTCTATCCCAAACAACACCACTTGTTTTCCCAATCAATAATTATATTTTGTGTATCAAGTCATATTATGCTATTGTTTTAAACATAACCAATGGCATAATGGGACTTCTAATTCCCACTTCTTAACTTCTTTATTTTGGGTGGCTCTTGAACATGTAAAGGTGGCTGCTTGTGTGACACACCCAGCCAGCCACTGCTTTAGCAGCTGGTGGTTGCTTTTCATTTGTGTACTTAAATTCTTTTGATGCTAGAAAGTTTCCTTTTAATAAGAGACAACTGAAAACCTGTAAGAAACAGCTCAAATGTCTACCCAGATTTTAACCAAAACCACTCTTGCCTCAGCCTAGGTTTTCATGGCTATTAATTTAATTTATTATACAGTAATGAACCATGCAGGATCTAAACTGACCCAGGATTTACTTTAATGGATCATTAACTTGTCAGGTTCCCCCTTCTTCTTTCCCCCTCCTGGTATTTTCTTGTCTTGCCAGAATTCTCATTATCCCAGCTATTAATCCATTTATTAACTTTGGACAAGGATGTATTTCATTAGCCAACACTTAAAAATTAATGATCACACACAAATTAAAAGTCTGCTGTAAAAGGATAGAGTACAAATAGGGTCTTTAGGATGTGGGTTTTATTTACACTCCAAAGGAATGGCACACTGACAGTGGTTAAAATTGGTGTCAAAATTATAGGATCATTAAGGTTGGAAAAGAGCTCTAAGATCATCAAGACCAACCATTAACCCCACACTCCCAGGTCTGGGTATTCACAGATTTTCTCCTGACTTGTAGACTTACAGAATTGGCTTTTATAGACAATCATTAAAAGTTTGTCTGTTCATTATGTTACTTTAGAAATAATATTTTAGACTGACCCCAGAAGTAACTTCCATAAAAACGTCAGCTGTGCTTTTTTCATTTTTGTAGGGTTCAAAGCAAGAGTTTCCAACTGCTGGAACAAAACACTGAAGCCAGTGTAGCTACTGACAACCTCCCATTTTGTCCCTGGTTTTCTTAGAAAGCATGACCAAATATTTAGGAACTAATTTTCCTGGAAAGTATGACCAAAAGTTTAGGACTTGTTACTGCTGAGTGTTTGGAAAATACATGTAACAGTCATCACACTGGGGCTGTCTGCTCAGACACCAACCCACGGTGTGTGTGCAAAACAGGGGGAAATCCCTACACCAGTCAGTGAGGGAAATAATTGTGGGTTTATCAATCCATCTATTTTTCATCTGTAAATATTTATTATGTATTTTCCCTTTCTGTAAAGGTTCCCCAGAAGATACTGCTGGGAGAACACACACATTCTCATTATTCATGGCTGGGTTATTCCTTGTGAGACAAGTGATGTCCCAGCAGAGCCACCTGAGAGTCACTAATTTTGTGTCAGCCACTTTTCAGGAGAAGCAGGCAGAATATATATATATATATATTTTTTCTGTTTTGATCCATTCATTGATGCAGTACAGTTAAGGATTTGGGGTTTTCCACATATGTTAACATTCCCTTCAGTTTACATCACAAATTAGGACTCTTGTTCACACAGCCCTGTACGTGTTAGAAATATCTAACAGGAGTAAATGATGTATTTGTCTATTCTGCTTTGGTGACAGATGTCACAGTGTCTGTGTTATACTGCAGATGAATATGAAGTGATATAATTGAAAGGAGCAGTGTAAGCCTGGATGGTTTCAGGCTTTGTGGGGCTGGAGAACTGAACACTGTGGAAATGCCAGTGTCTACATGTTGGTGTGCACATTCCAGGCTAAGAAATCCCTTTGGCCTCTCATTTGCTAATTGAATTGATTTTGGAATTTACTACCTAATTTAGGTTACTGCCAATTTGAGCTCTTCTTGAGCAGGAGGATTCTTCTGGCTGTTGAGATCAGTATACTCACACCATCCTGATGTGTCCTGACTTCACCAGCACCCAGAGAGAAACCAAATTATTTTTTAGAATAGGTTGGGTTCCATGGAGAGCAATTTACAGTGACCTACAGTGTGATCTGGCCAAGTTCCCAGTCTGAGCCACTGGAGAACAAGTTTCCCTGCAGAGAAGGTGGCAGTGCACCCTCAGGACTCAGCAGAAACCATGTCTGTGCCATCCAACAGTGACAGCAATACCTGTGACACATCATAAATCAGGACTGAGCATGAAGCTCTGTTAGGGCAGCCACAGCAAGAGGAAGATCCACAAAACTTGCACAGTTTTAGCTCCCTCTGAGCAGAATGGCTTTAATCCAGCAGATGTCCCCCACCTTACTGACCAATAAAAAATGTCTGGGAGGTGTGTCTGGATACAGGATATTCTGGTGCACCTTCTGAATCCTTCACACCTACACTGTGGTGCTTTTATCTCTTGTGGAAATTCAGCCAATCACCCCTGGGTTTTATATTTCTAACAGGGCATATCAATCTTACATCTGAAGTTGCTGGTCTGGGAGCTTCCCTTGACATTGCTTTTTTGCAAATGTCCCTAATAAATTCCACAGATAAGCTTCACTCTGTTCTCATATTATCCACATCTCTGAGTTATCCTTTTAATGAACATGAAACTACCTCAGCCTGTCCACAACCTGAAAATGACCTGCAGTCATCTCCCCAGCATTTGTGCTGAACCACATCACAAGTTATCCTCCCTTTCCAACAATTTCTAGACCAGTGGGAATAAGAAAAGCTTTATTCCCCATAATCCCTCATACATGGGCTGGAGGCAAGAAGTCTCAAAAGGGTCCAAGGTTTCAGTGCTTTCATCTTGAGGCTACAGCAGAACTGCTTAAGAGCTACGTCTCTGTCTCACTCATTTTATTCATTTTAGGGATTTAATGTGAATTCCTGGCATGATTTCAAAGCATGTTCTCTGAGTTAATAAAAATTATAATATTAAAAGGCAAATAATAATAATGTGTTCTCAGTGTTACAGCTCCATGGTGCAGATTGGTGGACCTTCTGCCAGGTCGCCTTTGTTGCATTTAATAGCAACCATAAATCTCAAAACCTCATGCAAACTGTAGAAAATTAAGGGCCATAAGACCAGGAGATTTATTTTTTTTTTCTTTTTAATTTTCTTTGAAGAGATTTACTCCCTCTTAGCATAAAGAGAAGAGGAAAAAAAAAAACAAAGGAGAAGAATGTTGTGACATGTTTACCAAAGTTAGGAGGCCTGAGTTTGGGATTCAAAGGTGGAAGTCTGAAAAAAAAGGGTTATTTTTCTTATCTCATGTCGTATTATATTTGTGGACAAGGTAGGGGCACCATGGATGTGGTGCAGAACAGCAGTGACAGCAGCTCACAGGTGTTAATGCAGGTGATTTTATGAAGATAAACCTCTGGTCACTGCTAAAGTCTTCTGGAGATGCCTGAATTAGGTGAGAAACTGCTTTTCTTCAGCCCTCGATCTTTGCTTTTCTGATGGATTTGAGACTCCCACGCAAGGAGCCAGCCTCAGAGCATATGGAAGGGTGAAGGACATTTGTAACTGCTGGTGAGAACATGGAAAGGATTCTTCTGCATAAGGAAACGGCTAAAAATCTATAAACCATCTCAAAACCCCCAGAGAATTACGTGATTCTTGGACAACTGCATTTTGTTCTCTCTTTGATGGGTTTAGCTCCTCATTTCTAAATTCTTTGTTCTCACTCTCCTCAGGTTCAAAAGTTCTTGATGTCTATGTGAGCACCTCAAGATGCTAATTTTTGCTTTTTGTCTGGTAATTACCTCGATCCTATCCAGCTTTTAAGAGCTTTTAATTTGCAAACCTTTTATTGAACAGCAGACAAAAAACCTCCAAAAAACAATGAAACCCTAATTTGAGAGTCAAACTGTCAAAATGTTTCTGTAGAAGTGGTAACTATTGCAATAATTCAAATTAAAACAACCATTTTTCATCTTTCTCCACATCATCACCTGCACTGGTGCCAGGGTGGAAATTTTTCTTGGAGTGTTTGGACTATGGAAACAGACTTGTTTGTATTTATTTACTGGATAAAATACTCTCAAAGGTCATCTGTCATCGTGAATACAATTTGCAGCAGTCTGATGACTTTTTCACTAAAAGTTTATCTGTTATTATTGCATCACCAGTGATAAAATAACCTTGGGAATATAAAAAGCTAAAACTACTAGAAGGAGTTTGAAATCTGTAGCCTTGGAGGTAAATCTGTCCTGTTATGCTTAGTGCTTTAGGTGCTAAAAAAATAATAATAATGATGGTGATAATAATAATAATTGATGTAGGATTTAAAATATCAGAGTATTCATGTCTTACCTCAACAAAGTCATGCTGCCCAGGTAGATACCCAGAGATGCTTACAAATAAATGAGTTTCTGCAATTTACCTGAGTTAAATAAGATTTTCCCCTAACAGCTTGAACATCTGCTATTATTGCCCAAGATAGAGATTAATATTCCATTAATTTGATTTCTGTTTCAACAGTTATTTAATCTGTGTAAATTGATTTATAAACCATTATGCCTTATTTGTGTGGTGTTTTTCTTTATTGATTGATCCAAGTTGTTGGAATGGAGGCAAAATTCTTTTCAATAGATTATTGTGAATACTTGCTTTTCCTGAGGTGCTTCTGGTCCCAGCTGAGGTGAGAGGAACACTGATTTATGTTTCCAGAAAAGACTCTGGGAAAACAATGCTCTGTAAAATGATGTGGAGGGAGGATTTGCCTCTTATAAATGGGGTTCTTTCAAAGGCTACTTTGTCAGTGGTTTGCATACATAAAGCAAAATTAAGATTGCTGTTTCTTTTAACTTCAAAGGGAGCCTTTTTAAGCTCTACTTCTGTTTATAAAATGAAATGCCTAAAATGCAAATAATTTGGAGGGTAGAAAGTTCCTCTCCAGCCACAGCACTGCAGAAATTCCAGCAGCAATAATTAAATATTATTCCCATAAACTGTGTGATTTCTCAGGCACTGAGGTACAAAGGGATCTGAATTGATCATGGGTCCCTGCAGCTTCAATGAGAAAAAATAATTGAAAAGTTGTATTTTTTTAGCATAGTTTTCACAGCAATATAGCAACACACCTTGTTGCTGACCTCTGCATGATGGAAATGTGCTTTTCACTGTAGAAATCTCTGAAGCTGCATGGAGCTCGTGATCTGAGGTGCAACACTGGGCCATCCACCCTCCACCAGGTTAAACCTGAGGTGAAGGTTTTGCATTTCCCCTCCATGTGCTCCATCCTGGTCTCAGTTGTGCTGACCACGGAAGGGAAGACTCCAAACTCAGCACCAAAAATGAGATTTCAGAGCTGCCAATCATTTTTAGAGCACCTGGATGTCAAAATTCCTTTAAAAAACTGTAGCTCAGATTTTTTTTTTTTTGTGTCGCTCAGAAATCCCAGGACTGCTTTTGTAATATCTGCAATTTATTCTGTAGGGGGAAAGAGCTGAACCCCTTTGAGATATGTGTTTTAATATCCTTCAGTAATGACATCTAGAGGGGTGAACCTTCAAGCATGGGAACTTTGGTGTGTCAGTGTGTGTGAAAAGCCAACAGCTCCTTTCTCACCTGTGTGCATCATCAGGACTGTTCCTACAAGGAAAAGAATATGCTTCCAATTATTGCTCTGATCTCCCTTGTGGGTAAGGGAGTGGACCTGCAGTCTCATAACATTCAATATTTACAGAAACCATCCTGCAAATCAAAGCAATTTATTCAGTCCTGTGCTGCACGTTGTTACATTTGCAATAGTTCATTTCTTCCTTCTATATATTTTCATATAGTCCCGTGCTCCTCTGGGGGAGCTTGAACCTGAAAAGAAGTCCAGGGGAATGTAAATGATCTGCCCTCTTCCAGCTGACTAATGTGGGCCATAAAACACTTTAAAATACAAAGGAAACTTCACATCTGGTCAAGTTTACTCATCATAAACACACCTGAATGAAAAGTACTTCTTGTTCCGTGGAGCAGAGCCAAATGAACGACAGACTAAGACAGGCATTTCATGTTCTGGTGTGCAAGTGCTCTCTCCTTGCATTTCAATGGCTAAATTAGAGGTAACTCGATAGTAAAATATGCCGGTAGCCCCAGGACACATTGTATATTCTTTAATTCTGAAAACTTTCTATGATTAAAAATGAAACCCAATTACAAACTCCCCATTCATGCTCTAAAATGTCAAAGAATTGATGTTTTTCAATGTCAATACAGTAACAAAATCAGTGCTGGAGGTGTGAGGCAAGATTTGCTTTCTTAACCAAATTTATGCTTCGACAACTTTCTGCTTGGAAAAGGAAAAAAAAAAAAAAAGAGCAGTATGAGAGATGTCCGTATGTGATGTATGAACCTGTGCCAGTGACTTTCATTGTGGCTTTCCCTGTGTTCCCAGCTGTCCCTCTGCAAAAACACAGCTCGGGATGATGAAGTGTTCTCCTTTTCCCAACCCTTTTCCCAGGACAGCTCTCCAGCACCTCCCTCTGTGCTCGGGGAAAGCCAGCAACCTCCAGCAGCTCCTGGCAGGAGCAGAACAAAGGTCTGAGGGGCAGGGACAGAACAGACTCAAAGCAGGGGCTGTGCCCAGCAGGGAGAATCCCTTCCTGCAAGGATTTGCAGCCCCTCCAAGCACAGGGATGAGATTTTCTCCATGGGGACAGAGGGTTGGTGAGGGGATGCCCAGAGCCTGCTGCTGTGGTCAGTGATTCTCCACCCATCTCTGGCATTCAGTGATTTAATCTTGGTGCTGAGGGGGGGGGAAAGCATCCTTATTTTTCAAAAAATCCAGCTTCTCAAGGTGGTAGAATTGTCAAATCATTGAGTGTCTCGGGTTGGAAGGGATGTACAAGGAGCATGGAGTCCAACCCTCTGACAGAAGAAAAAAGGAAAAGGAAAAAGAGAAAAAGGAAAAGGAAAAAGAGAAAAAGGAAAAAAGAGGTAGAAAAAGGAAAAGCAAAAATAGGTAGAAAAACAAAAAGGAAAAAGGGCGAGAAAAAGGGAACAGAAAGACCTTTTCTTAGCTGTCTGAGCTGTCCTGCTGGTGTAATTCCTGATGTTCAGGAGCAGCCCTGCTGGATCCAATGGGACTGTTTGCAAATTAATGCACAACTCAACAAGAAAAAACACTCCCATGTCTGGTCTTGTGTACATACAAATCAGCCTGTAGACTGCAAGGCGAACACAAACAAAATTCCTTTACTGCTGCTCAGGAGAAAGAAGAGAAATAGAGAAGGTTTTTGAACAGGTTTTTTCCCCTGCTCTGGTGGAAGCACCTCTGGATTTTGCAGTGTGTTATTAGTCCCTGTTTCCACTAAACCCTGAGCGTGTGCTAACAAGGAAGATTTCATGCCTGCTTTTATCACCTGCATTTCTTCCTGCTGCTCCAGGGGATCTGGCATTTAAATCCCTGTGCAGGGAATGTTCTCCCAGTGCTTCATCGGTGCAGCGACACCCTCAGCTCTTGCTCTCCTCTCCTCTGCTGCCTTTGCTCCCTCTGGTTATAAACTGCAGGGGCAGGAGGCTTTAATCTGTGTTTTGCAGCCTGGTGTGATGTTGATGAGGTCTGTGACTGAAGATTAGAGCTAGGCAAGTAACACATCGAAAATTCAACCCCCTAATGGTTCATTCCTTTTGCGTTTGCGGAAGAATTAAAAAAAAATAAAGAAAGAAAAAATGAGCAAAAAGCTTTTCTTGTGTGTGTTTTGTAAAACCTTAAGAAAACAACCTTATATGGCCCCAACCAAGCTGAACACTATTCTTTAAAAAAGAAAACAGTCCTAAATTAAGAGTGGAATTCTAGCTTCAACTTCAAATTTCTTGGCTTTTGTTGCTTTCTCATATACCCTCATTATTTCAGCAGTGTGTTGTTTTTGGTCTGACTAATATTTAGAAATTGTTCCATCCAACCTTTAGATGTCTACTGTTTGAGAATGATTCATTTCTCTTTGATTTCATGAGCAAAATTTGCACAGTGGGACGTTTTCCTGCCCTTTGTGTAGCAATTCTGAACTCAAGTACTGAGCCATTGCAGTGGGGTTTGAATAAATGTTGGACAGAAGTTGTTAAAAAAAAAAAGTGAAAATAAAATTTCAAAATCTCTTTATGAGATATTTCTTTTTAAATTATTAAAGATTTTGTCAGTGGTGGTCCATAGGTCTGAACAATGAGAGTTTTGCAATGGCAGCAGTGATTCCCACTGGGTAGGCTGCCATCAGTGTCAGGAAAACAGCAATCCCTTCCCAGTATAATTGTCCTGAACCAACAAGAAATATCTAAACACCCTGTTCTTTTGGCAGTAAATGATGGATAATCCTCTAATTTTGGATTATGAATGCCAGGGATCATGTAGTGTTCAGTAGCAGAGGATTTACAGTGTGCCAGGAGGTGCAGTGATATTAAATATCTTCATTAATGGCACAGACAAAGGGATCCAGGGCACCCTCAGTGAATTTGCAACGAAAGAGGTCAGAGAGGTGCTGCTGACACACCTGAGAGATGGATCCATCCAGAGGGACCTGGACAGGCTCAAGAAGTGGGACCTTGGAATCCCATGAGGTTTAACAAGAGCTGGTGCTGTACCTGGGTCAGGGCAAACCCCAGTGTCAGTCCAGGCTGGGGGATGAAAAGAAGGGGAGCAGATGTGGGGAGAAGGACAGAAATTATCTGGATCCATTGCAAAAGCCTCCATTAAAGAGATGCTGTTTGCTTTGAGTGATGCAGAAAAACGGAGTGGGACACTGAAAAAAAAACAGAAGAGAAATTAAGGCAATGAAATGTGACCACTGCTGATGCAGAAATTTCCATGTTTTTCACTTCAAAAGATCCATTTTTAAGTTCCTAAAAAAGAGAGAGGAGCAAATTTCTTTCTGGTGCAATTTGTTTTGCAGTGATATATTTCCAAAGTCGTTCAGTGTGTCTGATATTAGGTTCTGAGCCACAATCTTCAAATGTCACATGGAAAAAGAATTTACTGCTGGTTAGGCATGGGATTTCCTCTGGCATAGCATAATATCGAGTCTTGTGATCCATTTACATTCAAAACCAGTAAAATTAATGAATGAACCAACACAGAGGGCCCTTGTCTGTTTGCAAGGTTTCTGAGTTGCCCTGATTTTTCTTATTTAATTTTTTTTATGGCTGCAAGTGTTCAATTTTAACTCAGATTTAGTTTTCAGCAATGCAAATTTTTCCTTGATACTAACAACAGCTGTTAGCAATATACCCACATCCAAGAACACGTTTATATGTGACCAAACTCGGTGTAATTGCCACATCATCTGCTAAATTGGCATTACAAACAAGTCTCGGGGGAAGAAACACGACTCCCTCCATATGTCATCACTTCTGGAATTTCCACAGTCAAGAATCAGCCTCTTCTTTCTGTGCTGACAACTCAGATAAGGGAGCTTGCAGTTGGAGCTTGCTATTTCCCAAGGACTTGGTAGAGCCTTCTTTTATCCCTACAAGGGCCCTTTCACGTGGGACAAGCATTTGTGTCATGTTGCCTCGCAAAAACACCTCCCTATCTGCCTTCCCTGCAGCTGAGTGTGCTCTACCATGAATTAAACAGTGGCAGATTACAGAGAAGTAACAGTACAGAACTCAGCTTTTGGTTTTTTATCACCTAATTAGTCCCAACATAAAAGTTCTGTATTTTGATGGTAGCTGTTAGAGCTCTGCTATCACTGTGGTTATTGCCCAGGCCACTCCAGACTGGAAATGTTAAACAGGGATAGTACTTTTAGTTTCTCTGGCTAACACAGCCCATCAAATTGCTTCTCTCTGCCACAGATGCTCTTCCAAGTTATTATATTACAACTAAATGTGTTTGGAATGATGTCTGGCTATCAGCATTTTGTCATTAGAAGAGAGAAAGGAAGACCAGCAGTAGACAGATACCACTATCTGGGCTGTAATGAGTCCCTGAGGGAAAATTAAGGGGTAATTGTAACAAGCCTCTGGATGGACCAAAAAAATATTAGTCAAATCTCATCTGTTCTCCAACTTCCTTCTTTCTTTAAACTGTCAACACTTTCCCTGCCTTTTTGGCTCAAAATGCCTGTCCTCATCTCAGCTAAGCCCCTACAGCTCTTTACCTCCTTGCAAAGTTTTCAAACATCTTAAGAGGCTGCTCAAAGTGTCATTTTGCCTGCGGCAGGAAATCCAGTTGAACTGGATGCAGGGATGGCTTTGTCAGAGTATTTACATGGAGGAGATCTGGGGGGAAAATTCCCTGTAGTCTGTGAATCTCTGACCTGGCCAAATCTGCCAAATCCCTCTAAATATGCCAAAACCCAGAGCTTGGTGCCTCTGCCTTGACTGCTCTCACCAGAAATGGGCCCTTGGTTTGAGGCAATGGATATTGAACTGGAAAAAGGGATTAAATCGATGATTTCACCACAGACCATTTTACTTGTTATTTTTCTTCAAGAAAATTGAAGTTCTTAATTTTCATGGCTGTATAAATAACTCTGCCTCCAGTCCCAAATTTTTTTTCCAGTGCAAAGAGTTGGTGAAATAAAGATCTCTTCCTTAGGTGGAGTAAAGGTGGTTTCCTCTCCTGGGTGTGTTGTTCTCCTAGGTGCCTGCTAGGACACCTAAGCCCAAATTTTCTAGACTTGACTTGGAAAATGTGAAATTCAGAGAGCCAAATAAATATCTGGTTGTTTTTCCATGTATTTTGGTGTCCTTGTGTTACTCTCAGCACTTAAGACACAGAGAGACAAGGTAGTATGAGGAACAACAGAATATTGGATATTAAAATGCAAATCCAAACTATTTAAAGGATATTCCCTGAGATGATGGAAGGAATTGTATAGTGGGGAACACTGTGATGAAATTCAGAGAAGATATAACATAAACCCAATTCTTGGTGTGTTCACAGATAGTCTGGAGGATCTGTTATAAAACTGTGGTCCTGACTAAGCTTCTTGGCTAATTAGTTACATTTTTTTGTCCCCTGGAAATAATATTCTGAATGTGAGTTACCCAGCTGTGGTGCCTGTCCAAGGAGGGTATCATCTCTCTCTGATTATTGGAGTTCACGGCCGACGTGATGTGTCACAGAAGAAACGAATTCTCAGGGAATTTTTGGATCCTGCACCATTTTTCCTACAGCAGCTCAGACCTGCTGAACACTGCTGAGCAAACCCACCTGTGGGACAGGGTGGAAAATCTTGCAAACTCCTCAGCATTCCAAGCCAGTGGAGAAGGAGGCCAAGGCACTGTCAATATTTATATTTAGACCTAGAGATGTATATTCTAATTTTACTTTATTTTTCTTTGAGGGTGGACCAGACTGGAAGAATCAAAAACCTGTTGAGCTTTGGACAAAACCAGCACATTTCTCTTCATTTTCTTTTCCTTCCCTCACAGTTTCCTCCACTGACTTTAGTTCAGCTCTCACCGGACCAACAAGCTCTGAGAACTCCCATAAAACCCTAAAGTGAAAAAGAGTGTGCCTGCCAGGTGGGATTTTTTTTTCCCCAAGTGCTCACAGCTCTAATTTTCACCACATGTGAACAAGTGTTCGCAGTTTTAAAGATGTGTTGAGTAATTGCACATGCGAGACATCTTCCCTTTAATGCTCCCAGAGTGTTCAAAGCTTTTTTTTTTTGTGAGAGCACCCCTGTTAACAACGGAGTTGTGGCCTTTAGCTTCCCCTTAAGTGGGTACTGCTTTGTGTTGAAATCTAATTGGTAGCACTTGCCCATTCTTATTCCCTCAGCTTAGCTAATGAAAGACACTGCCATAATCTACTTCTCTTAGGATCAGGGTTGGAGCCTGGAAAATCTCTGTTAGAAGGAGCTGGAGAGGCATCTGCAGCTGCCATTGCTGTGGGTACCATTTCTATTTTGGACCAAAATAGGAAATGAGGGTGTTTGCTGCCTCCTCTTTTGGGTGAGGATGTAAAGTGATGTGCTGCTTTTACACACCAGTAAAAGGAACGATTCCTCCTTTTCCATAGGGGATCATTCCTTGTGACACCACAGAAGAAACAGAGCAGGTCTTCAGTGGTGACTGAACAAGTTTTCAAGACATCTGAGGAAGTAGAGGTTTGTCACCATCCCTGGTTACCCTCTTCCCATGCACCCAACCAGCAGAGGGATGACTTGGGCAACAAAATTCAACTCATCAGCATTCAAAAAAAGCCCCTGTCCTTAGGGGAAAATCTCATTGCCTGACCAAATGTCCTGGAGGACTGAGTCTGGACACCACTGGCATGAGATAAACCAAAGGGGAATGGGTCTGAAGGGCTGATAGAGCTGTGGGACAAAACGAAACACAAATGGTGGAAACAGATTTCAATCAGGTGAGGGAACAAATGCAATTTCTGTAGGACTCAAACAAAAAACCCTATGTTTTCTTGGTTTCTCTAAGTCACTCTTCTCCTGGCCAGTAAATCTGTGAGAAAGTGGTAATGAAATGTTAAATACCTCCAAAATCATCTCCCTCCAGTTATTGCTAGAAATGGCATTGGAAACAACAAATTTTTGAACCTTATGGTGAGAAAGAGATGACTTTTTTCTTTTGCTCCATTGTTCTGAAATGTTGTATAGTATGGGGGTTTTTTTTTGAAATAGCACAAGGTAAAAAGCCTTGTAAATGTTTTTAAACTTCAGGAACTGTAACTAAAAGTAATTTACTCCTGGTTATTTCTGGAAAGGGGCTGATCATGGCCTGTTTGGGGGGAACACTGAGTCACCCACCTCTCCTGGCTGTGTTTGGAGGAACACAAAAGTGCCACAACAAAGCCATGGGATTCAAATCCAAGCAAACGAGCTGCAAACACCACTTACATTTATGTTTTTGTAGTGACCAAAGGTTTTGGCCAAGTCCAGCAGTCTACTGGTGTGGAAGGAGCAATCCTTGCCCCACGAAATGTGGCTGACCTGAATCAGAAACAAAATAGAATCTGCAGGTCTGTGGCTGAGCAGGCAAACCTCAGAACCAGAGAACCAGTTGGGTTGGAAAAGACCTTTAAAATCATCACACCCAACCTTAAACCCAGCACTGCCAAGGGCTAAACCAGCCACAACTTCATGTCCTAAATCCCTCCAGGGGTGGTGACTCTTCCACTTTGCTGGGAAGCTGTTCCAGCCTGACTTGGGGCAACCCTCAGCACCAAACCTGGAGTGTGTGGGAATGCTTTCCCTGTGAGCTGACACAGCTGCTCCACAGGCTGTGGATGGAAACAACCCTCCTTCCCAGGTCCAGGGGTGTTTCTCTGGTTCAGCCTCTGCAGATGAACTCTCTGGAGATGTGCTTACACTTTTCATTCAAGACAGGAGGGGCAAGCAAGAGCTTTTAGATTATCAACACCTTCAGAAAGAAATGTGTTCATTAGAGTTATGACAGCCCCAGTGATTCATTAGTGGGAAAGAGGTTATTATGCAGTTGTAGATATAAACCAGAGCTGATCTGAACAGACTGAGTTCCCTCAGTAGTAGCTTATTAGCAAAGAATTAAAGGTTGCACTGGGATCTGCATCTAAAATTGGAGGGAACTTCTCGGCCAGCAACGCTTTGGTGCAGTTATTGTTTTTACCTTGAATTGCTCTTTTCCCTTGTTGGTATTTGCTCTGTGATGTATGTGTGGAGAGCAACTGTAACACTTCTCCAGAACAGTATAAACTTGTCATATTAAATTTCACTTGGAAATTAAAAGGTTTCTAATCAACAGAGCAGTGAAGCTCTGGAACAGCTTTCCAGGAAAAATGAAGGCCAATAAATTTAATCATAATGAAGCCTGAACAGTTTATAAAAGGGATTATGTGACATAGTCCTTAGAATATTAGGGGACTGAAATTGAAGATCTCTGTACCTCATGTACCAAACGCTGTTCCTGTGTCTGGCTGTTTCTCTCACAACAGATTTTTGCAGATAATTCTGTGATCACTGCTGCATGAAGAACACCAGACAGTCAATCCCAGGGCACCATTTCATGTTGCCCCACGTTTACAGCTGCTAAACTTCAGTTTAGAAATATCTGCTATGTCACATTATTTTAGTGTTATCTCTTCATGCAGTGGAGGTGGTTGTTACAGGGCTGAAGGGAATTTAACATAACACAGGTACAGCTGTAGCAGGGGAGAGGTCCAGGTAACCCAGTGCTTTGTCTCCAAGTGTGGCTGACAGAAAAGACTTAATGAGCACAGAAAGACTGTGGTAGTGCTTCTTAGAAATCCTTTCCTAACCTCTAACAGTTTAATTTCCAGGGCACCTCACAGAAATCAGATCTAGTTCCTCTGAGCTTCCTAAGCTCTTCTCTCTGATTTTTCATCTCTGAATTAAAGCAGCTACTTTTCTAACACTTAGAGACTTTAGACACTGGTGCAAAGTCTTCCACAGCAGATCTGCACTGCATGGAGAAGCTTTTCCTTCTGATGCCTGCTTGCCTCATTTCCTGAACAGAGACCAAGAGTGAGCATCCAGGAAGCTCAGGTGTACTGTCTCATACTGCCCTTCAGTCACCCCTTCTCCATATGGAGCCATCCTGATCTGCCAGTGCAGAATCCAGCATTGACTTGGTTATTCTTCCTACATGTACACAGATTTCCTTTCCTTTCCTTTCCTTTCCTTTCCTTTCCTTTCCTTTCCTTTCCTTTCCTTTCCTTTCCTTTCCTTTC
>JBBMKD010000217.1:30839714-30863935 GCA_037834095.1 Argya squamiceps | reverse complement strand
CCCTTCCCTTCCCTTCCCTTCCCTTCCCTTCCCTTCCCTTCCCTTCCCTTCCCTTCCCTTCCCTTCCCTTCCCAGCATTCCAGATTCATGCATACAACAGATGAATAAGTTGACATAAAGATATTCTCTCTTGTTTTGTTCTCTACTTTTTCCTAGCATCCCAACATTCAGTTTACTTTTTACATTAGCTGCTGAGTACTGAGATATTTTCATGGAACTTTATATTCTGATCCCCAAATCTCATTCTTGAACAGCTTCAAGCCCAGTTTCCAGCGTGTCTTACCATTAATTGGAGCTGCCCTTGAGAATGATAATACTTCTCTTCCCTCCTTTAAGAGAGAGAATCAGTCCTAACTCATCCTCTATTCCCTAGTTGAGGTTGGCCATCTTGGCTCCCAGTTTATTTCTGTGTCTGTTTTCCATTAAAAAATAAGATACAATCTGTATCTGCCTGTAGTTCCTGGTTGTCTCAGTGCAGCACAGCTGCAGGAAGGTGACAGGTTTTGTTACTTGTTGGAGCTACAGCTCACCCTTCCAGCTGTGGAGATTTTCTTCCCAAGAGCATGTAAAACTTGGGATTTTATCAGGACTCTATTTAGAGACCAGCTCTGAAATTAGCCATTCACTTCAGAAAAAAAGTTTTGAATGTTCTACCCACCCCCCCCAAAAAAATAGGTTAAAAAAATCACAACATTTTAAAAAATAATGTAAAAATGAGCCATATTGGGGACCTTTTCTTGGGTGATCCTCATAGAAACAATGGATTTCAGTGTTTGCTCTCTGTATTATTTAGGTTATAGAGTGTATTTATAAGCAAATGCAGGAGTTTCCCACCAGCAGTGGAGTGTGTGGGAAATATCAGCAGTGGTCCAGAGTGTCAGCACATTTCCTTCTCCTTAGCTTTATTTAGTCTTCGCCACTAATTGCCATTCATTTTTGGCTGCTAATGTTAATTTTTGCTGGTTTTTTCCCCTCTAATCTGCTAATTCCCTAAGAGATTGTTTTGTGTAGTCAGATCAGTAGTTTACATACTTTATCTAGAAATTCATCATGCTCTTTTCTTATCCTAAACAGCCAGTGAAGCAAAATGGGAACTGGAGCAGGCACTTCCCCAAAAAAACAGGCTCCACTGATATTCTGCTTTGCTAGTGGGTAAATCAGAACGAGCTGGCAAGCTGCAAGTCTTGAGTTTTTATTCTCATTTATTGTACGACCCTGCAAAGTTCATACAACCCATCCACAGAAGGAGCTAATTAATAGGGTGTCATAAGGTCTGAGCTGTGCTTTTTATAGCTCCTTTAACCCTTGTGGGAAGCTGTTGTTCAAGGCAGTTTTGGCTGCTGGCTGACACTTCTGTATGCAGGACAATGGTGACATTTTTTTCAGGGATTTTCCAATTACGGCTATTGGAGGTTCAGTATTCCTGGATGAATAGAGTTGAATGTTATTAATCACAAAGGACAGTATAAAAAAAAGGTGGCTTTTTTCAACACTCTGTAAAACATGATCCTGCACACTGTCTGTGGAGAATTTGTGAGGTTTTTTAGAACAAGAAAACTGAATGCTGTGAATCACGTGGGAGTTGGGTTGCAACACCCAGCTAATATTTCAGTTTATCTGATAGTTCCTGATTAAGTTTATCTTTTAGATACCTCCATCACCTGTGGACATTCAGTCTTTCCCCTCTCTGTTTAAAATGACATGCACAATACCAAACACAGCCAAACCCATTTTTCCCTGTGCAAAATGCTCAGCTCCAAATGGATCAAAGAAAATTGTTGTGCATGAAAGCAGGTGTCAGTAAACAGTTTTACCAGTGATAGTGGGGTAAAAACAAACAAACAAACAAACAAACTTAAAAAACACCAAACCAAACCAAAACCGCCCCAAACTAGCAAAAAAAAGCCCCAAAACCAAGCAAAAGCCATCCCCAGATCAGCAGCATGTACACAAGCTCTCTGACTGCACTTACTCATATAAATAAACTGCACATCCTGTGGGAAGTAAACCACCCTAAACAATATTCGAGAGACACTTTTGAAAAAATTCCTTCTGGAGATCCAAAATTTTGACTGAACTTTTAGGAACTTGACTCTTTTTTTTTTCTTTTTTTTTCTTTTTTTTTTTTCTTTTTTTTTTTTTTTTTTCTGCTGGGACAAACAGTGCAGCTCTTTGTTTGGTGCATGCTGAGGGAGAGATGCACAGATGCTCTTTCCTGGAGGATTTTCTCTCTGTCAACCTTGTTATTTAACAGCAATAACAAATGATAACATTTTGCAGTCACTTGAATCTAAAGAGCACCAAATGTGCTCAAAAAGAACTTTCTAGAAACTGTGGGTAAAACTGCAAGGGGCAGGTTTTCCCCAGCCAGGACAGGCAGGACTAAGTCCTTTGCCCTCAGCAGAGAGAGTGTGCTGCTGTGCAAACCTTTTAAACCATCCCAAACCTAAGGAAAAACAGTGTCAGAAGTGTGGCCTTAGTGATGGAATCACTGGTAGAACTGATAAAAATAAAAAAGAAACACAGCTTTATCTTGAAATCTATTTCTCAATTTTTATGAGTATATTCTCATAAAAATTCTCATATTTATTATGGGATAAAAGTCCATAAGGAGGAGAAAAGCTTTGTATTTCAGTAGCATTTCTAGCAGCTTAGGAAATGGCCACACTCTTCAGTCCTGAAGGTTAATATAAAGGTGGACCTACCTATGAAAATGAGAAATCAGCCTGTAACATGCTTGGGACAGATCTGATGTTTTTGTATGTTGGTCAGCTGTATCAAGGTAATTTGTTTTGTTTGAGGTGCTCCTGCATCACCCCATGAGAATAAATAACAGGAACAATCAAGGAGAACAAGGACTGCTTTGCTTGTGATATTTACTGTGGGGGGAAAAAAAAAAAGCCCCAAACAATTCTAAAAAGGCCCTGCACTTGAAGGGACCTTGTAAAAAACCATTCCAAGTGTTCATAGGGCTACAGCTCCTCTCTGCCATCAGCTGTGACCCTTCTCACTGCCATTTCCTTGCCCTTTCCTTTCCATGATCACCCATGTGCCCATCTTCCCTTTATTACAGGGAGATTTCAGGGCTGTAAGTGTTGGAATGTGGGTATTTATTGTGTGGGGCTCTGTTTTGGCAAGCCCTTCACAGTATTTATACCAGAATTACTCACAGGGCTCCTTGATCTGGAGTCTCAGTTTTCTTTGGGAAAACAGTAGAACTGGAAAAGCAGTGAGAAACTCAGATTTTCTTTTTTTATTGCCTCAATTTCTACACAGTGCAGTTATGGAAAAGATAGGTGAGTCCTTGGTGTGGCTTTGGTTTTAATATTCCTTTTGGTTATGGAGTGACCAGCTATTTATAAGGTTTTCAGTTTTCATTTCTTTATCTTCAAAGCCTGCTTCATGTTGATGTTACCTGTGTGAAAAATTGAAATAGCGGATGTGCACTGAAAATCTTACCAAGTTTTCTCACTACAGCAGCTTTGATTAAAATGAAAATAAATATACAGGGGAAAAAATGTGACCTAAGAATGTGCATTATTCAAAGGAGTATTTTTTTTTTTCAAATGAGGCTTTAATAGGATTATGTATGTATGCTTTATGATATTGAAACTGGCATACCATTCAAACTTAAAAACCCCTTTTCATAGCTGTATTTAATGATTCCTACTTCTTTGAAGCTTAACATATTTTCACCATATGGCAAGCATTTAATTTTTCCTATTTTTCTAGTGGAGATTAAATTAAAATGGTTATTTCGTTTAGCAAAACCCTTCAACCTATATGTGCTGCAGGTCAAGGATTCTGTGAGGCTTAATCCTCACTGCCATTCCATACATTTCTCAGCAGTTGGTTCCAAAACCTGATGAAGTCAACCAAGATATTCCCACCTACACCGTGCTAAAATTAGGAAGCAGTATTTCTTTTTATGCATCTGAATTGAGTAACCCTGTTGTAAACTCTGATGTTTGTACATTCCACATTCATGCCTGAAAAAAAAAAATTAAAAATTGCTACAGGCAAAAGAACCACGCAGCAGGGAGAGAGGAGATTTGGATTCCATCTCTGGATAAATATTTGTGTAAGAAAATTTAACCCAGTTCCCTAAAAAACATGTTTTGTGGTCCAGTGTTATAGAATCACAGAATGGCCTGAGGTAGAAGGGATTAAAGGACCTTCCACAATCCCAGGCTGCTCCAAGCCCCAGTGTCCAACCTGGCCTTGGACACTTCCAGGGATCCAGGGGCAGCCACAGCTTCTCTGGGCACCCTGTGCCAGGGCCTCCCCGTGCCAGGGCCTCCCCACCCTCACAGGGAGGAATTTCTTCCCAATATCTAATTTAAACCTTTTAGTGTGAAGCTATTTTAAAGAAATAATTATTTTTAGATTTTATTTGCAGCTATAATAAGTATTTCTGTTGTTACAGTATGAAAGCCTCGATTGCACTTGACGCAGTGAAATTGAGTTTCCATTTAATGGCGTGGGAGTTTCAGCACAGGCTGGCCAGATTTTCTTGACATTCTACCTTCCTGAATACAAAGTGCAGCTGTGAATCCATCTGTGGCTTTATTTTGTTTTGATTTGTTTCCCATTTTGTGTTGCTTGGTTTGGCTGTCAGGCAGAGGGGGAACTCGGGGTAGGAAGTTGTAGCTGTATCTGTCATCTCACCTGAAGCAGTTCTGGAGATTTTTGTAAACTGTATATTCTTTGGCTCCTCTACAAAAATGTGAGAATATTCAGATAGAGCTGTAACTGATGCTACATCCGCTTCTTGGAAGAAAAAAAGATTTAATGTAAAGATAAATCAAGAGTACAAAAGACCTTTCTTCACTTTCACTTATTCATTGTATATTCAGTTTGCTTTTTATCACTCTTTGAGCAAAAAATACCCTGCACACAACTACATCTCTGTAAGAATGAGTCCTTCCATTTCAGTTGTGTTATCTGGTCAGAATACCAAGCATTTGCTTGGGACATGGAGAACTAATCAGTGTGAAAATGTAAAATGATACAATTACTTCTCTTTTTAAAAATCATAACGTCCAAGCAAACAAAAAACCCAAACACAGTTTGTTTTTCTCCCAGGAAATCACATACTTTCAATTTATGTATTTTAATTTCCATGCTTCTTTCTTTTTTAAAAGATGGTTTATTTTCTCTTTCCCTATGTCTAATATGAGAAGTTATTTCTCATTAAAATGTAGTTTTCATTCTTCCTTGGGCTATTAGATGCCACTGACTCGAACAAAGGAATCTTCACATAAATCATTCTACTTCCACGCTTTCATTTTCCTATCAAAATCCCAAGGCTACGGCTGTAGGAGCATGAATTTTAGTCTTGAAAGACACAAATTGTCTTTAATTCCATTAATGTTAATCATATTTTATGGCACTCTGGACCTTGTGGGATGAAGCTCCTCACTGTACTTAAATAATGACATTCCTGCTAACTCTCATTTTCCTCCACTCCCTTCTAGACACATTTTACCACCTGATCTCTGCTGGTGGTGCTTGCAGAGTTCTGTGCTCGTGGATTGCATCTATTTCCCTTTTAAAACATTATTTCCTTTTTCCAGGTGCACTTGGCTGGGTGCCTGTGTGCAGTACATCCAGTTTGTTTTTCCAGCTTCCCACTGCTGTGGGAGCTGAGGTGGAGGAGACAAACCTCCCTAAGCTGCTTCCCAAATCCAGGAAGAGTGAGCACATAAGCCCAGGCAATATTTATAGGAGTTTCAGCTGGAAACACCGGGAGCCAAATGCTGACTTATTTTGTTTTCATGTTTTACCTTTGTGTTGCTCAGTCAGAACAAGTTAATTTTAAATGGAATGTTTTCACTCTAAGGAAAAAAAAAAAAAAAAGGGGAAACAGAGCAGCTCTTTGTGAGGTGTTATTTTTAGTTTTACCACCACAAAACGACTGATAGAGGAGAATTGTGATTTCTGTTGTCTATAAAACCTTTAGGTTTCGACCTTGCAGTCTTATTTATTATTGCATAAACTTTTCTATTACTTTTTAAACCTCTCTAGTCAGAGATTTACTCCTGGATGAGCACTCACAGTCACCCCTTGATACAGCACAGCAGAAGTCAGGGCAGACAGATCCACATTTCTTGAAGCATAAAATCCCTCTCACCAGCAGGGAAAAGGCTTCTGTTGGACTGAAGACCCTTTAGATTTTGTTCCACTGGGTTTTGTCTTCTCCCACTGCTTTTGGGGGCTTTTTTTTGTCCTCATTCTCTTTATTTTTCTTACCTAATGCAGCTTGGAAAGATGATTTGGTCTTGCCTCCAAATATTCATCTGGTTGAACAGCACCTTGCACAGACTGTGAAGGTAATAACATCAATTTAAATTTATGAGTGCCATTCATATTCTCTCAACCTTCACAGCCACTGTTTCTGCCTCTCCTGCTCCCCCCAAGAAATGTGTGTGTGAGGGGGAACAGAGACTGCTCCTGAATTGCTGGCCCAAAGAAATGCCATTCTGCAGGAGAGACGTGGTGTTCAAAAATTACATTTATTTTATACTCTTAATATTTGTCCTGGATTTGGACTGTATAGTTTAGTGCAGAGGTATTTGAGGGAGCTAATTTTCTGACCAACCTGTACGTTAAAAATAACTTATCCATGCAGCTTTGCCGTGAGTAATTGGTCCAGGTACACTTATTTGTAAGAATGTAGAGGTTTTTTTATAAATCAGAAAAATTCCCAAGACACAGAGAGTAATAACAGGAAAATAAAAACTGTGTCATTCTGCTTATGGTGTCTCTTTTCAGGTTTGCCAGCCTGAGCATATTCTAAGGTGATGAATATCTTGGGTGAGTCCTGTAACAGCAGGACTTTGTGTCAATCCAGTGTCTTTCAATGAGTCAGCTACAGATCCTTTTTGTTTTGCTTTAGAACAACGTGAAACTCATTGTCTGGCTTGATCTCAATATGAACACAAGTGAGACTTGTCAATTTTGTCTCAATTTATCCTTGAAAGCTGATGGTGGTTTTTTGTTGTTGTTTTGGGGTTTTTTTCCCTAAGCCAAGTAATGATAAAGTAGAAATACATAAAATATTTGTTTGTCAATATTAAATCTTATGCTCTGGCCTTTGCAAACTGAACTGTGGGTTTGTGGTTTGGTGCATTTGCAAACCTGAGGCCAGGCTAAGGAAAACTGAGGAAACACAAACTGAGATTTTTGGCATTGCTAGGAAGTCACCAGACCTCTCTTATCATCTCCTACAGGAGGAAAGAACGAGAGCTGGAAAAACAAAATCTCCAAAATTTTTTATTTTCCTGCTTGGGTAGAGCTGAGAGGATATGAACTTGTATTTTCATATATATAAGTTAAAGCAGTCATTTACAAGTACAGTTATACAAAAATAATCCCACAATAAGTCAAGTCCTCAAATAATTCATACCTTCAGATTGCCAACATGAATTCAGAAAAGAGGGAAAGGGGAGAATACAAAGGAGGAAACTGAAGTGGAAGGTCTTAAAGGGAAAGGAAACAACTGTGAGGAATTAAAAGTAGAGAAAAAGTTTGAGAAATAAGGGGTGCTGAGATAAAGATCTCCCTGCTGTCCATGTCCAGGATTACGTGGCTGAATCCCAAGGCTCTGATAGCCAATAAAAGTGCTGGATACACAGAAATCCCTGCACCTTCCCACGGCAGAGAGCTTAGTTTGGGTCTGTCATTACTGCCTGTGGAGCAAACACGACCATAAAAAGGGAAAAGTTCATTTTATTCTGCTTCAATTCTTTTATTTCGTTTCAATTCTCTTATTTCCAACCAATGTAGTTTTACTCTTTACACATTTCTTCCCATGCCAGTGGCCTTGCTTCCAACCTTTTTGACTTTGGCAAGAAGCAGCCTAAGTCAATAAAAAAGAGCTCCAAGTGTTGTGCACAATAAAGACTTGGGTACAGAGTTCCAAATGACTGTAAAGAAAATTTTACTGAAAAGCAGGCAAAGAACTCATATCTAGAAATCAAATCTCTGCTTGTAAAAGTCAGAGGTTAAATTCTTTTATTAAAAAAAGCTCTTACATGCATCTTTCAGACATGCCCTATCCTTGCTTAAATATTTGAGGGTAGGGAAATCACTGGGATAGGCAAGAACATTTCCATAGATGTATGTTAGAAATCGACAGTACAAAATTAAATTACTTCCCTCTTCTAAATGACATTTCTAATTTTCACTTATCAAGTATTATGGGCTCTAATACAGCTTTTGAAAGGCAAAAGGAAAAGTAAAATAACAGGAACAAAAGACATATCCCAGTGTGTATTTATTTTACTTTGTAATTCATGTCGGTCCAATTGTGCTGCAGGGTATTTAGTTTATGCACTGCTGAAGTTTGAAAACTACACCCAGAATTGTTTTTGGATCGTATTCTGAAGATATATAACACAGGAATGATTGATTTATTTGCATGTTCTGAGGTTTTGTGCTTTGTGCCCAAATTCTGATGCAGGAAGGCTTTAAAAATCATAATCATAACAAAGGGAGAGGACCATCTTTATCTAATGTCCATTTTCTAATGTGAAGACTAAATTTTAAAAAGCAGGCATTGACTTTTAGATGGTCAAAATAGAAGTCCCTCTCTTGACTTCCACAAGCTGAAGGGGAAGATTTGGAACTGCTTTCCTAACTTCCCAAAGCAGATCCATAAAATGGCTGCTCCTCTCGGGGCAGTGGCTGCTTTCACAATCCCATTAATTTTACTGTGTGAAGTGCTGGTCTTCAGAGAGATGCAGTTCATTACTTCATATTTTTGTGGCCCCCTCAATGTATTTGCTTAATTCTACAACTTCTGCTCTGAAAGAATGACATCTTAGGACGTTCATGTATGGTTTCCCTTTGCTGGGATTTGGGAACAAACCTCCACCACCTCTCCCAAAAACACAGTGCATTTTGGCCACATTGCAGAGCTGGCATCTTACTGAATGCCAGACCACAGAAGGCTTTTCCTGTTGTGCCCCAGTGCAATGGATATTCTGGTTTGGGGTGGCCTTTCTTTCAGCTGTGCCCTGCCAGGGCCCATTCCGTGGGTTGCCAGTGGCACTCGTGCTCCTGACTCCCTTTGGAGATTTTCAGCATGGAAAATATTTCCTCGGATCTCTCCAAGCATGGGGACCACTTGCCTTTTACCTCCTGCTCATCCTGTGGAATAAATATGAAAATCACCCACTCTTGGGGGGCAGCTCAGAGATTTTTGGGTTGTTTCCCTCTCGGAAACAACCATCCCTCCCCATTGGATCCCCGATGTTGTCACAGCTGAGTGACAGCAGTCGGGGGGAATTGGTCCCATCAGGAGGGACTGGGGGCTGCAAGCTCTGCACCCACTGCTCTTGTAGTCAATGGGGAACAGGAGAGAGCTCTCCCAGAATTTTTGGGTTACAGTCCCAAGCAGAAGTGTGAAAAGGAGGTTTTTTGAAGAGTCATAGCCTGTATGCAAGGAGGAGAAGAGCTGCAGAAGGTGCTGCAGGAGCCCTGGGGCTGCAGAGCCCCATGCAGGACTGCACCCCATTGTGAGAAGCAGTTCTGGGGGGCACAGGCTCCTCCAGAGCTCCCACTCCATGCAAAGTCCTGTGAAAAGGTCCCTCAGCCTTCAGTGGAGCCCGGGCTCCGTGTCCCCTGGGGCCTGTGTGACAGTGGGAACAGAGGAGCACACCTGGCTGGGGTCAGGCTGGGACTTGCCTGAGTGCCACAGGACCTGCCAGCCACACAAACCAACCTCAGCTCGTTTGCAGATTGTAAAACCAAACCCCTGTTTCGTTGTTTCAGGCAATTTGCTGTCTGTGCCACCTGTCACTCAGACAGGGGCACATTCCTGTGACACCCAGCCCCACTGCTCCAGGGAGCAGAAGCTTCTCTGTGTATTCTGTGGAACACAAAACTAACAATTGCACAATCAGCACTCCTCAAAAACATAGACTGGCTTTTTTTGCTCTTTTTCCAGTCAAACTTCCCTTTAGAGTTAACTCTCAACCAAGTGGGATCTACCCTTCATCCCTAACAGGGCTCATTTTGCTCCTTTGAGGTTGAATATCCCCAAGTCCTGACAGGCTCATTGATGCTGTTTTAATTTCACAGTGAGGCAGAGATGTTTCCCTAATATCACTTCTCTAGATCAGATTTGATTTCACTAAAATACATAACTTCACTAGGTGGATAACTCAGGACACATGTCTAAAAGGCAGCTGAATTAGGAGTTACATCAAGGATTCTTCTTTCATAAAGAAGAAGAAAAATACCACAGAAGGAGACAAAGAAAATCATAAGAAAGCACCAGCTCTGGTAATGAATTTATTTCCATAATGAACATGCCCCAGATTTTGTGCTCACTTTTTCCAATTGTGGTTTAAAATTCTGAAAATTTGTTGCTTCCCACCTGCATAAATGTAGATTGTCTGACATGGAAACTTAAGATCTAATTCATATTCTCATACTCCCATCATTTTTTGCTGTGAAACCCCCTAAGTGGTGAGGGGGGAACCTACCTATGGACATCAGCTTTCATCTCCAAAAATCCAAAGAAAGGGAAATATATAGAGTGGGATCTGACCCAAGGAAAAATGCTTTTCTTTCTGAACTACCAAAATGCATCATTTAAATCCATACTCTCAGTCTAGCCCATCCAGATTGTAGTTCTGCAGCTCTTACCCAATGGCAAAATATTCTATTTATCTTTCCAATATTTTTCTTTTAAACTACTTCTGGAAGGTACGTGCATGAAACAGATCTTCATTAAAAATTGCATCTTTGAAATCAAAACTTCAATTTGACCATAACACTGATATAAAAAAAAATGCCACTGAAGAGCTGCTTTTTTGACACATTAAAAACAAATTAATAGCTGAGAAACACTACTGAGTCTCAACCAGAGATAGAAAAAAATGTGGAATATCTATTTGCATCTCACTGATCTAGCCAGTGGCAGAATGATGGATTTAATTTGTTTTTGACTCGTGTCATTTTAGCCCAAGGAATAACAAAACAAAAAAAGCTTCTATTCTTTTAGACACTTTGGCTTCATTGTGCTATCAGCAATGTTTCCCTTATGGCCAAAGAAGTGTCAGTATTAAAAATAATTACAAGTGTAAAAAAACCTCCATAACCTAAATTAGTGGATGCACTATGTTATCTACAGAAAGAAGAACAGGGTGTGTTGTGTACTGTGCTCAAGGCTAACTAAATTCCTTAGCTTTAGATATTTTGGCATTAATTACCTGTAATTATTTTTGTCCTTTCATTGAGATTTATGTTGGTCTGAATCATCACAAAAAAACTTAATTAAATCAGCTATTTCCTTTTCTTTTAGTCCTGCTCAATGATGAGTTTGTTCTCATTGTGTTTCTATTTGGACATTAATCTTTTCAATGTTGGTGAAAATCTCTGGAGAAGAGGGATTCAGGTGAAACACAGGGAGGAGGAGGAAAGCACCTCACTGATCTCTGAGAGATTTTGTGCACTCAGGTCACAAGATTTTCCAAAGTATTTTTACAGTATTTACAAAAGTGATGGCTGTTGTCAGTCCAGGGTTATCTGTCATGGTTGTAAAGGGAATTCCGACTTCACAACAAAAGATTCTCCCTTTCTGTGATTTTTTTTTCTCCATGACTCTATGTATACATATAAAAACACATTTTAAATTCATTCCTGTGCTTCACTTTCAAAAAGAAGACTTGCTCTCTGTCAGTTCCCGTTGTAGCTCTGTCTTCAAAGCTCCAGAGGATTTATTCACTTCCTCTGCCAGTGAATATGTAGAAACTCCATCAAAACCAAAGGAATCACACCTGTGTAAAACTGGTTCCAACATTGCACCTATTGTGTGTTTAGAAGTCAAATGTACACATTTTCAGAATCCCAAGGAAGTGAAATATTTGCTTTAAAGGGATTCAAGAGAGGTCATGGCAATGTCTGTGAGATCCTAGGCCTGAGTTTTTCACTGCTCTTTTTACCTCCTCTTAAATAATCCATGAAAATCAGGATGTAACAAGAACTGTTTTAGCCACAATCAGGGAAAAAGGCTTTGTGAAACAAGAGCCAAGAGTGATGCTTGGAATCCACAGCTTAGTCTTATTAATAAAGACAGGAGAGGCACGGGGAGACAGAAAATAGTAATGCCTTCAGGTGGGATTGTGGAAATTGTCTCCTAAATTAAAGCCTTCCTCATAATCATGAAATGCTTTAGTAATTTTTAAGGCACTCTCCTCAAACTTAGTGATTTGCACTTAAATTAAGGCACCCCTTGCACCAGAATTGCCATGTGCTTTTTCACCCCTGTTCTGTGCATATGCAAAATCTGCTTAAATTCCAATCAACCCCTCAGCAAACGCCCTTTTAGTCCTGAATTCTGCCCGAAGGAAAGAGGGGATGTGCTCTGCAGAGCTGTGTGCAGGCAGGGCTAAAGACAAACCCTGCAGTGCTGCTGCAGCATCACCAGGCACGTGGAATCCAGCAGCAATATGCATGGAAGAGATATATATGCTTTTCACTCACACAGTGCAGCAAAAGTGGGTTATTTAACAGAAAAAAAACCCCCAAAACACAAAGCAGTTTTGTGGAAGAAAGCAGGTAGTCTCCAATTTAAAAGAATTTGCAGTTCTGGTAGTTGTCTTACATATGTAGATGGGGAGTATAAAATATTTACTGGGTTTTCTAATGATTTCCCCTGCTAATATCTAAGGAAAAACAAAGTGAATTTTAGCATCTCATGCTGTATCTCTTAAAAGCTCTTCACAGATGTATTTCTTAACAGTATGAAAACACTTTCTTAATTCTCTTAATTGTTTGAAATTGTTGTCTGTGGAAGTAATTGGTGAATTAATTGTTTTAGCTGGAAATCAATGTCATGCAGCCAAACCAACAGATTGCAGGGGAAAATAACAAAAGTCAATTCAAACAAGCAAGAATGAGAGGTTTTATGCTGCTCATGTATTTTTTATTAAAAGAAACTACCTGATGGTGCATTGGAAGGGAGTGTGGGTTTACAGAGGATGACAGGAAAATGTCTGTTCTAACCCCAAACCTCCATCTATTCTAAAGTCTGAACTTGTTCCAAATTTCCAGTCCTGTTTAATTTGTGTGTTTCATGCTACAAAGGGATGGAGTGAGCAGTGAACACTCCAAGGACAAGAGTGTCTGTTATATCAGAACTGCCCTCCAAAATTCCCTGCTTCCTTTTAAAAAAAACCCAAAACCTGCATTAGAGTTGTTTCCCTTTTTGGTGGCCGTTAACAGTGCACTTCCCATTAAACACAAAGGGAAGAGATCTCTGCACTGGGAACTGGAACCTGACCTGATAGAAGTCAATATTCAGCTGATCAACATCTGTTTGCATGGGCTGAGAACTGGGAGCAGCACTGTAAACTGAATAGTGCATGCTGAATATTAAATGACTTTTCTGCATCTGTCGGGGCTGGGCAGAACACAGGGATGGTTTTCCACTGCTAACTCTGACTCCTCCATTTGTCCTTCTCAGCAGATTGAGGCAGTGGGGTGAGCTCAGCCCCCTGGTACAATCCTGTAATACAATTTCTTGTGTCACTGCCAATGTATAATCTTGTGGGTAATTATAGCTCAAGAGCATTTTACTTAAGGAAGCCATAATTAGTGCTGTGATGTTTAAATAAGGTTTGAAGGCTTTATTCACAGCTAGTAGCTGATGATCAGTGCAACCCCTGGAAGTCACAGGGATCTGAGGCATGAATCAGATTCATTTTTCCTGGTCCATGTCCAAAGAAGAGAAAAAAAAAAAAAGAGACTATAATTCAAGATTTGACACTGACAGGAGAAGGAGGGGAGGGAGGGAATTGCAAATACACCTCAGGAAAGTGTCCTGTTGTTGGATTGCCTAGAGGACAAAAAAAAAAGCTCATTCATGTCCAGTTAGGGCTTCCTTTAACTGGCTCAGACCCTGACCTGCAGGAAAACCATCTTCCCAAACCAGGTGTGTGCATCTGCAGTTTTATCACCCATTATAAATATTCCCTTTCCCAGCCTACTTCCTACCATTTAGAAAGTGGATATATATTATCTTAGACTACATTATTATCTAAAGATCAAGAAACCTCCTTTCCAATGGCACATTAGATGTGATTCATTGCACCAACTTTCAATTAGTTTAATGTTAAGCTAAGCCTGTCTCAGCCTATGCCAACCCCTCAGCTGCTTTATAGGACAGACAAAAGGGCAAAGGCACTTCCAGAGAGCCATTTCCTCCATTTATGTTAGAACCCAGTGACTGCAACCATCATCTTGCAGGCCTACCTATTACATAGCAAAAATAAGGCTTTAGTCCAAAAGCAGTTTTGGTGAAGACAAGTGGAAATTTAGGAGGAAATTAAACAAGAGATTTGGGGGCCAGGGGAAAGCAGAAGGATTCCTAAACACAGCTCCAAAGCTCAGAGGATGGTTGGGGTGAGATTTCTTTCCAGACAACCTCCCAAGAACTAAGGTTTTCTCTGCCTCTATTAGATGGATATTTGTACTGTGGGTCCACACTAACAGCACAACCAACTGCTTCTCCAGGTGAAGTTATTGAAAAAAATTACCTTCCTTGCTACATGCCAACACACGAGTTGAAGGATTTTGGGCTTTGTTTTTCCTGTCACAAGTGAAGACATCACCAAAGGAAGCATGTCATTTCTCCTGCCTCAGCATTCAGCAGTTTTTGCCTTGCAAACAAAGCAAACTGAACCTGGGTCTTGGGATGAAAAGTTCCCATCAAAAAAGACATTCACAGAAGTATAGGAGCAGGCCAGGGATTTATTGATTTTATCATCCTGTTCCTGCAGAAGCACAGCAGCTGCTTCAGAGGAAAGGACAGGAAACCTTACAGAAGGCAATTATAGAATAGCTTGCTGACAGGAAAGAATTCTTACTAGCCCCCATTAATTAGAGGTTATCTTATGTCCTGGAAGCATGAAGACTTACATCCTTTCCAAAAAGATTGTCATGCTATTTATCATTTCTGATATTCACGAGCTTGTAAACTGCATCTTAAACCACATACTTCTTGATTCAGCTTAATGGCACAAAATGGACAGTGTTTATTTACAATAAAGACAAAACCTCTTCTGTATAAATCATACCAAATTTTTCATTATATCACAAATTATTGCTAAGGATAATAAAACGGACTCATCTGGCACTAAAAAATAAACAGAGGTTTAAGGATTTCCCTCATAAATTCAGCACAACATAGTCCCATTTTACAACCATGAATTGTAACAAACAAGATGATTTTTCCTTTTAAAAGTCTGCTATTAATTATATACTGGATCAAGATTCTCTCCACTTATCTGACCTTATGACAAACGTGTTTGGGAAATTTCCATCTCTGTATTTATGCCTGTCCCTCTCCGACACACAATGCTGGGACACTCATTTAGGCTCATGTCTGAGTAGCAGAAATACAAACTAGAGGACTACAACCCTGAGGCTGCAGATGTGTAACAAGTGGTGAGAAGCACCCCGCCAGAGTCCCTTAAAATATTTAAATATAACCAAATGTCACCCAAGGCAATTAAACCCAAAGCTTGCTGTCCCCCCAGGGCCAGACCCTGCTAAAGCTCCTGCTGTTTGTCCCAGTGGTCTCTAAGGCAGCACTGAACTGTCCAGGAATGGTCACGGATAGCCCAGGATTCAGCCATTCAGGGGCTTCCAGACCAATTCTGTGCTTGCCTTTGGCCATCCTGCTTTCAGGCAAAGGGGTTTTGGGCAAGGAGAGAGGTGCAGAGAGCTCTTCATCTCCCCCTGTTCCCCAGTGGGATGTGTGTCAGCTGGTTTATTGCCATTTCTTGGCTGGTGACACTCCTGCACCACTGGATTCGGCTGGGGCTGGAACAGCCCTGACCTGCCCTGGGCTGGAAGGAGCTCCTGGCTCCCCTCTGCCTTGGCTAAGGAGCCACCAACAAGATTTGTTGGTCACTTAGGAGACCCCTTATATCAAAAAAGGAATTGATTCCGCCTCATACATGTTGAGAGCTGTCAAACTGTGGCTCAAATCAAAGATCCTTTTCACATCTCTTGTCATGCACGTCAACGGCTGCCCTTGCAAAATGTGCAAACATTGCCTTTGTTCCTGTGACAGACCAGTCCTACCCACACCTCCCAGCTATCCTGGGGTGGGTTCTGTGATTTTTATTTTTTTAACTCCACTGGAACTTCCTGCCACATCTGTAACTAAAGAGAAACATAAAAGGAGCTCAGCTTTCACCTGTCAACTGCCATGTGCATACAGCCTTTCCCTTCTCCATTGCTTTCCATTAGGGCCTTTATCTTGGATTGCAATATGTAAACAAAAAATGTGAATTCTATTTTCCATCTGTTGCAACTGGTTGGGGCAGTGGGTTTTTGTTTCTTTTTTTTTCTTTATCTCTAGTATAACCCATTCCTCGTAACTCCAAGGAGGACGGGGCAGGTGTCTTCTGCTAATGGGCAGCTGTTAAAACCAGGTGGGGCAGTGTTTATTTATCTCTTCCAAAACCTATCCTCCCTCCAGGGGATATCTGCTGTTCATGGGCCATCCAGGCTCACTGCATGGCTGACACAATTCCATCATTCCATTGTGAGATGCTCCACCCAGGGGGAGGAGCCAAGCATTCCTACCTGGATAAAACCTGGGATTCAGAACACCAGGACAGCCTGTTTTTCCACTGGATTCCCAGAGGAGGACTGGACCTTCTCACCACCACTGGACCCTTCTACAGGATCATTGCTCCAACAGAACCACATCTGTTACTCCAGGAGGATTTATTTGGACTGCTTCCTACACCCTGACCAACAGGGTGTCAGGTTGTATTCTAACTCTGTCAGGGTTTCTAGGATTTTTGTTTGTTTGTTTGTTTGTTATACTGCTATATTTGTAAGTTTAATATTCCTGGTAAAGAACTCATTCCTATTACCATATCTTTGCCTGAAAGCCCCTAATTGCAAAATTATAATAATTTGAAGGGAGAGGGGTTAGATTCTCCATTCCAAGGGAAGCTCCAGCTTTCCCTGGCAGACACCTGCCTTTCTAAACCAAGACAGGCTTTCATCATCTCTAGGCTTTCTCACCTTTACATTTCTGTCCATCGGCTCCCCTGGGAAGTGCCATTTCACTTTGAAACTGCAGCCCCCTTGTTCTGGCCATGTTTACAGCATCGAGCCAGAGCATAACTCTGGCTGCTCTTGGTCCTTGGGAAATGCATCCTTTGGCCTCAGGAAGAGATCTCCCCATCTCTATTCCCTTCCTCCAAGGATGCCTTTGGCATCACTGCCTTTTGTGCAATAGCTGTTGGGCTCACAGGGCTCAACCATGTCCTCCACTTGCTGACCCAGTGATGGACAACAGCTCTAGCTTGGGAAAAAACTGATGGATGGAGTGGAGAGATGGGAGTTTTTCTCACGTGACCCCAAAGTCCCAGAGTTCAAGCAGGTTTGGCAGATTTTGGGTACTCTGCAGCAAGAAAAAACCTTAAATGAGTAGACAGAGAATGTCAGGTGGAAGAAGCTCAAGCAAAAAATTGAGTCCACACTCAACACAATGGTTGCACAGCCGTTGTCCCAAATGACACAGCTTAGATTTGCACACACCCCAAAACTCCCCAGTGCAAATAAACAGCAAGACTGCACTACTTGTGAGCATAAATATGCACAACACTTGAAAAGAGCCAAAGCAACCACCACAGATACACAAAAAATTAAGTAACAGCAAATAATCAGAGAGCAACAGCCACTGTGGAAAATCGATATTACTTGAAGACAGTGTGTTTTTTCTCAAACTTACATCAGATTGCTATTGCTGTTACCAGAGCCCAGCGAAGTAATTTCCCATTTCATTCATGCAAAGTGCTTTTTGATAGCTAAAAGCACAGGAAGAAATCTTTCCCCCACAGAACCCAACCCAGGATTGGCCATTGCCTTCCATAGAATTAAATATTCACCCACCTGTTTTGGCCTCCTCTGCAGTTCAGGCCTTAATGAAATGCAGAGAGGCTCAGAAAACAGCCCCTTTATCTTTGCTATCAATAAGGAGTCAGTCTTGTGGGAATTTGGAGGTTTAAGGTTACTGGGGATAAGAGGTTTCAGGGGACTGCCCTCAAATTGCTCACAGCACCACTGGACTACTTTTGCCGAAACTCTGTTCTTAGGTGGTTTTTGAAAGTGTGTCTTCATACTAAATACACAGTTAGGTACTTTCCAGAGGAATATTTATGTTCATGGCCTGACTTGGAAAAGAGTCCAAGCAAAGTTGGTTTCCAGTGAAATTTTGGTTTCCATGAAACACAAGGAGCTTGAGACCAGCCAGGGTGATTCAGCTCCTCATCTGGTGCCAGATGCCAGCAGTGTCCTGGCACTCTGTCCTCCCATCCAACCACACATCCTCTTAAGCACAAAATTCTGAATTTTTCTGATTTGTTCAATTTTCAGCATGAGCAAGCCATGGTTGTTACCTCCTACATGTTACACCATGATAGTGAACATAACCTGGGTGTTCCAGCTGTGCTCCTTTCTTTGTTGTTTTCTCTCTGGCTGAAACCTGTGCCTTTTTAAATTCAACTATTCTTTTCTCCATATAAATAACAACAAGATTTGGCCCAATTAACATTCTCTGTCTTATCAGGAAGTTAAGGATCCAGTATAATTTTCCACATTTCCATACACTAGTTATAGGTTTTAACATTATCATTTAACAGCATCAGCGAGGAGCTGTTTTGTGAGGACAAAAAAAATAACTTTTGATTATCTAAACAATCATTTCAGTGCTTGCTTTTATTTGACCATTATCAGTTTCCATCCAGAAAGTTTATTTCTGTGTGGTTAAATACACAAACATTCACCCACACACTTATCTCTGTACTCACACACATCCACACAAATAAACGCTTCCAAATATTTCAGAGTGGTGGTGAACTCTTGTCTCTGAGAAAGAGGCATGGGGAGCTCCACATGCTCATCAGAGGAATTATGAGCCAGTAAGAGCAATGACATTGACTATCAGGCACTTGGTACCAAGAGCTCTTGTGAGGAAAGCAGCAATCCAGAGCTGAGAGGATTTGCAACATGGCTGTGGGTCATGACAGAAGGAGGAGATATGGTCCTGATCTCACCTAGCACAAACAGAAAAACTCTAATGATCTGTTTTTAAAAATATCCTTTTCTTTCCCCTCTGATTAATTTTTGATAAACAGTTGTGATGGTTCTGGCTTCTTTTTCTGCCAAGGTTGGGATTAATACACTGGAGTCACAGTTTCATGTTCAGACTCGGTGTTTATTATTTCTTATCTATTTACAGACTCAGGAGCCATGAGCTCTAACAAGCAAGTTAGAAAATGAAGGTAAAATGGAGTTCTTCTAAGTCTTTCCAAGGTTATTTAAGTGCTAATCACCCAATAACGAGGTGACACCTATATTATTTATATTTCTGACCCAATAATGACCACCCAAGGCCCACAATGCAGACCTTTTTCACCCAATTACAGAAAACCACCCAAACCTAATGAAGAAGAAGGAAGGGGAAGGCGAAGAAGGACCCAGACAACACCCAAAGTCCTCCATCTTGCCCCATGTATTACTATATACTAAAATCTCAAATCTACATTTTTCACCCTGTGAGATCACACAACACTATCCAAACTGCACACCCACAACCCCAGTGCCATTACTCAATTTTGGAAGCCTGTTCCACAGTCTCAAGTCAAATGTGGTGTCTGCTTGAGGGTCAGTAAACCTTTAGAACAGAAAACCTGAAATTTTCAGCCTCCAGGGTTCCAAGAGTGGTAGCCCCCATGCTTTTATGTGATGTATAACAATGTCCTAGACATCATTAGGGAACATTTCCTTCCTGGAGGTCTCTTGGGGACCTTTGGGGACTCAGTGGAGTGGGTAATGTGCCAGGCTGCTTGGCAGGGTCAGGGCTGAGGCAATTCTGGGTTTGCAGGAAGCCTCAAAACCAGGGGAAACTTTAAATGCTGGAAGTGGCAGCCACATGTAGCTGAGAGGTCTCTGAGGTGAGGCAATAAATGATTGGTGGTTTCCATGATCTCACCTTTTGACTTAGCTGCCCTGTTTAGCCTCTGTGACTGTTTACATGGAGCTGCCCCTTAGAAACCTGCTCAGTGTGAGGCAAGAGGTGTGTGCCCTGAGTAAAGACTGGGGTTTGTGTATTTTTTTGTTTTTGAGGTTCTAACTGGACTTCTCTCCTCTGTTTCATCCAGCAGACTACAGCTGGGAAAGGTAAAGCCACCAGTTATGATGTCTAAAAAGGGAAGGATATTTGCCCTTCACCAGCTCACTCTCTGGTTTTTAGAGATGTCTCTTTACTGACTCTGGACAGAGGTTTATTCATTAGCAAAACTCTTCTAAGCAATGAATAAGAAGCATTAACTTTTTTTTTTTCTATTTTTGCTAAAACTCCCAAGTATATACTTGGAGTATTCCATAATCAAAACGTTGGTGGACTAAACCATAAATCTGAATTTTTCTAGTCTCACGTAGGTGCATTTACCAGCAGATGAGTACTGATTTCCACTTCTAAAGCCTGACCCCTTAAAATCAAAGAAATGTTTCCAGTGGTCTAATTTTGCTAGGTATTTGGTTCCTGCCAGTGGAGTTTTCAAAGCACCTCCATCCCTGCTTCTTCACAGAAACTGAGCCTTAACAGCATTAGGACTGGTTCCTATCTCAGCCCTAAGCCTATTTGGCTTCATAGGATTCCCTGCCTGTCAGTTCCAGGTAGATTTGCTCAAAACTTATCCATTTTTACAGAATTAAAAAGGTTTCCTTTCATGTGCAATCAGATATTAAAACAGGCCAGTTGAAAGCAGTGGAATGTCACTGTGTCATTCCAAGTGAAAAGCTGGAACTTTCTTCAGGAATGCAGTGACTCAAGTCCCCAGATAAGACCAAATAAATAATGACAATAGCAAACCCAGGAGAGCTAAATTCCAAAGCAGTGCTTCAAAACTTGTATTTAAATATTTAAATCATTGTCCGTAGACCACCAATTAAAGTTCTTGCCTGCAGTGTAAGGGATAATTCTTTTTCCTTTGGTTGAGGTGAGTCAACCCTTTACTTCCCACAGATGGGCTTTAAACCCCAGCCACTGAAATGTGTGGTGGGAGATTTCTCATGGTAAAGGTATTTCACTTTGCATGGAACAACCAAATAACCCTTGGACAACTGAGAGTATCTAAAAATTGGGCTTTAGCCTGTGTTTAGGGATATTAACCTTGTTCCTCAGAGGGGAATAGGCTGTTCCATACAGCACAGACTGGCAGGTAGGCCACAGGTGTTGCCAACAGAGGAAGGTACTTTTTTATTTATTGCCACAAGATCCATAGTGGGCTTTTTAATTGACTGATTAGGAAAACCCATTTGGAGAAAAGCTGGGAGTGAGTGATCTGCCCCAGCCAGCTTGGCTGAAGAAGGGAGCTGGCTCTGGCTGCAGCAGCTGCAGGGGAGCTGACCCCAGCCCTCACCCCCAAGGTCCCAGTGCCTCCTGCTAACCACCTGGGGCTCATTTTGGCTTTGGTTTGAGGCCACCAGCCCTGCCCAATTCCCACTCCAGCCCACCCTGGTCCCACCCCGCTGTGGGGTCCTTCCATCAGTCTCTGGCCACCTCTGATGCCATCCTGGCACAAAAACATCCCTGCAGATCCAGGCAGCTGTCGAGCCAGGTCTCATCTGTACTGGTGTGATAACAGCCTCACCTAGTACATGTGAGGGCTGTGACACTTTACAGGCCCCTGGGTTAGCCCTTGGGCTGCTGAGGAGACCTGGCTGTGCTGCCATGTGCGAGTGATGGTCTCTTTTTGGGAAGAAAGTTGCCATGACTGCCAGACTCAATGTGGAGGTTTTATGCACTGGGCACAGTCTGAAGCTAACAGGTCACATCACCAGACTGGGTAAAACCTTTTCAAAAGGTCTCACCCTCTGAACCTCAGATGGTTTGAAGGGTACAGATGTGCTCTATTTGCCTTAGGGCACAAAAGGAGTGTGAACCAGGCAACATCAAACCACTCAGAGTTCAGTGGTGCCAACATGGATTACACATTTTAGGATTTCTCTCTATTGCTTTCTCTTTTTCCCCCTGTGAGTGGTTCTTGAACTTTCTTGACAAATTAAGGCTCCCCAGTTTACTTTCAGGCTCTTTAGCCAAATGTTAATTCTGCTCTCATGCCTGACTTTGAATGCCATGGTAATGTTAAATGTTGACCTAAAAATTAGATGTTTAAACAACGAGGATTTTGAGCACATTTGTGTTGTGCCCACCAGCCTGACAGATAATAATTGCCAAAGATTTTGACCAGCCCAGCCCTTTGATTGCCTGTTTTCCTCAAGAATTTTAAACCACCCTTGCTCTTAACACACTTTGTGCCTAAAGGCCTGTGGGAACCCCACAATATCACTGCCCAGGGCAGCACTGCTGAAGGCAAAGCTCATCTAAAGGTTCTCTTTTTAACTTTTCTGTCCTGGGCTCATCCACACAAGTTGCCCACACTTTTGGTAATGTGAGCAGCTGCTTTGCAAATATCTTTGAGAGGAAAGTTGGTTCTGTATTTCAAAAGTTCACAAATCAAGCTGCACTAAAAGGCCTCTTTAACCTCAGCCTTAAGCATCCTCAGCATATCATTAGAAAGACTAGCAGAGCCTTTAGCACCCCACTGAATTGCCTTATGTATGGCAAGGCCTGGCAGATCAAAGGAAACATTACTTCAAATAGCCTCTGACTTATCTTGTGCTTACCCTAGCACCCTGGCCTCTCAATCATCATATTTTCTTCCAGTAGGGATTGCTTTTAAAGACAACAGTTTATCCTCCAAGAGCCTTGTTTTGACCCTTTCATCTTTCCCAGAGTTCCTTACTGAGACGCGCAATTAAAAGAAGTAACAAACCAAAGAGCTGGTAGATAAAAATGTGTTCAAATTAAGAAAATAGTTGCAACTCCTAATTACTGCTTGGTTCTGCTAATGAAGTGACTAAGAATCTGAAAAAAATCATGTTTATTCTTTATAGATTTGTCTGGAACTTGGCAGAAACTCTTCACAAACACTGAGGTCAATGATATTTGGCCTCCTTTGGCATTTTCCAAGTAGGATGTGAACGACTACAGAGTGCTCAGGGTCAATCCCTGTTCTGCAGCCACATGTGGGTGTGTTTGGACCTTTCCACCCACACAGAGACCCCAGCTCAGGGTGTTCCAGCTGCAGGCCCACCCACATGGACTGACTGCAAGCAGAGGTGTCTGATTCATTAGCACACATCTTATAAAACTGTATTATTCATCAGTTTAAGGTATTAATCACTTTCTATTTAAATTTCCTTCAGGGGCTTGTTATTTATTCTGTAGGTGTGTTTTAGCATGCTGTAATATGAAATCCACTTTCATTTAATCAGCTCAAAATATTTCCAGGTTTATTACTTACATGTAAATCTGAATTGAGACATATATGCAATAACCAAAGAACATGGATTTGCAAATAAGATGTTTGACCTTTACCTTTTATCAAAATTACAGGACTTGTAACTCCTGTGTAAATGAGTCATCTGAAGAATTAAAAAACAGGTACATAAGTTTTACTCCACTATATCTGTTTCAGTTAAGCATCAGCTGCTATTTCCATTCTAAATCCCATTTTCATGGGTATATAATTTGATGTTTTCAATTATATGGGGCTTAAATTTCACTTAGTACTCTTAACTTCACAAATAAGCATGGCAATTCGAAGTTAAGTGACTGTGCTTCAAAAAGTGTCATTTAACAATAAAAGGATAAGATTTGTGTTCTGAGGTTTGGGTGCAAATGGTGAAAAGGAACCTTATAAAATGATGGTTTAGATTGGTTTGCTATGGATTTAACCACTGTGGCATTTAACAGCATTTTAAACTAAGTCTTTTGTTACTTCCATTCCAGTTCTTTCCAAATTAACTTTCAAACACCTCACACTTTTAACAGCTGGGAGATAAATCATCTAACAGATATCATCAATCTCCTATCCTCAGACCAACAGGGTATGTAAACAATCTTATGCTAATTATCTGCAGTTATAATCAGTATCAGACAAGGAAACATGGAGTTTTCACAGAGTGATCCAGAATACTTCAGAGTCAGAACCTGTAGTGGTTTGAAAGCAAAACGAGTGAGAGGCTCTAAGTCAGAAATACAATTTAATAGCAAGAAGAAAAAAGGATAAAATAAAATAAATACAACAATACAAAAGACCACTGACAGAGTC
>JBBMKD010000217.1:30829567-30839614 GCA_037834095.1 Argya squamiceps | reverse complement strand
AACAATTGGTTTCAACAGTTGATGAAGATGGTGATAGAATACTTTGTGCATATCTTATACTACAACCCAGGACAGGACCAGAGATATTTTTAAAAAATGTGAGCACTGTGATCATAAATTTTATGGCACTTAACTCAGAGATAGCTGCCTTCTAACCCTGATGGGCAGAGAAATGTGCCCTTCACATTCTGCTGTCAAGTAGATATTAAATTTGTCAAAACTCCAGTGACATACCAAAAACTAGAAAGAAGATCACTGAGTCCCATTGTTTTCAAAAAGAAAAGTTCCAGGTTTTAGATTTCCTTTGTTGTCCTTGGCATCTAAGGTCAAGGTTTTCCTATAATAATGTCAATTTTCTCACCAGTTCTGCTGGTTTGTTTTGTAATCTGTTGGCATCATTTTGCCTGAAGATAAGGGAGAAAAACTAGAAAAATTTGTTGTCTTGGATCCAATAACCATCCCTTTGCAGGCCAGACCTTAATGGTCTGGGATCTCTGGATACTGTGCCAGTTTTTTCTGGCTGCAGTGGAACAAGAATGATTAGATCCCCTTTACTCAACTTCATTTAGTGCTGAGCCCTTCTCCTAAGGTTTGCCTGTATTTGTTTGATGTATTTGGGGTGGAAGAGGAAACTTCTGTCCCTAAAGTCCTCCAAGTTAATCCTAAGCAGAGCCTGGGACTTTCTCCAAGCCCTGTCGTGCAGAGTGGGGAACAAGATGAGCACTGCTGGCACACAGCTCTGAGCCTTCCTCTGCAGTGGAGGCAAGAGAGCCCTGTGGTGGCCTCCAATCATGTATCATTAGCATTCATAAACCTCATTTCCTGCCAGCAACAGCCACTCAGCACTGAAAAATCAGAATTTCACAGTGGATTGCCATGCAAGTTGAGATAAATCCCCGAGGCGGAGCGCCGCACGCTCTGTCCTGAAGCACGGCAGGCAGCCCCCAGGAAGTCTGCTAAAGGAGACACTGAGCACTCTGCCTTCAGTGGTCTCTTTTTGTACATACAAATTCTTTTTTTTTTAAATCTATTTTTGTGTGTATCTATATGTAAATATGTGTATATGAGAAGTAGAAAAGTGCCTTGAGGGTATAATTCCCTGCCAATGATAGCTATTATCAGACAGAAATATGAGACTGTTCCACCTCTGTACCATCTGTGTTAAAAATCAGCTTCAAGGCTCTGGCAGCACTAAAAGAGCTGGCAGTGCACTTTTCTTATCTCTGCTGCCTGCAAAGAGAAAATTAGTAAAAGCTCCCCTATACTGAGCAATTGAATCTGTTTACCAAAAGGAACCATCAGTGACATAGAATTCTGCTCTGGACTCTGTAAAAAAGATTGTATAAACATCTGCCTTATCATTTACTGTCCATCTCTCCCATGCACTTATTTTTATAAGTATCTTAAAATAGCCAGCATGTTCTTGCCATTGTATTTTTAGGAGTATTTTGAGAAGATAAGCTATTTCCTTACTGATGTCTACATTCTGCTGAGTCAAATATTTGCACTCAGTTCAAAAGTAATGATGAAAGTTTGACATTTTAGGTTTTCACTTTTGCTTTTTCTTCCAGACTCACAAAACAAGAACCAGTTTCCCCAAATAAATCTTTTCTACAAGGCGTCTTTGGTCAGAGCTTTGTAAACACAACTGGTAGAGTGAAGCCGCACAGGGCTGAGTTTCAGGCTTCCAAATCCACAATAAAATTAAATAGTTAATTGGGAAGATGGATGCATTTCAGAAGATGTAAGAGCCAAGAATGCCTTCTGCCTCCACTGAAACTGGTAACATATGTTTTTCCTTGTAGCCCAACATAGAACTAAACAGAAGAAAATACTCTCATGAAATAATTTGGTATTAGAATGATGAGATCCTGATGGTTATTAATGGATGTGAGACCAGCCTTTCATCCCACTGTGAATTATTCTTTGAAACCAGCATTAAATCACACATTCACAGTCAAAGACCTCTCACTCAGCTGCTCTGGGCTGGTATGATTTGTTTCCACTCCATAGATTGTCCATGTATTTAAGTGCAGTTGTAATACTGCAGAGCTGATCTCACCAAACTCAGTGTGTCCTAATTCATTTTTGTGGGGATTGTCTCCTTTAGATCATAGTGAAAGGCACATTTTGGTGTGTAACTGTGGAAATCCAAGGTTGGACATGAAGCTTATTTTTTATTCTTATACTCTTATCTATTTATTTATTCTGGTGGCAACAGCTATGAATTGTTCAGTGTATGCTGCTCTGTCAAAGCCATGGTACTTTATTTTGTAAATAAAATAAAAATTGGTTTTTTTTCTTGTACAAGGTGTGTTTCTCAACCTACATCTCCATGATGCAATCCATGAGGATAATATTAAGGGGTAAACCTGGGTGCTCCCTTGGACTGCCCAGCCTGTGAGCACAGGGAGGGCACCCAGATCAATCACCAAAGTGAAAACAGAGGTGTGAGTTTGCTCTGCAGAGGTGGCAGGTGCACTGCAGGACTACAAAGGGGACCTGCTCCTTTTGGGAACCTGCCATAAACACAACAGCTGAGGCAGGAAGGGCTGCAGTGAGCTCATGTTTATTTTAATATTATTTTTTTCTCTGCTCAAACAACTCCCTGGATTATTTTGACCCCGAGTGCTCATTCCAAAGAAGAGTTTGTGTGCAAACAGCACCTGCAAGGTGGAGCTCACCAGGAGCCACTGCTGCCACTGTGTTACTTTCTTATCATTCATAATGTGAAAATGTCTGTGGCTGCCTGCACAGCCAGCCCACGGGCTGCCAGGCCCTGCAGATGGCAGACACATGTGTGCACAACAACCACATTTTATTGCTCTGATCAATAAAGTGAAGGATTTCCTCCTTCTGATGCTGTCCTGGTAAAAATCGTCTCTCCTTAGTTGCTGGTTAATCTGTCCCTGTAATTTCCAGGTGATACTCTCTTTAAATATTTGCAGTTAATTTTGGCGTTGTTGAGCAGTTGGCCTACCTGTTGGATTTTCCTAGAGCCAACATTTTCTTGGTGTTATCTAGTGTTTTAATTTATTAGCTCCCCTCCTTAGTGAAGAATTAACTTTGATCTTCTCTTATCTGCTCTTGTGTTTGTGGTGAAAGTATCTTCTCCAATGCAATTCCTTATTTTCTGGCTTTATGGGAAAACTCAGAGGTTGAAATCAGCCCTTGCAGGGGCGCAGAGCCACCTCACCTGAGCTGTGCACCTCTGAAGGTGGGAGCAAACCTGCATTTCACACCATGCCTTGGGTTTGGGGTCACTGTGCGGTGTTTCACCTGGTTTATCATTATCTGGACATTCATGCATCTCCCATGACTGGATTACCACAAACCCATTTTTTTATTATCCTAGTTCTGAACAGATTCTGAAAGGCTGAACCTCCTCAGGGGTCGAAGAAGGAGAAATATGAAACCTCTCAAACAGCAAAATATGCAAAACTCAGTCCTGTTTTATTTGAACAGGCTAACTTGTATTTTCTATCAAATATTTTCAAATATTTTTTCTCTCTTTTGGCTCTTGAAAAACAGTCCCCATAAAATCGCAACTTCAGGCATTAAAAATAAAATCTGTGCTTATTTACTTATTTGTGCAAACATCTATTCAGGTGTCAAATACAGAAGAGGGGCTTTTAGCATCCCTTTCTGTCCAGAGGAGGCATACCAATCATGCAGACTTCAACAGATGGCAGTTGTCACAGGTTTAGTTAAATAAAATCGTAAGGGAAATGATCCCACAGAAGGTCTGCCTGCCTCAGTCCCCTCTCTGGTGGCATCCAAAGGCAAAGAGCAGGAACAGAACAGGCACAGACAATTTCCCCGCTCAAACTCTCCCAGCCTCAGACCACTCTCAGCTTCAGATGTGGTTTCCATCACTTATCTGGAAATCTGTGAATTTCCATTCCATGAACTGGCCCGATTTCCTCTCAAAACTTCAGCCTCCACAATCTCATCACTCATGACTTCACAGACCTTGTCACTGCCCTTGGCAGCTGCTTCTCTCCTGGGACATTTCTCCTGGGTTTGGTGGCTTCCCAGGTGACACTCTGTCACTCTTCAAATCATTGCCCATTTCATAAAGGGAAGATGTCACAGGTGACCACAACAGAAGATCAGACAGCAATTTTCCCATGGGAATTATTATGTTATAACAATGTTATAAATAATGGTATTATTTATTATTCACATTATATATTATTACATTATTATTGTTTATTTATTATTTGTGTTATTTATTATTACATTATTAACATTATTTATATTATCAATAATGTAATGTGCTGGGAATCAACCCATGAAAATCCCATTTTATCACATTTTCTAGCTCCTTCAGGATATAATGATTAGACTGTAAGTTTTGGATTTTAAATTGCCATCACATGAATGCCTCAGCCATCAGAGGAATGGCACATTTTAGTATGTACAGTGTTTACAGGATGGAGAATAGTTCTGGAAAATTGGGGTTTTTTTCAATGCAAATGTCTTCAGGGCTTTCTGGTTATTGAACCTAATCAGGAGTAACTTCCACAAAATATTTTTGCTATAGTTCTGATAAAAGCTTGTAAAGAGCGCCACCAGAATAACTGCATGCAGGAACAAATAAATTAATTACAGTGTGAGTTTTGGAGGGGATAATGGTTCTCCCTCCTTGACCACAGTCCATTCTGGAGAGATATGGAGCATCTGACTGCCCAAGTGCTCATTTACACTTCACAGGACCATCATTTACACATCTAAATGCTATGTTTATAGTTTTACTCAGGACTCTGAATATCATAATTCTACTCCCTGGTTTAAAGATGGAACTAAAATCAAATTCCCATTTTGTGATCTCCTTTTACATTAAAAAAAAAAAATGGACAAATTGAGGTGCCTGATCACAATTCTTTTGCTCTCATTCCATTTGTTTTTGGCTCTCTGCAAGCAACATTTTCTACTTAAAAAGTAAACACAATAAAGAAAATAAATTCAGGAGGAAGGAAATGTGTAAATCTTTGTCAGCTTTGCATTACCAAAGTAAATGCAATGTGATATTTCCAGCATCCACTAGAACAGCTTCATTTTTGCTGCTGACAGTGTGATTACTCTTTTTTTATGGGAGAAAAACAGGAGCTTTTCCCACTGTAAGATCTCATTTTCTTAATCTCATTCACTGGCTGGTACCAGACTTCTTCAAATTGGACATTTTTCTTCTCAAGCCATGCATGGATGTACATTCTGATCCTACTGTTAAACTTAATGGAAAAAAAAATTTGACCCGACCATGTCAGCACATTTTTATGAGCAAAACCCCAGAGCCTCTTATTCGAACTCTTGGTAGCTTATGGGGTTTATATGCAGCTTTGGTGAGAGCTTTTATATAGGTGAATGTGTTTTAAACCAGTATTTGTCAGAATTCTATATTACATTTTTCCAATTCCGTTGATTTATGTGTAATCTTCTCATTTCCTCCCTCAGCCCTGTAAAAACGATCCTCGCTGCTGTGCTGCTCTTACAGCAAAAACTGGCCAACTTTTCTTCAGAATGGCTGTTTGACTCTACCCTGACAGTGTCCACATGCCAAAAAATTCCCTCACTAATTATTTCTGTCTCCTAAATCCTCTTTCCCTGCATTTCTCACTCCATGGAAACTCTTTCTTGACCTATATATGTGCCCTGTTTTAACAGTTTGTTGCTATACTGTGGCTGCTCTCAACCTTGTATACATTTTCTTTTCTTATACATATATATATATATAACAGTATATAATAGTATAACAAACTGCAGGTAACAAATGCACAGGCCTGTTAAAATTATTGCAGACTGTCAACCCTTGTTCTTTTTTTTTTTTTTTGTGGGAAAATTCAAATGGAGCTCTCCATCCCCTAGGAAATCATTGCCCTAAATCTGTTGCACAGTTTGAGTCTATGAAACCAACTTGTTGCAATAAATGAACAGCTTAAATAAACTTATCTATGCCCTTGTTCCTAATAAAATGTATAAATGAAAGTGCATTTTTGTGTTAAAATTTAAATTCTGCAGATTTTTTAAACCCATTCTTTCCAAGTTACTTTTTTTCCAAAAGTTTGGCTCCACAAGTTATAAATTCTTTATTTGAATTATAATCACAGAATCATAGAATTGTTTGGGTTGGAAGGGACCTTAAGAATCTTCTTGTTTCAACACCCCTGCCGTGGGAAGGGTGGCCTTATAAAATATATTCATTTCTTTTATAAAGAGTCCAAGTTTCATTGCATTTTTCTAGTTTTCTCATTTCAAAACAAAAAAATCCTTAGCAAAGCAGCTCCCAAAATCCAGTAGGTGTTAGTTAAATAACATAACTCCTCCAAATATGGTGAACCATCAATTTTTTTAATAATTGGGGGTTTTTTTTTCTACAGCTCTATTACATTTATTATAATAAAATACATTTATTTTATTTGAATAAATACATTTATTTATTTGAATCCTTTCATTCCACTTCTTTTCCAGGAGCAGGATTCTACATCCCCAGGGAACATGAGGGCCCCATGGGCAGTAAATGTTCCCTGTGTAATTCCTGGGGTCACTCTGGCCCCTGCCCCAAAGTGCTCAGGATGAATAACTGTGCAATATTTCACCCCAGTGCCACATTTTGGTGTATTCAGGATCCTAAATGTGCAACCCCGTGGGGTGAGGTGACCTTCACTGGCTGAGGGACACCTTTCAAGGCACAGGTGTCACTGTCACTGTCAGGTGGCAGCTCATCCGTGGGCAAGGTCTTTATCTTCTCATTTCACACCCACCTGGGGCCCTGGAGGGCAGAACTTTATTCACACTTTATTTATTATCAGGAACTCTCGGGGTCACAATCTGCTCCTGCAACACAACCCCTTCCCAGCTGGGTGTGTTGTGGCTTTTCCTCTGGTTGTCACTTTGCAGCCTGGCTGAAAAAGGGCCTAGAGCCCCTTAGTGAACTTGGTTTGGGCTTCCTGTCTCCTCTGTCACCAAATGACTAATTACTAATTTCCAGCTATGAATAATTTACATTACATCCTCCTTCTTAACCTCAGGGGTGTTTCCTTGGATTTATGTGCTTTAGATTTTTGCAGACATCTTCATGCTGCTGCAAAGGCTGCGTTGAACACCTGCCTGAAATAAAGAGCAGTTTTCCAAGCAGCATTTTTAAATATTTTACATCTGTCATGAAAATGAAGAAGTTTATCTCTGAGTTCTCTGCTAAATTTAATGTCTCAGGTTGTTCTTATTCTTATATAGGAGTCTTTAAAATTCTGGTTTCTCAAATAGCTACAGAGCTGCACTTCCCTACAGATTTTTCCTTGCCTTGTCCTTCAGTCTTGCCCCAAAAATCTCTCTGCAGAGCCTGGATTATGATTATTGCAGTGGATGTTCTGGCTGCTACCAGCCGACCTGGTAATCCCATTATACTTTTTATCACCATCCTTTCTGGTGACCTGTGCTGCCTACGAGTGCCCAAGGGGATGCTTTTCCCAAACATGTAATTATCCTCCTTGTGCCACTTCAACAGCCAGGACTGAGCTCCTGGAAAGTCTTTGATTAGTCAAATTTAGAGCCCATGGCTCTGTGCTGTTGATCTCTCTCTCTCCCCTGCCTGACCTAAATTCCATTGTACACCTGCCATGCTGCGTTTGCTTCAATCTGGAACAAATTCTGGATCTTGATGTTCTGCCAGTCTGGGGTTTTAGCTCGGGGAGGTGGCTGGGCACAGGGATTTGTCTCTGCACTGACTTGTGGACCTGCCCCAGGACTGCTGTGCTCATGCATCTCACTCCAAAAGCTCCAGGGATGGGGAGCACATCCCTCTGCCCAGAGCCCCTCACTCCTCCTGCTGCTTCCGTCTCCTGCTTTGGGCTGCCACTCCCTGCCCAGGAAAGTCTGAGTGCATAAAACCCGTTCAGTTGTGGATGAAAAAAACCCAAAAAACAAACCAACACCATGGAACAAACACCTTCTGTAGAAGTCGTATTTCAAAAAAAAGTGTAGCTCAAAGTTAAAAGAGGTTTCTTGGAGAAATGTGGTCACTGGCTCCACGTTCACTTCCCTTCTGGAAGGGATTTATGTATTTATATCCTTATTTTTTTCTAATCCATGATGTCATCCACATTTTTTTCTGACAAATAATAACATAAACACCATTCTATAACATACAAATAATAACATAAGCATAAATCTGCAGTTGGGGCTGTGAAGTAGGGTGCCACAGTTCTTGCCACCTTCAGATGAATATTTACCTTTGCTTTCATAATTAAAACTGATCTATCCTTAAGGAAATTGGTCAGAAACCTGACATATATCCAAAATCAGTGAACACTAGAACATTTTGATCTAAAGAACTTGGTCAGAGCCGTAGCTGAAATATGACTGGAAAAGTCCACAGCATCCACCAGTCCTGTCCAGCTCAACATGACACAGTTTTCCTCTAAAACAGAATCTCTTGGCATGTCCTTGGAGCCCTACCACAGCTGATCATGGATCAGCACTACCAAACAAGGCAGAGTTCTACTCTGCATTTTCACAAAACCTCAGGACCAAAAGACTGAGCCACTTGATAAAGTATAAATGATTCTCCACACCTGGAGACCCATGTGAAAGGTGGAGCATCCTATTCTTGGAAATAGGCCCCTAAATCATGCCAAAATCTCATTTGGGAGTCCAAATCTTTGAGTGGGTCTGACCAAGGTGATATGATCTGTCTGGAAGATCTAGAATTTAAAGCCTTCTATTCTTGGAATACCTAAACCCCATCAATTTCCCCCCTTCTAGTAAGAAATATCCAGATTCTCTCCAATATGAGATTTTATTTTAATAATAAAATCTACTGAAAGGTGTGAAGTGGAACAGTTTAATTAAAATCAGGACAATGGGAAGAGTTTGAAAGTAACCAGAAATTTTCATGCCTCAAACTACATGAAACATATTAATTATCACTGCAACATGAGTTCAAACAGTGGTGCAGCCGGAAAGAAAAGTATTGATGGATAAGATTGAGATGGTTGAAGCAGATAATAAAATTAATTATTTGTGTCAGTGTGTCACCAGTAGTTTTTCAGGTGACTATAAATCTAAAATGCTTCCTTGTGTCTCATGAGGGTTACATTCAAAGGTACTTCTTGATATTTCAGGTGGCACTGGAGACTGGAATTCAATCTTCTGTGTCTCCATCTGAAATTTTCACTGTTGTCAGAAATAAAAAGACAAGGAAGTGAATTCTTTCCAGTTTGTTATTTGGGCAGGGAATTTGCCTGTGACATGTGTGTACAGTGCAAAGCTCCCCTGGGGTGTGACTGTCCTGTTAATGCTACCATTAATAATAATGTAAATAAGCTGTCAGTTCAATTCTTGAGTAATTCTGCCCTAAATCTTAGCTTTGATCTCTTCACATTTCAAAGGCAATCCACTGATGAGACATTTTAAATGGTCTCACTTAGCTCATGCCATCTGACCTTTTTGCAGGTGAAATGTTGGAGGTGCCTGGATCCCATCTCCTTTCCACAAAGTCACAGACATTGGGATAAAGCACAGGGAGGAGGGGAACCTCTGGGATTAAACTGAGGTGGTGAAATGGCTGACATTAGGAAATAGGGGTGAAAATTAGGGAAATAATATGGGTTTAAATCATTTGGCTACTATTTTGATACTCAGCCATGAGGCTGCTTAGATTGATATTTTCTTTAGGGTCTGATTTACTTTCTTGTCCCTTGTCCTCATGACCAAGCCAGGAATGATATTAGTTAATCTGGTACCTTTAACCACTAACAAAATCTCCACTCTGAGCTATACACTGTTTTTTGTCAGAAAAAAAATCTCAAAAAGCTTGGTTTTCATCCTGAAAATTTGAAAATTTCAAAAGAGCTTTAAAGTCAATAAAAAAAATCGTCAGCCAAGTTGCTATAACATTTTTAAACTCCAGCTAGGGCACAAGGAGTCTAGACTGGATAGAAGATCTGGCCCAATCATTTGGTTAATTCCAGTGATGCCTTAAGTTTTAGCTTTCATGTTTTCAGATTCTGTGCTGCCCAGGGGTGCAGTTCTGAGCTCACATTCAGT
>JBBMKD010000217.1:30760089-30829467 GCA_037834095.1 Argya squamiceps | reverse complement strand
AGACAAAACAAATCCTTTTCCTGCTGAAGACCAAGGACAACTTTCAGGCCCAAAAGCACAAACAAGGGTGGCTGAAGAGAGGAACAAGAAGGCTGGGACCTCACAACCTGGAGCTGTAATTGGACAATTAAACCCCAATAGGCAAATGGACCAAAACTGATAAAAATGTAACATCTCATGACCAGTCAGCCATTTTGTGACCATTTTGGATCCACCTTGGGTGTAGCCCTGGCCAGGCCCTGTCCTGCCCAAGGTGGATCCTGGAAGCCTTTCAATAAATCCCTACTTTAGCTCTGTCCAGTCTCTGCTCCAGGTCAGCCTTCCCAAGGCATCACTAGCATAATTTAAATATTTACAGTTTGCTCATTTGAGACTGCATTTTCCAGAGCAGCACTGCACATTCCTGCTGATGGTTGTGAGCAGGGCTTGACAGAGTTTCTCCCTGTTCCCCCAGCCCAGGAGCACAGCAGGACTCATGGACAGCACCGTGGCTTGGAGCCAAAGCTCTACCGTGGGCTGTCTTTTGGACCTTTACAATCAGTCCTGAAGGATTTCTGGCAGGATCTCCAGGAGATGGATGCACATGCTGAGATTTGCAAAGTGAGTGAAGGGGTTACAGGTACCTCATGGGCAGCTGGTGCTTGCAGCCCTGTATTTTTATCTTTGGAAACCCCAGAAAAACTGATTTCTGCTAACTGAGAAGGAGAAGCAGGGCCTCCACATCACTGGTGTCTTTCCAGTCAAGTCCCCAACTCATCTGGGGCTTTTTGGTGTTGTAGCCTTGGAGACAACTAGAAAAAATCAATTACTGAATTAATGCCAAGTGAGAAAACAAGACAAAGAGCCTTCCAAGAGCACAAAAAACCTGAGATGAGACTGAAAAAATATAAACAAGAAGAATGGTAGTCCTACTTCATCCTGAAGTGGAGCTCACATAAAATAAATGCTGATGGGTTTGCTTTCCAAGTGGAACATGGGAGAGAGTGAGCGAGGAAGGTTGCGAAAGAAAAATCATTTGTACATTAAATATCTGGAGGGAGCACTTTCACTCATGCTGGAAAGTCCAATTTTTCCAAAGCATCCTGCAGCGGACTGCACAAATGCCTAGGAAAGAGTAAAGGTGTCTTGGATCAGGCAGCACCCAATATGTTTATGCAGCCCTGATGGGAAGAGACATGTTTATTCAAGCTGCTTGCCAAAATTATATGTGCTGGAGGCTGCTAAGGAAGGGAAAGAATTTATTATTTGTAACAGTGCAACGTTATATATGTATAAGACCCACCTAAGTAAAATGGATTCTGAGTAATTTCAAGCCGGGCTTTCACAAACTGGAGAAGGAGCAGAGAGGAAAAACAGGGTGGGGGACAGCAAAATGCTTTGAGTTGGGTTCTCACCTCACAGAAGCTCCACAGTGAGTCAGTGTGAGCAGGAACTGGGCACCAGAGTGTGTCGTACACCACAGAGGTGGCACCACTGTCCCAACACCTCCAGTACCTCCATCCTTAAATGCCTGTCAGGAAGTAGGGGCCAGCCTAGCTGAGGTCCAAGTGTTCTTCCTTGGGGTGAACCCCCTGAATCAACAAACCTGCAAGTTTGTAGGCATGATGGAAAATAATATCTACATTATTGCATTCCTCTTATGGAATAATATCTATATAATGCCATTACTCTAAGATTGTGGCATCTCACCACTAAGTTGAAAAAATAAATGACCAAAAACTCCATGACCTTGGGTGTTTGAAAACTTACAAAGCAATCCTTCTAGATCCTGCAGTGATTCTGAAAAGCACAATTTCTAGCCAAAGCCTACTTGCTCTAAACTTTGGAGCTGTGTCTCCTTGCTGGATTGAGCTGGATCTCACTATTGAAATGTAACTCATGTGCAAGAGCCTCGTCTAATCTGCCCCAAGGAATTATTGCTGCACTTAAAGTAAATTGTTTTGCAAGCACTGGGTTTCTGTTTTGTAATAAATCTAGGCTTTCTTTGTCTTGCTTTATTTTGCTTCAGTGAACAGCATCCACTCATTGTCTTTTCTTCCCGAGATGTTTGAATAATTATTGTTTTCAAAGCAAGAGGTTTTGTTTGATTAAGTGTAAACAGTTGTATAAATCTGCATACCTCAAAACACACACAAAGAAAGACAGGGAGATGAGACAGCAAAGAGAAAATGAGGGGAGCAGATTAAAGGAGAAAAAGAGAGAAAATAGAATCTTTCTGTTTGAGTCACTGCAGCTCTTCCACTTGCATTTGTGATATTTTCAAGGAGGTTGAGATCCTGGTTCTCAAGAAGAACTTGGGAAGATCCAGTTATGTAGCAGATGATTTTTGATAGCCATCCTGCATCCCTCTGTCTCCCTCAGTTGGCTACAGCCAGAGGCAGGCACAGAACTAGGGTCCTGCAGAGTCAGCTGAGTCTGTCCTATTTTTAATTAAATGTGGAAATTCCCTTAGATATTGTTCTAACATTAAAAAAAAAATCAAATTTTTAACAGGAGCATTTCTGCCACTTTCTTATCAAGCCAAACAATGAAGTGGGGAGTGGGGTGAAGAAATTTACCTCTATCCCAGCCAACACAAGGACAGGGTTTGGCTACTTCTGTTTTGCCCCTTTCCTAGAAATTCTCTCACAAGGTGATCCTAAATTCTCTGCCCATACCCCGGGGACTGGATCCTCACCAGCCCCATCCACCTGCATGGGAAAGCAGCAACCATGAAGGCAAAAGGGCTGTGGTTGATCTTCCCTGGGAGGAGGCTGTGAGTCCCATGGAAGTGTCCATTCAGCAGGGATCAGCAGGGGAAGGAGGAAGGATTTTGGTGCAGGCTGCGTCCAGATGTGCAGCTGCAGTGTGGGGAATACCTTCCTTCACACGGCACAGTTTGCACTTCTATCGTGTGGAAGCTGAATTCTTTGGGGTTTTTCTTAGGCAAACAATTGCTGTGCTATTCTTGAACCAGCACTTCCTCCCTCTGGAAAAGCCCAGGCACCTCAGCTTCCATTCTTGTGATCCAGCTCTTGGCTCCCCTGCTCAAGCAATGCATTTGCTTGATATTGTAACTCAGGAAAAATATAAAATGCAATAAAATCTTCAAAATACTTTAATAGAGTGGATCTTGAAGTTTTAGAGGCAGAGATATTGGGTGCCCCCTTACCCTGTAATGTCACTGAAATACTTTGTAACTGAAGAAGTTTAAAAACATATCTATCAAAGGATTAAATTTTCCATGATTTAAGCATAGTTTTAAAGAACATTTAGCACTTATTAGCCTTGTGCTTTGTATAAATGCATTAGCTGTTGCCAATATTATTTAATCTGTATCTGCATTAACTTGCATTTACCATCTGTTCCTTAAATGAAACCCCTGTAATAGGTTATGTTTAACATTAGATTAATGAAGAAAAACGGGCCTGCAATCACATTTTGTGGAAAACTGTTGTCTCAGCTCTACCTTTAGTGTAATTTACAGCAGGTGGGGAATGGCAAGGGATTTTGTGATGGTGCCACAGCAAAGTGGGCCATGGCCAGGCCCTGTGGAAGGTCACCCTCTGAGCCTGACAGGATTATCTGCTGGGAAAAATTGGTCCTATTTCTAATGTAGGGAAAATTCAGCAGAATAAGGCACACTGGAATAAGGAATATTTGTCCTGCAAGGGACAATTCCATTGGTAAGTCAGTGTTTTCAGGTGAGGTGTTTATTAAGACTTCTCAGTTTGAAGTAGCTGTCTTGGTTTAGCAGAGAAGTCAGTGTGTCATCTGGCAACCCAAGACATTTGTGCCAAACAGGACACCCCAAAGTCAGGACCCCTGAATCTGTGGCTGCTTCCAAGGAATTCTGCCTTAGGAGTGCAGTCCCAAGCGCACAGATGGGAGCCCTTTGAGGACTAGCATGTCACATTCAGAAGGAAAAGCCTGGTTCATGCAATGTTTGGAAAATTTCTTCCATGCCTCCTAGAGGACACACAAACAAAAAGAGAGTAAAAACATACAAAAGAATATTCCAAGAAAATGTTGCAATGAAAGCAAAACGACAGAGAACTTCCTCTGTTTGGGTCAGTAAACACAAAGAAAATCTCTACAAACAAACTGCTTTCAGTAAGGGTAAGAGTGAAGTTCAGAGCACAGGTCATGAGATCCTGGGCTGGAACTTCCATTTTGGGGGGAATTACTGCCAGAAATTCCTCCCAGCCCTGGTGGAGGCTGTGTTTTGTATGACCAGGTCTGACTGACTGTAGGACCAGCACACACCACCCCTGTGTCTGCTGGCTGCAGCTCCTCCAGGAGAAAACAAGATCAGTGTAGAAGCTGTAACTCTTCAGGGATAAATAGGAAATATCTGATATTTTAGATATTTTTCATGCAACACAGACACTGCTGTGTGCAGTCACCACTCAAACCCTTACACCAGAGCATCTGCTGGGCCTGGTGGTCATTGTGCAATCAGTTGAGGGTCACTGCCCTGGGCTCAGCATGTCCAGCATTGTCCAGCATTGTCCAGAATTGTCCAGAATTGTCCAGCCTGTCCAGCATTGTCTAGAATTGTCCAGCATTTTCCAGAATTGTCCAGCATTGTCCAGCATCTCCAGCCTGCCCAGCATTGTCCAGCAGCCTCAGCAGGAGGTTCAGCACAGCTGCAGAGGTCCAGCATGTTCATCTGGGAGTTCTTGCTTTATGCCCAGGGTATTTCCCCCTGTGTTTAATATCCTTTAATTCACTGATTTAAGAGTGGACCTCTAGCCAAGATTACATAATTATCAAACACTCTGTTCTGGAATTCCTTGTAGTGGGATATAGCAAAGAAATGGAGTTTTCTCCCAAACTTTTACGGGTGGATTTTGCTGTGAATGGTGTGTGTGAGCAAGTGTCTGTGCCCACGGTACTGGCTGTGTGCTGGCTGAATGACCACAGCCATTAAAATGCAGAGATTTCCCCCTGAAATACCTGCAGAGAAAGATATTTGCTGCTGTATTTACTGCTGTATTTACTCCTGTATTTACTGCTGTATTTACTGCTTTAGCTGAAAAATGCAAAATAGACACTTAAACCCAAATTTAACAGAAAGGACACAAGCAGCATCTCTCAGGGCCTACTGCATAAGCTTGTGGGCATTTGCAATACAAAGGTGTCTGAACAATTATTTGATTTCTTTGAATGTTTAGTTGGAAGTGCTTTGCTTTTTCCAGCCATTTTTTGAGCCACGTAGTAGTGACCACACCAATGTCCTGTTTCTTCATCAAGGCTAGTGTTTCACTATGGCTGTCTGAAACAGAAGACTGAAAATCAGGAAGAACATAACAAATGTCCAAAGAGGGAATTAACTTGCTAAAAATGCCCAGAACTGCTTCTTTTAATTTCTCTATTTTTTTTTTTTAAGTCATTTAGGGAAGATCCAAACGCCAACCTGATTAACAGGAAGATACAAAGGGCCTTTTGAACCTGGAACTTTCAAACTCTTCATATTTTACTATATAGAATGAAATGCTTGAGTGTTTACTTTCTTACTGTTTGGGCTTTGTCTGCTTATTTTTTTAAAAGTTTTTGAAACCACAATTCTCAGTGTGATCCTTCCCTTCAGTTTCCAGGGGAGAGTACCACAGGCATGGTGAGCTCTTGCTCCTGAACAAAAGAAATGAAAATAATGAACTTTGTAAAAAGTTGCCTTAGAAACTGTTTCTAATGGTTAACTTCAACTCCTGGCCCTGCTAGCCAAGAACATGGAGGTTTTTTTAACTCAGTGGAAATATCTAATTTTAACAGATGAAATAAATGGAGCCAGGCATGTAATAAGGGCACTACTCTGTATAAATGCAGCAGAGATGGTCCAACAGAGGTTACCTAATGAGCATCAGCTTGGCTGCTCTAGTTACAGACTGAAAACAAACATTCTGCATGAGTAACAGGCCCTCAGGAAATGCCCAAACCCAAAATTTCAGGCATTAGTCTCAGTGCAGAAAATTCAATCTTCTGTTTCCTAGCACTGATGGTACTCGGGACTCCTTGTGTGAGTGTCAAGGACTCAGCCAGCCTCATTTTTCACTGTCCTGAAAGCAAGTGAGGAAGGCCACGAGAGCACTTCCAGATGTTAAATGAACCCTCCACACTTCACAGATTCAGGGATTTCTTTTTGAGACCATTTATAGAAGTTTGGAAAGAGCACAGGGTATCATGTTATTAAAAGCTAGGGAGGAGCATTTTCTTTTTATAACAAATTGAAGACATTACTTGGCGCTTTTTTTTGCAATCACTATTAACAACTGTCCTCCAAAAAGGAAGTAGCTCTAGGTACTTATAACCAAATACATCCTTACCATTGTATTAATGATTTTGCACCAAAGAATATGTCCCAAATTTGGCTGTAGCAAAGCATCCAAACCTTCAGCTGGGTCTGATGTTACTGGGAAGGCCACAGAATTTGTAACTTTTTAGGCTGCCATGTTCAGGGCAACAAACTGTGATTCCTTTAAGGATTAATTGCCAAAAAACAACAATAATTAAAGAATGAGAAGCTCTGCAGAAAAGGGATGTCCCTGTGCAGTTTTGGGGGAACTTGCTGAGATAACACACACAGCCTGGAGCAGCAGCCAGGATGTTTTGCTGTGATGCTTCATCCAGCATTTCTGTCTCATGGGGAATGGAGGAGCACACACAAATGATGAAAGGGAGAGAGGAGTACCAGGAATACCCACACAATAAAACAGGAGTATCTCCATTTAAGGCAAAGTTGAATTACTTCCTTTACTCCGAAGTTGGACTTACTTTGATGAGAATTTCGAGAGAATGAGCAGTACATTTAACAATTAACATGGCCTGCATTTTGCATTAACAGGCTGTCAATAAGCCAGGTCAGCTTGGTAGCTTGGAGCTTGCCTAGTTCTGATTAACTTCTCTCTTTTATGCAAACATCAACTCACTGCCAGCACGCTCTGCTCTTGCTGCCATGGCACAGATTGGATGAAGGTGGAAGAGATTTATCATATCAGGTTCTACAGGAGATCATAGGTGTGCAGGCAGCAGCAAAGTGCTTGCCAAAGGCAACAAACCAGGGAAAATATAGAAAACAAACTCTCATCTGCTTAGTTACCCAGAACCAGAGTCCTACTGAGGGACAAAGGCTTCTCTGGCAAGGGGCAAGTGACCAGGAGCTGTGATGGTCACTCTTTGAGGTGGTTCCATGCCATGATCATGGCTATTCCAAGCAATTTCTGCCTCGTGGAGCTGGTGACTGTACAATAAACCATCCACAGGTCCTGATTAATAAATTATCCTCGTTCTGTGCTGAAAGCAGCTGCCTTGTTTATGCACATTTCAGTTCTGCTCGACAGGAGCAAAGGTTGGTGTGGGTGCTCACAGAGAGATCAGTAAATCAGAGAGATCAGTAAATCAAAGCCTCACATGCAGCAGGTTGAGGATGCTGAAGCAGAGTTTTATTTCCCTTCTTTCTCTCTTTTTTACCCAGAGAAAGTTCAATAAAAACATCCTTCTGTCATCCCATCAGGATACCAGTCCAATTTCCCAGTTGCACAGACTTCATGGAAGAAGCAGGAGCCTCTCCTGAAACTTTAGATAATTTGTGACCTTTTGGAAGCTCTGAAGCAAACCAGAACAAAAGGATGGAAATCTACCATTCCAGTTATTAATAACTCTGAAAGAAAAAATTAAATTGTGCTGAAGAAAAACGACAACACCTGTTCTCACCTTCCAGGTGCTTGGAACAATGTTGTTGCTGAGCTTCAGGGACCAAGGGGAGAAATTGTTTCTGCCTGATGCAGTTAGATACAGAGTCTCCAGGGATTACAAAAGCTGCACAAGAACAGGAGAGGAAAAAGAAAGGGAGAGGAAATAAATCATTTTTAAGGAAATAAAATCAGACAGGCAACTTTTATCCTTTTCCACTCAAACAAGAGAGCATACACATAAGCCCAGTTGGTTATTTTACACAGAATATTATAGGTAGAGGTGATTTTTCAGCCAGGTATTAATCTTGTTTAGGAGACAGAAATCATGTTGTGTACAGGATACAACCTGGGGACTTTTATTTTTATAGATTTTTTCATGTAGAAGGGCAGCTGGTACTGGGAAGGGCACTGCAGCACTCAAAGGAATCCATCAGACCTTCTCAAAAGTTGCCAAGTCAAGCCAATCAGGTTCACAGAATTCACAAAATTATAAAGATTTTTAAAAAGAATCATAAAGGTTGATTATAAAGAAAGGAATTTTATCCCCCATTTTTATTCTGTTCACCTGTGACAGCAGCATCTGATCAGCACACATGAAAACTGTCTCTGGCCTGTAAGGTTTTCACCTGGTGTGAGTGAAATCCCTCAGCTGAGCCACGAGAGCCCTTTTTGAAGGGGAGAGGTTACTTTCTCATCAGTGTGGTGGGAACTTGGCATCCTGCTCCCCTGAACAATATGAAAAATCTCAACCTGAGACTCACTCAGATATAAATCTAACAGCACCCAAATATTTCCCATGATGGAAAGCCCTGGAGATCCCAGCAGGAACAGCAGCAGATGAAGCAGAAGGACCATCACTGTAACCAGTCAATGACGTGAGCACAAAAGTTAATTACACGCTGCTTTAATCAAGAGAAGTTTTACACCACAAAGTGGTGTGCACAGAAAGGCTGTGAGCTTTCCCTTCTGCAAAGGGAAAACAGCTCTGGAATTAAACAGATAGGCTCAGGCTCCTTGCCACAGTAAATCTCTCCTAAATCCTTTCACCCCACTCCAAGGGTGGGAGTGGGAGGTGCAGGACAGGGGAGGGTTAGCCAAGACTTCCATTGCTCCTGAGGGAACTGGGATTGCTACAGCTGCTAAAACGAGGGGTAGGATTTATGCTGCATGTTTGGAATAGCACTGGTGTTAAGCAATATATACTTCTTAAATTATATATATTTTTTAAATTTTTTTTTTTACTCTAGTGCATATGGCATGGCTATAGCATTTCTGGAGTAAGAAAAAAACCCAGTCACACTTTAGCTGTTTCAGATAAATTCACACAAAATTCCTGCACCGTGTCCCACTGAATTTACAGTTAATTCATGTTAGTTAATGTTAGTTGTGTCTGAGGTTTCTGGCTGATCTTTTGTTTACCCTTTTGATAACAATGCCAGGCACTTCCTAAAGTTGCACTGCATCCAGTAAGGAGTCGATGGGAATTTGCTGATTTACACCAGCTGTAACTTCATGCAGGCATTTAGTGGAAATATTACGTGTTTCTTGTAGTGGAAAAAATAATCTCAGTGCTGAAGATGGTTTATTATTCAGTAATCTGTCTGTATATAGAAAAACATGATGTCCTGTTGCTCTTTACACTTTTAAGAAACTACAGGTGACTTCAGGGGCAAAAAGTTCCTCAGTCCTTCCAAGAAAAGCCATGGGAGTCAGCTGGTTTGTTCTGCCTAGAAATGTTTTTAAAATAATGGATTAAGTGATAGAGAATCCATAGGTGAAGTCAAGTTATGAAGTTATAGCTGTCTTTATGTAATTTGGGTTATTTATACCAAGTTTAATATAGCCACGGTTTCGATCACTGTTGTTTTAACATATTTATTTAAAAATTAAAGAATGTCTTAGGTTGCCTGCCAGCTGTATCACAGCCACATCAGTTATCGTGCAAGAGATCAGTCATTCAAATTCAGTGCATGACAAAGTGTAGGAAAAAGAAATATTCCCACAAATGCAAACATTATGAGCAAAGTGCCTTATATATGTTGTGAGCCACAGAGTCAGCTGGATGTTTTAACTGAGACACTCACTGCTCCCCCCATGTTTATAAATAGAATTATGAGGGGTGTGTTACATGTTCTAAACTAAACCGAGAACACAAATATTCCACAATTCGTGTGTTCATTTGCATATCCTGAGAGAATACAATGCTAACGTTTTGGAGGACTGTAAAATCCCATATTGTCTCAATGGAAACAATTATGGTGAAAGCAAGAGCAGAACTCACTTCCAGAGCTGTGGGTGACACCAGAAGTCCCAGAGCTCCACCATGCACCACCATGGTGGGAATTTCAGCTCCCACCTCACTCACCCAACTCCTCCAGGAAGGGCTTTTGTGTGTGAAAAATGAACCTGTGCCTTGGTTTCTGTGGCAGGTCAGCTTGCTTTTAGTGTGACACTGCTGGGGAGTCACCCTTCAGGCTGATCAGGGGAGACAGGAATGAATAGTGAGGGAGAATAAGGAGACACAATCCAATTAGTCAGGCGGGAGGTGATGTCAAAGGCAAGTCTCAATTACAGAGAGATTATTAACAGTGATGGTGTCAGCCCAAGATAAATACACTCAGCCTAATTCCAGACACACAAATACTCTCAGTCTGGCTCTAGACATGCTAATTGAAGCCCGTGTTGAGGAGTCACTCTGAGGAAGTGTGGGGTACACAATGCCCAGAGGAACCAGCCAGAGCCTCTCACTGGGACTGGGGCACTCACAGAGCAGATCATGGCAACGCCAACAGGATTTCCCTGCCTCAACAGCCCTGAGGGGTCACCCAAGGGATGAGCCAGGAGCTGACCAGCCTGGGAACGGTCACTGTGCATAAATCACAAGACTGTGGTCAGTCTAGAAATAGCACAGAATCACACAATGGCCTGGGCTGGAAGAGACTGTAAATCCCATCCAATTCCACCCCTGCCCTTGGCAGGGACATTTTCCATGATCCCAGATTGCTTCAAACCCTGTCCAGGCTGACCTGGGACACTGCCAGGGATCTTCTCTGGGTACCCTGTGCCAGGGCCTCCCCACCCTCACAGGGAGGAATTTCAGTGACACCAAACACAAGTTTGGACTAAAGGAACACAGACAGCTGAGAACACTGCCAGCTGTGCTGGATCCATTGATAGAAGCTATGGGTATCTCTCATTGCTCCTTGAAGATTATTTATCCTCTATTACTTAATTTTATTATTTTATTTATTTATTTAACAAAATTTAATCAACTGACAAAATCACCGTCAACCAAACACCTAGATGTTTTAAGAAGATTTCACGATTCTTCTTTTTTTGCCCATCTCTAAGAATTCCATTTCTGCTGCACAGAACTTGAACACAGAAGTCTAGAATTCTTGCTGTTTTCCAGAAATAATTATCCCCAAAAACCGCCCCCAAAAACCCTAAAAAACCAAAAACCAAAAAACAACAACAAAGGAAAAAACCAAGAAACACTCCCCACCACCAAAACAACCAACCAACCAAAAAACTCAAAAAACCCCCCAAAAAAACCCCCCAAAAAACCAGAGCATAAGGGGGCTCTTTGAGAAACACTGTACATTTGAAAGAGACAAATTTACTCAGAGTAATAAGGTTCCCTTTATGTGTAATGCAGATATTGTTGTACAAAATTATATATAAAACCAGTTGAAAGCCTAATGAACTTACATAACCAGCTTTGGTAAATTAGTGTTGAAAAGGACATTTGTGAGGTTGAGACAACATAAAGAAAACCAAAACCAACAGGTTGAGATCATTTAGGATCCTTTAGATCATCCTGTCTAAAATGTAGGAACTTTATGGGTTTGGAAGACAGAAAAGAGATCTACACCTAACTAGCAAAGCTCAGCTGAACAATAACCTAAAATCAGTGTAATGATTGCATAAAAGCCACACTTCTGGCAGCTTAATTTATATTTATATTAATTTATATTCTTTGGGGATCCTATGTAGAGGAATGTTATTCTGCCATTTTCAGTTCCACCTCTCTGAACAACACTGTGGATACAGCTGCCTGTCCTAAGATTGCAGGAAAATCTAGAAATTTTTTTTTGTAACATTTTTTATTCAGTCAATGTTATGGGTTGGAGAGTTAGAATTGATAGCCGATTTTTTCTTGTTTTGTCAATAAATGATGCGGCTTTTTTTTCTGAAGGCAAATTCTTTTTAATTAAAAATATAACAAAGAGGTGTTCTAAATTATATCATCTATTTGTAGGGAGTTTTATTATTTGTATTTTTTATGCAATACTAAAACAAGGATACCAAAAATCTGTTCCCAGATTCCATTTTCTCTTTAAAAAACAATCTGAGACAAAGTGAACCCTTTCTTCTTGACAGATTTTTTCATGGATGTCATCTCCTCAGAGCAGACAAAGAGGATTCTTTCCAGTTCTTCTGAACAGAGGTTCTCTTTGTTTCAGGGATGTCTCCATTTTACTATTTATATCTGTTTTAGAGTTCTAAGCAAATATCAGCACGCCATGTAAATTAAGAAGATTAAATAGGGGCAGCACTAAAAAAAGCAAGCCAGGCTTAACCCCAGTGTAAAGGATGAATTAAGCACAGTGACATCAAACAGGAGCAGGAAACTTGGAGAAGCAGTAGGTGATTACTGCCTCTTAATTTATGAGTAGGATTAGAGTGTAAACGCTTGAAGAGGCACACAGAATAGAAAAGGTGCTTTTCTCTGCCGAGTGGTCATGCAAAATGTTAGACAAGGGCATCCTCTGCCTGCCCATCCCACTGCAAACACTCAGCCCTAAAGCTTCTGGTGCTCTAAAACCCTTTTTCTCCATGACACAGTCATGGGAAATTCAGCTCTCCCAATAAATCACATCAAGCTGCCCCTTGTGTTCCCTCTTTAACATTAACTTCAGCTCCAGGGGGCATTAGCACCTGGAACATCAAGGACACAACCTGTGCTCCATCACCCCAGAGCTGACAAAGCTGCACTGGGAGCTGGGCCTGCCTGATGCTGGGCCTGGCTGATTTTCCTCTGGGCTGTTGGAGCTGGAACCAGTGATGGATGGGATGGATTGGATGGGATAGATGGATGGGATCCAGCCTGACCTCCTCCCAGCCTGTCTGAGCATCTCCCCTCTTGCTGTGGCCCCTCTGACATTTCTGGGTTTAAATACTACATAATGTGCAGCTTGATGGTTTTCTTACAGCATGAATGAGGGGAGGATGATTGTTTAAAGGCAGGGCATATCTGTGATTTCACAGAAATCACAGAATGTGTAGGTTGGAAGAGACCTTCAAGATCATCAAGTCCAACCCAGCCCTAACACCTCAACTAAACCATGACACCCAGTGCCACATCCAGTCTTTTTTTAAACACATCCAGGGATGGTGACTCCACCACCTCCCTGGGCAGACCATTCCAGTACTTTATCATCCTTTCCATGGAAAACTTCTTCCTAATATCCAACCTATATTTCCCTTGACTCAGCCTGAGGCTGTGTCCTCTCGTTCTGTCAGTTGCTGCCTGGAGAAAGAGACCAACCCCACCTGACCACAGCCACCTTTCAGGAGATTTTAGAGAGTGATAAGGTCACTTTTGAGACACACCACAGCATCAAGAATTTGAGATTATCACTACAGAGCCAAGGCTTTCAAAAGAACCCACCATGAGAACAGTTGCAAGGAGCAGCCAAGTTCTATCGCTGAGAAGACATGTGCATATCTTTTATTAAATCTATTTTTTTTTTTAGTAAATAAATATCCACTTTTGAGGCAAAAGCTGTCTCTTGAAACTTTCAGATATAGTAGGTCCTGAAGTAAACCTTCTGGTGACTGCTAGCAAAAGTTCTAAAGGCAGAAGATACACCATTTTGGCATCTCTGTGCCTGTAGTTGGCTCCAAACTGAACTTTTTCATATGAGAAAATGAAAATTGTCACACAAATCCTTTGTCTTGATCAAAAATGATGATAGCTGCTTTACTTCTCTTCTGGCAATGTGTTATATTGTATTAAAACCACATTTTTACCTATTAACTGCAAAGGACATTATTTTAGTTTGGTTTTCTTTCTTTTGGATTGTCCTTATTGAAGCTTCTGGGAGTACTTCAAGAAACAAAGGAAAATTGATTTTTTTCCATTTATTCCCATAATTCTTCAGTTTTCACCAACACATTCAGACCAGTAACTGAAATGTTTTGTTTGACCACACCGAATTCATGCATTCTGATGAACTACTGCACATATCTTACTCTTGTCTCAGCATGCCTGGAACAGTATATGTAAAAATATCCTTAAAAGAGGGGAAAGTCAAAGCAAGAGGAAAAAAAAAAAGGAGGGGGGGGAGACAGAAGTGACATATTAGAAGTGAAAAATGCTACTAAAAAGAAATATATCTTTTCTTGGCACAAATAAGAGGCTTCTTTTTCATTGCCAAAGTCAAGTCAGATTACTTCCCAGAGTTATGCAAACCTCAAAGTTTTGCCTGGAGGAGATCCTGAGAGAGAATTTGGGGAAGGCTCGTTTCGATTCCTGCTATTTGATCCACAAAGGAGAAACACTGCTGGCATCAGCTCAGCACACCCTGGGATGCTCTTGGCCTGTCATCCTTGAAAGAAGAGAAGAATTGCTGCCGGGGAAGAGGCAAGTGGTCCCCACAAAGGGTTTCCAGTGAGCCCAGCCACTGCACCAGCCCTCACCAGCAGTGAAAAAAAAAAAAAAAGCCAATCTGAAGATAGTTGGCTATTTTGCATCAGTGTTGCTGTCATCTTCTGTATATTTTTTATTATTATTGTTCTCATTGCTAATCAGGATCCTTTCATGCGTTTGATAACAAACATTATCAGTTTAACGTAACAAACCCACCAGTTTTGGTTCAAAAACCCAGAAGTGACCTTTTCTTACCTAAGTGCATGTTCTAGTGCCAGCAGGACGGGCTTTTGGCTGCAGTGGGATGTGTTTGGTTTGTTTGACATTCCAGCACTTGACTGTGTGACACGGGGAGGATGGAAACGATGCTCTTGGCGCTCGCATACCTGGGTCGTGCTGCAGCTTGCCAGGAGGAGAGGAACAAAGCCCGAGCCTGCAGGGACATCCTGGAGTAATGGCCCATTAATCCAAACACAGCCATCGCTCACCAGTCAGACTGAAAGAATTTAGACAACATTTTTAAACAGCTTCTCTGCTTGTTTGTAGCATAATGAGCACAAATCTGCCATTTTCTAGTCTTCTAAAGCGGGAGAGCAGGAGAGCAGCCCCTACACCCCGAGGATTGTGTTAACACAACTTTGGTGCTCCTCAAGCAAAGCAGATTTCTCCAGAGCATGTCCCATAAAACTTTTTCTCCTCCCTGACAGAGCAGATCTTTATCATGTCACTCCTTGAGAACAATTTGCAGGGTCTAAATAGACAAAGGAATTGTTCAATACCCCGTACATTTTTTTTATTATGCTCTTAGAATTATTATCCTTTTCTGATTTGCCCTTGCTGTGGTGAGCAGCATCAGCTGGAACATTGTCCATGGTCACATCATCCCAGGAGCAACAGCAGGACAAGAATAATGTCCCATTACTGCTGGGACATTTGATTTGCCTCTGCCAGCTGAAAGATTAGCCCTTGCACTGAAAATTCCAAGAATTCCACATTTTGCAGGATGCAGACGCACAGCTCTGCACACCTCTGCTTTCTGCAGCATGAAAGAAGGGGGGAGGCTACCAGAGAGAGCCAACTTTGAGAAGAAAGATTCTCCTGTAGGACACTGAAAGTACTTGAGCAGATCACAAAAGTTGACCTGAATCCGTGTCCCAGAATGGGAGACAGACATTAACCCTGCCTTTTCTTTCTTACAATGAAATATCAGCATAGAGCTACAAAAGCCATTTTCTCAAGTCAAAAGAAAACTTCAAATGATCAGACATTTGATCTATTTTTTAAACCTATCAAAACCCCAGGGTTTGTAAATGTCTCTTCAGCCTCAGATCATCTCTCTAGGCTTTTAAATTTTGTAATTTTGACATTATTCAAATAAAGGGAGGTTGGTTGGGTTTTTTTTCTGAGAAAACAGAGAAAAAACAGTAGAATGACGTGTGTTCAGTGTTCTTCTGAGAAAAGCAAACTTGTAAAAATTGCTTCTTGGGATAACCTATTTATTACCCTGCAATTATTATTCAGTCCAGCTTATCCAGTCCAGCACTGAAAGGATGGGTTTGGCTCCTGATTGTCACTGAGAGCTAAATAAAGGTAAAGCCTGATGTTTTCTGGGTCACACTCTCTGAAAAGATCTTATAAAGAGAATGTTGAAAAGTCTCACCCAGAGCAGGAGAGCCAGAACTCCATTTACCTTCCACTTCTGCAGCCCTGAGAAAGTCCCCTGAAGAGCACCAATGGGTTATTTAAAGACCAAAGGAAATAGATCTGAGCAGATACAGGAAACAGATTAAAATGTCTCTTGATTGTGCCAGGGGAGATTTAGACTGGATATTAGGAAAAATCTCTTCATGGGAAGGGTTGTCCAGCCCTGGCACAACTGCTCAGGGCACTGGTGGAATCCACCCATGGAGGGATTTAAAAGCCATGTGGATGTGGCCCTTGGGGACATGGATTTGTGGTGGCCTTGGCAGTGCTGGGACACTGATTGCACTCAATGATCCCACAAATATTTCCTACTCTTTCCACCAGGTGTTTGTTTGAGTCCATAAAGATTCAGAGCAGCTTTAGCCAGCTCAGGGCAGGGACAGATCTTTGTTTATCCCAGAAGCTTTGTTGTTGGGGGCCATGACTGCACGCTGTGGTTTTGGGCAGGTAGAACCCAACACCACACCTATCCCAGATACTCTGCAGTTGCTTTTTTCCCTCAGAATTACTCCCACACCAATCATGGCTACACAGCCTCCAGTTTGCTCAGGGGATCAGGGGGAAAGAGAGGCCGGATAAAATATGATCCAAATCCATGCTGGATCCTGCAGGCAGAGTCCAAAAAAACCTCCTGACAAATCCAACACCCTCTGTGGTCTGAGACCTCCACAGCTCTGAGCTGTGCTCCTGCCATGACTGCAGCCCACTGCAGGGATGGCTTTTATAGGGATGCAGTGACATTAACAACCAGCACTGTAGGTAACCCTGGCATTTTCCTAAGCTCTTACAGATGGAGACAAATAAAATCAAACCTTCTCCCAGCACTGAACCCCCTTTGTGGGCACAGGGCTCCCTCCCAGTGTGAGGCTATTTATTCTAATTTACTGTGCTCTTGGCTGTGTTCATGAAGATCAGGACACCCAGGGAGAAGGGGCTGTTTTCCTTTAATTTCTCCCCAAGCCTTGGGCTGCAGCAGAAGCTCCCCTGCCTCGCCAAGTGTGCTGTTCCTCATGGCAGCTCATCAGCTGGGAAGGTGTCAACCATGCTACAACCCAGCAGCAAGTTTATAAAGAAATGTAGAGGGAATAAGAAATTAAAAGACCTAATCTGGAAGAAATGTGTGTGTTGCTCCTGTTGCTGAAACACTGGAGATAGGCCAAAACACAGATGAAAGAATAATATGACCTCTAGAAAATTCTGAATAACTGTAGAAGCTAGATCTATTTAAGCTTCCAAAGGTGACCTGCCACTATTTTGACCCTAATATAGAGTGAAATGTAAAAAAAACTACAAAAAAACTATATTAGAGGATTTTTAAAATGAAATATTAAACAAAGACAGAGTGAAAGACTGGAAGCTGAAGCCACATAAATTCAAAGTGGAAAACGGGTGATGACTTTTCCTCGGTAGCAGTCAGTCACTGCAAGAACTTCTCATGCATGGTTTCCCCATCACTTAAAATTCTTAAACAAAAGTGGATGTCTTTCTAAAACATATCCTTTTGTGGAATAATGCAGTCTGCCCTGGGTTACACAGGGAGTCAAATATTCTCTTCTGGCCTAAATCTAGGAATGGTTATATTCCTGTTCTAGAAAGTTACTTTTTCCTATGGAACAAGTTTGTCTCCTCCACTCGAGGTGATCTTTTCAAGACATCAATTGAAACTAGACAAGGTGTGTTTGACAAAAGTACTCTGTCATCTTGGCATCTGTGAATCACAAATGTGTTCTTAGCAAGCAAACCTTGAGGCTGAGGCCTTGGAGCACCCCAGGTACACCCATGGGTGCAGGTGTGCCATCCTGGGCTGCTCTGGAGGGGGCAGCCACCACCTTTGGCCCTTTTCCTAATCCTGGGGGGGGTGATTTTCACTCACACCAGAGTGACTGCTCTGTGCCCATCTCATTTGCACAAACAAAACACAGCCAATAAATAAATAGGTGCATTTCTTTCCTGCCTTACAGATGTTGCAACACCTTTGCAGGTGAGCTTTGGACTCCTGTTGGGTCGCATGCAACAAAGCCCTGCAGGTGTTTCCCACATCTTTGTGGTCTCTCCTTTGGAAAAGCATCTTGCCCACTGCTTAACAAACACAGGTCCTGGCACTGCTGGTTGTTTGCCTTTACTTTAACTGCCCACCCACACCGAGGCAGAGGTGTTTTATGGTGTTCAGAAAGGTTGTGGGTACAATGAGAGGCTTTGAACAGCCAGCCTTCCCTCCAGAGCAGGAGGGGTGGCAGGGAAAGGTGACCCAGGGATGTTGGTGGGGTTTTTCACCTCGACCTCCCTCTCCAGCAGCTCTGCTGTGATGGTTGGCACTGGCTGCTCTCCCACCTCAGCCTCCCAGCAGAGACCTGCACAAACCCCAGCCTGTCCAAGCTGATTGCACCTGAAAAGCAGAGTCAGGTCATTACACCCCAGCATTACACACAGCATCTTATTAAGCACCATGATACCTAAAATTAAGGGAAGTGAAAGAAAATTTCCTAAAATACTTCTGTGGTCACAGGCTGTGTAGTTGACATGAATTTGGTAAGGTTTCCTAGGCTGTGAGTCTATACTTCCTATAACATTTTGGAAAAGCTTTGATTTATTTTCATTTTGCTTCCATAATAATTACTGATCACCCCATGAAGCAGTCAAAATAAAAGAAGCAATGAAAGCAGGGCATAGGAAAACAGACCCAAAATACTTCCAGCAGATGGAGGCTGTACACAATTTTCTCCTGAATTCTTATTGTGATCTAATAGTGATCTAAATTATTGTGATCTAAACTGGACTTTCAAAGTATTCTGGAAATGAGACAGTTATATTAGACAGTGCTAATCTACTTTAATTAAAATTAATTTTAATTTAATGTCTGTTAATTTTATTATAGGGGCAGCATAAGGTTGGTTTTTTTCTTTCAAGATATGGTTTAGAAGCCACTGGGAGTTACTTGGGTGCTGCTTTCCAAACCCTGGGCTTTTACTTTTAAATATTGTCATTCACTTGCCAAATTCTAGCCCATTCCTTCAGAAGCAGAGCCCAAACCAGACAGGGCCTCACTCACACCTAATTGCTTTTGGAAAATAAACATTTTACTTCATATTTCCAATGCTCTGCCTGACAACTGTGGGTCCTGTGGTAGGTCCTGTGCTTCTCCTGTGTGGAGAGAGATTAAGGAGGGCTGGAAAACCCACCAGAGCCATCAAACACCAGCCACAAATGGGTGGGGAGAGCTGCTGCTGCCTGGTGCTGCCTCTTTGCCTAAACCAGGCAATCAGTTTGGCAGAGGATCCCAACTTTTCAGCAGTTAGTGGCTCATGTAATAAACCCCATCTATGCTGTGAAGATTAAAAAGTTCTTTTTCCCAAAAAAGCTTTTGCACTGGAAACAGCAGCAGTAGCTGTGGAGGTACCAGGGTGCTCCTGACCTTCTGCAATTCTCTACATTTTCCACAGGACAGCAATCTGCACATTTTTTCCTGCTTGCCTGCTGGAAAAAAAGAAGGTCTTTACATTTTTGGTACAATAGATGCCTTGAAGTGAGCACCTTTGTAACCAAATGCTCTGCAAGAGCAGGTTCCTGCTATTCTCTGCAGAAATTCTGTGTAATTCTCTTCCAGTTGGGTTAATTCTAAAGCAGCATTGGGATCTCAGAATGATGATTTTTAATGCACTGATGTGTTATGCATAGGAGCCCTAAATTCCCTGGGTTTTTATGATTCCCAGTATTGTAGTGGTGATAATAGAAGTTTCAGAAGAGCAGTTCGAGCAGACAAAAATCCTTCCAGTCATAATGGATTGGTCAAGGCAGCTACCTCAGACTAATGAGTCTAGTTCATATTCCTGAAATTAGGCTGCTAACTAAATATATTCCCTTAATTACATTATTGACCTGAAAGGTAAAGTTCTTATGTATTTTAGTATTTTGTGCCTCCTCAGATGATATCCTTCTTAATTTTTCTTAATGAATTCCCCCCACCTAAAAAAAGGAATGCATATTGATAGATAAATGAATAACATTATTTTCCAATCTTTCTCATTCATCTTTTCCCCCTGGATACCTTGGTCTTCATACCACAAGTACTCAAACANNNTCTTTTTTTTTCTTTTTTTTTACCTCAGGCATAGTAGGTGTTTTAATGATAAGACACACTGTCCTAGCCCCTTATTTAAAAGTCTGAAAAATGTATTTTCCCTCACAAAGCACAGGTCAGCTGCATTTGAAATAATTTCCTTTAAACAAACCCAGCACATTCTACTTTGCTTGCATCCCTGTTAGTGAAATTCTGGATGGGAAGGCAGAAATGTTCAGCTAGGAGGTCTGTACTGAAGGTACAGGAGGTCTGTACTGAAGAAAGTGGGAGAAGGAAAAGGAATGAAGCAAAAATGTAGGAACATTAGAGGTTTGCAGTAAAGATGTAGTAGATAAGAGGGAGAAAATACAAGAAACATCTTCAATATGTTAAAATACATCAAAATATTTATATAAAAATATGCAGTGCAATTGGTTGGCTCATAAGTGGGCACCTATGTTCAAATCTTGGTAAAAACTATATTACTTAAATAATAGAGGAACTATATTCTCTAATACTAATGTAAGTATCCCAGATGGAACTTCATGTTCAGGTCTGAGAAACTCTGACTATGGTTATATAGAGATAAAGAACAACAAAAATGAAATGTGGGTTTGTGTTTATCACTACTAGAGAGTGACATCATTTGGAAGTTTTTAGCTTGAAATAAATTAATTCCATGTAATATCACCTCAGAAAACTTTATTCTTTTTAAAATTGGCTTAAATTTCATTGAAGTCTTTGGTATAGACACCAGATTTGGCTCTCAAATGCTAAACCCAGAAGTGAAATACTTTAAAAATAAGTTTTTGAAATGTCTGGGACAGAAAAAGATGACGTGTACTCAGATAGAACAAAACCAAACAGAATTGTTATCATGGGTAGAATCCTTTCTCTTTTCCCAGAGTGATTTCAGTTTGTTCTCTCTATAGCATTACTGCCTGGTCACTCCAATATCATCACTGAAAACCAAATAATTAGCAAACCCAAACCCACTGGTCTTTCAAAGCCCTTTAACTTCCTGAAGAATACATTTCCCTCTGCAGAATGATGTTGCACTTGTGTTTTACTGGAATTAGAGCAACACTTTGCATTTCCCCCATTTCCCAGCTCCAGGGAAACACTGGCAGGACCTGCAGCCTCTCACCCTCCCACCAGCTCTGGCCTCAGCAAATTCTTGCTGCTGTCTTGTCTTCAGGGAAAGCCTTAGATGTGCAGGCTTATCTCAGTGATTTAAGCCCAGCTACCTAAGGATGTGATGGATTTCCTTTGCCTGCAGCCTCCCAGGCAGGAGCTGATGGATATCTCAGGGACATGTTACAGCTCAGGCAGAGAGAGGTGCCTGATGCAGGAATTACAGGGTCAGACTCCCAGACCTGTGTTGTGTGGGAGGTCAGGCAAGGTGAGCTGGCACTTCAAACCCGTGCATCTGCACTGTAAATCACAAAGATGTCTGCAGAGGGATGACAGGCACAAGGAATTTAATGGAAGGCACTTACTTTTTCTTTTTTGTCTGAGCTGTAACCCAAGGCTTTGCCTATCCACCACGTCGTTTTGAAAGGAAATTAATTTCCCTGCTCACTGGTTTTACTGAAAATTATTTAAAGCAATTTTTCAGCTACCATTTAGCTGAGCATAAAAACTCAATGGCAAAGCTCTCTCATTTCAACACTTCCCTCCAGAGGAGCTCTACCTGAAACAAAATTAATTTCTCTACCTTTCAAATCAGGACTCTCAATTTGGCTTTAATTGTAACTCTAGGGAAGAGGATTTCCCTCTCCTTTCTCTTCATATTTCTTGTGCCATGCTTCTTATGTCCCAACAACTTCTGAGCACCAGGCAAGGACAGCCTGTGCCACATTTAAGTCCTGTAAAAAATTCTGTGGAGGAAGAGTAGGCACAGAGGAGGCTGGACCTTGTTGTGGGGTCATTTCTGGGCTTGGGGAAGCTCAAAAAGCGAAGGAAACAACTCGAGAAAAACAAGTCTCCAGCTCTGTAACAAAACCAGCCAAGGAAGTGCCAGGTTATCCCGACATGGAAACAGCTGGAAAAGAGTAAAAGAACTGACACTTGCAGTATGGAGAAAAGAGCTCATTCCAAACACGGTGCTGGGGGGGAAAATTGGAGTCCTGTAACTCTAAACAGGAATGGGACCAGACTGGTTACCTGCAAAAACACAGCCTGGAGAGCTGAGAGCTGAGCAAGCCTCACTGGGGTGGCAGCAGCTGCCCAGATTTGTGAGCACTGGGCCTTTATGAGCTGAGCACTTTAATGAGTATGTTTTCTTTAGTGTTTATTTTCACAGAGTCAGGCTGATCTCATGTTCCAAGCATGAAACGCTGGCATGGAAGTGGCATATCTGCCAGTTAAAGTCAACAGTTGATGTGCAGAGAGCAAACAGGATTTCATGTTGTGGTAAAAGCTGAGTTACTGTTTTCTCAAATTCTGTTTTCTTTGTGTCAGACATGTTAAGAGTAAACAGTAAAAGAATTCCATTTTTGCTTGAAAAAAGAAAAAAAAAAATACCCTAATAACCCTAATTCTACAAGTTGAAGAAAAATGTTGTGATGTCTTCCTACTAATGAATAGCTTGAAATGGCCTCTGCAAAAGGTATAATAATAAAATACTCCTGTGGTTTGCACAGTGCTGAAGTGTTAAGGAGGGGAAGAACACACTTAGCTGTGAATGAACAGAATGAAAATCCTCCCTGACATAAACACAGGCAAGGGCAGATTAAGTTCTCACACCAAGCAGGTTCAGCCAGTGTCTAAATCTCACCAACAATAGAACCCCTGCCCTGTGTGAGCAGCCCAGCTCATCCCAGGGCTGATCACATGGATGATCACAGGAGATCACATTTCCACCCATGATTTCCCAGCTTTGGGAAGGGCTGGGCACTCCAGGCTCCCACTGCTCACAAGTGAGCTCAGAACCAGCAGGGCTCAGCCTGAGGAGGCTCAAAAATGCAGAGATTAATGACACCCACCACTGGCACAGCCCTTCTGAGACACCTGGGACACGTCCCAGCCTGGCAGGGAAATGGAACTGCTGACCAAACAGTCCTTTCCACCCCCAGCTTCTGGGGTTTTATGGATTGCCAGTCACACCTAGGGCTGATGTGGCTGTAAAACCCCAGCCAGGCAGGAAAGCTGGCAGGGCAGCTCTGTGGTTTTAGACTTAGCTGTGTCTGAAAGGCTGAAAGGAGGGAGAAGGCTTCAGGGTTGGTGTTGACAGTTGCTTTCAAATATATTCAAAGATGAAATCCAGTTATGCAGACAACAAACTCACCTGGAGTTTGGAGGCTGTGGGACAGATGCAACTGGAAAAACAAACAAAGGAAAAAGGAAAAAGGAAAATAAACCAAATTCCCTCTAAACACCACCTGTGTGGAGGAGAGACTGACACAAAGGTGTTCAAAAGGTTGGCAAAGACTTTTCTGTGTTGCAGGAGGTCCCCAAAACAAGGCAGGAGAGCTCAGGCAGGCTCTGTACTCACTGCTGGCTCCCAGTCCAGTCGAAGCAATTGAACATGGGTTATCCACACCACCTACCTGGCCACTGTGACCCTGACACTGGGGCAGAGCTCCCTCTTTAGTACTTGTTTCTGCATGAGAAACCTTCTTTGTTTCAAGCACAGTAAGTCTAATAAAGCAATAGAAATATTTGTGAAACAGACAGACAGAACTGGTTTAATCTTCCCATCCAAAACCCTGCAAAGGGAGAAGGAAATGCAGCAAAGCAGGTTTTTCAAATCATACACCAATACCCAAAACCTGGGACTGCCCCTCATCTCACTGCATAATCATCAAGCAGATTTGTTATGCTGTATTTTTGTGTCATGGCACCTCTATTTGTTTTAAATTGTGCTCTAGACAGGAACCATTCAAAGTGCAGAGCTGGAAAGCAGAGCTGCTGAGGCACTTTAAATGAGATTTCAAACCAGGTCCCTCTCCACCACCTTCTCCTGTTGGGAAAGGGTGTTCAGAGCTGACATGGCTTCCCCAGGTGTTTCCTACAGGGACAGAGTGTGGAGTGAGCAGTTAATCATGAGTGCACTGGAGTGTCCTGGGGTTCTTGGGTGAAAGCTGTTACAGACATTGAAAAAGTGTTTAAAAATCAGAGCCCCAGTCCTGAGTGCAGGCTGGGTTCACAGGAGTTCACACACCTCTGAAGAGCTTCAGGCCAAAATGTAAGGAGGAGCTGCATCTTCAGGGGCTGCACCTTGCTGGGACTCACTCCTAGGAAAGGCCATGGAAAGTGTGTCCAAACTGCCCTTGGAGTGACCCAGGAAATGCTCCTGAGATGCAAACAGACCTCAGAAGGTGCCCAGGGAAACACCCCTGCAGACACCACCCAGGGATCTCTATCCAGGGGCACTCAGCTCCAGATTTTCATTCTGCATATACAAAGTTAGAGTTGCTCACAGTTCGGAAATAAAAGACTTTTTATCACAACTAACTCACTTATAAATAATTATTTTTGAGAATCCATGTAACAGTGGATGAGAAATCAGATTAGGGGCTTCCAACACTCTGGAAATGCACTGGCAAGTCAAAATGCCTTTTTGTGCCTCGTTTGCATTGTGTTCTCATAAAAGGAAACTGGTCATAGGAACTGGCATTTTTCCACTGGAGGAGGACTGAGGATGAGGAGTTTGTTTGTCTCTCTCTTAACCTGAGGAGGGAACAAATTCAGCAGGTCCTTCTCACAATTACAGATTGGGTTTGGGATGGAAGGAAACTTAAAGCTCATTTCATTCCACCCCCTGCCATGGCAGGGACACCTTCCACTGTCCCAGGGTGCTCCAAGCCCCAGTGTCCAACCTGGCCTTGGACATTCCAGGGATCCAGGACTGGACCCTGTGCCAGGGCCTGCCCACCCTCACAGGGAACAATTCCCTCCTAATATCCAATCTAAACTTACTCTCTTTCAGCCTGCACCTTCTCTCCAGTCCTGCTCTGCACCCACTGCTCTCCCCTGAGGGTGGAGGTTCCCTGCTGCCCCAACCCCAACCCTCCTCCTGCTGTTTTAAAGGCTGATGAGTGTTACTTGCATGCATTTTTTGAACTGTGTGATAAATTCTTGCCCACCTGCTGCCCACAGGTTTCACATCCCTGTAGATAAACTCCTCCACATCACTCTGAACCATGCCATGGAACTGGCCTTGCTGAGTTGGTTTTTTTTTTTTTTTTTTCTACATAAACCTATTAAGTATTAAGAGAAGTTAATCATTAGCTGGCTGGTTGGGCATTAAGACAGAATCCCTCCTTTGTCTCTCAGCGTTATTAAATGCCTTCTGCTTTGAAATGCCATATAAAAGTGATAGATGCCCTTTCCTTAAAAGCCAGGCTTCCAGTTGAGCTATTCCTGATATTAACTCAGCCACAAAGAGCCCTCCTTGTTTAAATATAGCAGCACGAGGCAGATAAGGCTCAGTCAGCCTGGCTGCTGTGCCAGGGCTGCCCTGATAAGGAGCTGCAGGGACAGGGGAGTGTTCCCTGGGCACCATCCCCAGGGGGAGTTGCAGCTGGAGACCAGGGGCAGCATCAAAAGGGATTGAGCTGAGGCCAGAGATACCAATGGTCAAGTGCATTTTTAATAAGGGGGTGGGAGGCTCTGGGCACTTTGAGAGATGGTTTAGAGTAGAAGCTGCTGCTTCAAATGGCTTCAGAGAGAGCAAACCCCACCTGTGTAGACAGAAAAACTGGATGTGTGTGCCCATGTGTGGCGTTTATCCTTCTGGCTAGGTTTATCCTTCTAGCTGAATTTGTCCTTCTGAGTGGGTTTATCCTTCTGGGTGGGTTTATCCTTCCAGCTGCGTTTACCTTCTAGCTGAGTTTAACCTTCCATTTGGGTTTAACCTTCCATTTGGGTTTAACCTTCCAGGTGGGTTTAACCTTCCAGGTGGGTTTAACCTTCCAGGTGGGTTTAACCTTCCAGCTGGGTTTAACCTTCCAGCTGGGTTTATCCTTCCAGCTGAGTTTAACCTTCTAGCTGAGTTTAACCTTCCAGATGGGTTTATCCTTCTGGGTGGGTTTATCCTTCTGGGTGGGTTTAACCTTACAGGTGGGTTTAACCTTCCAGTTGGGGTTTATCCTTTCAGTTGGGTTTATCCTTTCAGTTGGGTTTAACTTTCTACTCAACATCTGTGTTCAGAGAGCCTCAGGACTGCTTTCAGAAGCACTGCCATCTCCTCAAAAAACACACAACACACAGAGTTCTAAACAAGAAATGAGTGAACAGGGAGGCAGAAAATCAGGGCTGAGAGAAAGAACAAGCAAATCCCCTTCCCAAATCACTTGAAAAAAAAAAAGTTTCTCCCCAGAGGAATGATAAACTATATTTTTTGCCTAGCAGCTTTTACAAGGTGAAAGTGTTGCTCAGGAGAATAAATGCCTGCTTTGTGTGGCCCCCCTGGAACCAGGAGGCAGTCAAGTCTGGGCTCAGCTAATGTATAATCTATATTTACATGTCAAAATCCCCCCTTATTTAGGTTCTTGATTTACAGCCCCTAGTTTTCATAAAAATCACTCATTCCTAGTGAAAGAATGCAGAGCAGATTTATAGGATCTGCATTATGCCTTAAATCTTAATAGCATTTTTAAAGCATTTTTATGACTCGTCCTAAGTAATGTTTTCCCTCTATTTTTTTCAAGGCATTACTGTGTAAAACCAAATACAAATCCTCACCTTAAAAACAAGATCATTTCAACCAACCCTGCTGGCATCAACCCTGCTGCAATGCCAAACCTTCTCAGCAATGTCCTTATAAGCCTCTGTTTTCAAGCATTCATTGCTTGAATGCAAAATGTGCTTTTCACCAAGGTTTGCCTGATAAGATCTCAACCTGCATGGGCAGTGAATTTGTTTTCACCATCACAGTCAAAATAAAATAAATCTCTGGAGGCTGCTGTGAGGTGGATGAAGGCAAAGGGTCTGATTCTGTGCCTTCTCCCCCGCACCAGGCTGTTCTTTGCTTTGATAAATCTGTTTGAAATATATGTCAGCTCAGGTTCAGCCCAGTCCAGAGCAGAAATATCCCAAGCCCATTAATCACAGGCACAGACACAAAAATGCTGGCTGGGCTCGTGTGTTTGCACCCATGGATGTGCCCAGCACTGCAATGTTGGTTCTTAACCAGCTCTCTCAAGAACTCTCAACATTTAGAAAGAAATTTAAATATTATCAAAGAAATCAATAGTTCAGTGGTGTGTCCCAAAGTGGTTTTGTAGGGAATGAGTTTCTCAAGCATTTCTTTAGGAAACCAAGCACCAAGAGTTAATATGATTTGGGGGAGAGCTCAGAGCTCCTTCCAGTGCCCAGGGGGGCTCCAGGAGAGCTGGAGAGGGAGTTGGGACAAGGGCATGGAGAGACAGGACAAGGGGAGTTGGCTTTAAACTGAAACAGGAGAGGGATGGATGGGATTTTGGGAGGGAATTGTTCCCTGTGAGGGTGGGCAGGCCCTGGCACAGGGTGCCCAGAGAAGCTGTGGTTGCCCCTGGATCCCTGGAATGTCCAAGGCCCGGCTGGAACAACCTGGGACAGTGGAAGGTGTCCCTGCCCAGGGCAGGGGGTGGCACTGGGTCCCTTTTAAGGTCCCTCCCAATCCAAACCACTCTGGATTCTGTGACTTCCCCTGACAGAACCAACAATGATTGGGACCAAAGAAGTGTCCCCACAGTCTCCTTGGCCACAAGCCGAGGATTTCTTTAGAGAATATATTCTAACCTCTGGTGACTTAACCTGAAAGTGTCCAAAGGAAATGGAAAATATCTGTTTTACACTGGATTATTGCAAGCTAGAGTAAGTATACCTAAAATGCTATCAATAGAGAAAGAAAAATAAGTTGAGAACAGCAAATGTTTCCAGTAAATTCTAAATATACTTTAGGATATCTTGAATAACATTTCAAACAACTCAGAATATTCTCCCAATATATCAAGTATTTACTCTGGATCCAGTCTTGTAACCTGCATTCATATGAGAGTCTCATCCATAGTAACTGGGACTACTCAGTTGAGTACACAGTTTTAAAGCCTGCTGTTATTCCGTTAAATGCTTTAAAATTAAAAATTTCCATTTACAATAGCATTGGATATGAGAAACAGGTTTTAAAACACCAGTGTCCATTCCAAGCTGGTCAAAATTTACAGATAAAAATCAATCATAAACACAGCTATTACCCTGGCAATGGATATTTCAACATACTTCATTGAAGTGTATGAAATTTTGTGTAAACAACAATTAAATTCAATATGTATATGCATAGAAAAATACCATTAAAATAAACCATTGCATTATGACAATTTATATTAAAAATACATTCTCCTCAGGGTATTTATTAAATAGCCACAAAGTCTGACCTAATGGCTGGTAGGTACTGAAAAGCTAATCATATTTTGGATACCTACATACCACTTTTAAATCCCCCAAAGAGGTCACCACCAACAAGTAAATAAACCCCAAATTCCTGCCTCCTACATTCCCACTGACAAATAAACTTTGATATTTGTATACAAACAGTTAAGCATATTCTGAGAGGAGCATAAATAAAGAAAGAAAAAAGAAAACCCCGAGGACTTATCAACAGAGCTGAAATTGCTTCCAGACATCCAGCATTAATAGCACACACCTGCTTTAACAGGTACCAACTTGAGCTGTGATTATACAACATTCAGAGTTCTTGGCTTTGGTCAGCCATGGTTAAACAGATGCTGAAAATGGAATATGTGAAGAGTGGTGCTGGAACATCCTGAGACTGTGTGCCAAACACTTGAGTTCTTCAGGCTACTCCTCCAGACCTTCATTTTGCTGCTCTTCAGCAATTTCCAGTGATTAAAGTGGAAACCTGAGTGCAGTTTCTGTCCTTGGCTGCATCTTTGCAGTGAGTAGGAAACAACCAGGAAATCTGCCCTGAGTTTCCCCATGCAGGGCAGGCAGTGGGGGTCACACCAGCCACAATTCCTGTCTGCTGTCTTCCTAAAAGTGCCCAACAGACTCTAGATCTTATATCAGTTGGATAAAGAGAGAGAGAGATATCTTATATCAGTTGGATAAAGAGAGAGAGAGATATAAGATACCAGTTGTATATCTTGTATCATTTGGAACAGCTCCATTGGGACAGGCTGGATAAATACTCTCCCAAAACAGAGCAGGCAGGTGACAAAGTTCTGCCCCCCAAAACCCAAAGCTGTACATTCCGGCCTCTTCACAGAAAGAGAATTGTCTCCAAAGCCACGACTGGTCACATTTTCTCCTGATTTCCAGTATCTAGACTCAAGTGCCTGATAGAAATCTCTCCCTGATAAGGTCAGGAGAGGAGGCTCCCCAACAGGCTGTGAGCCTCCATCCCTTGAGGTTTCCAAGACCAACCCTGCACAACCCAGTGTGATCCCAGAGCTGAACCTCTCAGAGCAGGTTGGACAAGAGCTCTCCTGGCATCCCTTCCAGCCTGGATTGCCCTGAGTGCTGAGAAATCATTCTCCCTCTCTCCCCTGTACTCCTGCCCCAAAATCAAGCCTTCTCTAGGAATATTTTCATTTGTGCCATAATATTTTCTTCAGGAAGTCTTCTGACACTGAATTAAAAGTTCAGTGTGAGAGGGAATTACGTCTTTATGAACACTGTCAGCTATCTCACACTTTCACTGTTATTCCATTACTGTCACAATCCTTTTTCCTCCCCAGAGTGAGAGCTGCCAGCTCCAGCTTCCAAATGACCATTGTAATGAAACACTTGATTTTCAGATGTTCATTGAAACAGGAAATATTTTACACCCTCTGAACTTTCCAATAGCTCAGGAGCACACTTTTTCCCTCTTGACAGGAGTTTCTAATAGCTCAGATGTGTGATGTGTGTGGAGGAGTTTCTGGCTGAGCACGTTGGGATACCTGGATGCCAATTGAAAGACAACATCTCTTCAGATAAACTAGAGAATGTCATTTATACAGGCAGTGAAAATATATTTTTCAGACATAAAACTAGAGTGTAAGAGGCCGTGAGATGCCAGTCAACCTTCTGCCCTTGGACAATCAATCTGTGCTACTCCCAGTAAATGTGCACCTCGGTTTTTTTAAAAATAAAACTTCTGTGGTACAGATTCCAAAATCTCCCTTAGAAATTTTGAATTCAAGAGGTAAGGACATTATAACATGCTCTGATGGTTTTGGCTGTTGCTGTTATTTGAAATATGTCCCTTTTTTGCTCTGTTTTCTATTTTTTTGCCTGTGCACTATGCAATGGGGCGACCTTGTGCTAAATAGATGTGATTACAGCACTGCCTCAGTGCCCTGTGCACCTGGGGAAAGCTGTCCCTGCCAGCCTGGCAGCTGAAGGGTTGAGCCTCTTGACCACTCAGAGCTGAACATTCCCTTGGCAGGAGACAATCAGCAAGGACAAGCAGGGGCAGGTAATGGGCCTCAGAGACAGAACCTGTCAGAGCACGAGTTACTGCTGCTCTGGGACTGCATGAGCTCACACATTCCTCTCTTGAAAGCTTCTTTTTATTAAGTGCACACCGTGGATTCCTCGGAGCTAGCACTCCCTTTCTGGCTCCATCCCACCTGGAGTGGGAATCAACCACTTCAGAGGAAGCTTTCCTGGGGATGATGAGGGAGGTATTGGCTAATTCCTGGTGCTCCCAACCTTCAGCTGCTGGCCCAGGGCTGGCTCAGGGGCTGGGGATGTGCTGGCCCCATTGCAGGAGCACAGCCTGGCATTGCAAAGGTCTCCTGAGAGGTTCTGAGTCAGCAGAGGCACAGCAGGGCTCCAACCTGAGTCACCAACACAGCCACAGAGAGGCTCTGGGAGTCAGGAGGGAGGGATGCTGGGCTGGGAGGGACACACAACGGGAATTCATCCTGCAAGAGCTTGGAGGGGGAAAAATAGGTGGTGGATGCAATGGCAAAGCCAATATTGTTCAGAGATTTAACAGCTTTGGTGGCCAGAGTTCACTGTGGGGCTCACAGGGATCTCCAGGCTCCTGACTTGGCTCTGACATCCTCACACAGTGAGATCCTTCAGAGACACAACAGTTTTAGCTGCAAGATCTGGTGGTTTTTTTGGAATCAGATGCCAAAGGAAACCTAGAGGAAAGGTGGAGAGGGACTTTTTTACAAGAGATTGTAGTGACCGAACAAGGGGAAATAGCTTCAAACTGAAAGGGAGTAGGTTGAGATGGGATATTAGCAAAAAATTCTTCCCTGTGAGGGTGGTGAGGCCAGAGAAGCTGTGGCTGCCCCTGGATCCCTGGAAGCGTCCAAGGTCAGGCTGGATCTGGCTGAGAACAACCTAGATTTTAAATTTGGACTCAAAATGCTACCAGAGGAAAATTATAAGGAGTAACAATCCCCAATCAACTCAGTTCTATAAAGATCATCCAATTGTAGTATGTTCTACTCACAAGTTTTTTGTATTAATACAATTCCACAGAGAAAAATGGAACTTAATAGAGGAAACCAGGTCCAGCTTAGACCAAGGTGTTTCACTAAATGCAGTCTTTGCATTTAATCAATATTAAAATAACTGTCACTAAGCTGTTGTGCATTTGTGCATGCCTGATTTAGTGAGGATGAACAGAATTTAACTCTCTGCATTTCAACATAAGTCTCAAAGGCTTGAGAGGGATTTTTAATCCCTGAACAGCAGATCTCACCCTGATTCAAAACCATATGCACCAAAAAAATCCCCAGGTCCCACTGACCCATATACCTAAAAGTTGTCACCAGAAAATCATTCTGCTGCTTAGATGCCAAAAAAGTTTGGTGAATTTTGTGTATTTTTTTTAGCCAAAGTTGAGCCAGACAGCACTGGAAGGACCAGGGCCAGTACAGTGAGCAGTGATTAAATGTGTAAGCAGGGGGGAATGGGGCTACATCCACTGTGCCCACACACGTGGGAGCAGAAATTTGGGAGCTGGGTGCCCCTGGCAGTGGAAGATGCTGTTGGGATCACCCTACCCAGGGGCCAGATCTGCTCCTGAGGCCTTAAGTTTGAGCTTTCATGTTTTCAGATTCTGTGCTGCCCAGGGGTGCAGTTCTGAGCTCACATTCAGTGTCAGTCAGCTCTGCACAGAGCAGAGAGACAAAACAAATTCTTTTCCTGGAAGGACCAAGGACAACTTTCAGGCCCAAAAGCACAAACAAGGGTGGCTGAAGGGAGGAACAAGAAGGATGGGACCTCACAACTTGAAGCTGTAATTGGACAATTAAACCCCAATATGCAAATGGACCAAAACTTATAAAAATGTAAGCCCTCATGACCAGTCATCCATTTTGTGACCATTTTGGATCCACCTTGGGTGTAGCCCTGGCCAGGCCCTGTCCTGCCCAAAGGGGATCCTGGAGGCCTTTTATTAAATCCCTACTTTATTCTCTATCTCTGTCCAGTCTCTGTTTCAGATCAGCCTTCCCCAGGCATCACTCCCACCTGGCTTTGGCCAACAGAAAAGTCCTCAGCTCCTCTCAGGATGGATGGCTACAAGCTGAAGCCAGGCCAGTCCTGTCTGCAGAGGCAGCATGCAGGTTTTTAGCAGAAATTGTAATTTTAAATGAGGTTCTAAATCTGGGGAGGGCGTCTAAGGGCCGACCTCCTGCCTGACCAGAAACAGGGGCAGACGTGGGATCATGTGGCACCTTGGGAGACAGACTGGCTTTTCCACTTCAGGAATTCATGTATATCAAATATGAACTTCATTTTTCTCCTCTCCCACTGTCCAGAGATGTCAGAAATCAGTATAATTGCACAGACTGTCAAGACTCCCTGGGAATGATGTGTATTTTCTCTCTTTCTCTCTCATACAGAACCCATCTTCCCTCTGAATAATTACTGCCAGAGCTGAATCAGAGCCTGCCAACGTTGCAGAAAAGAATCCAACCCTCTTCTATAAACTTTCAAAACAAATATGACTTCACTTTGCTGAATTCATTTTTTTTCTTAATTTTTTTACATCCACTGTCATTTGATTCTCTTTGAATAACTTGAATGAGGCGTGGTACTCAGGGAATCTTTGGGCAGACCCTCAGCTGGTGTACAACTGCCTTCAGAAAAGCACTGCTCAGTTACATCCTGAAGATGCCTCACAGTGAATTTGAAAAGCTCTCTTGGAGATTATTCACCTCATGTGAATGCCACTGCTCCCACCAGCTATGTCATTTTAAGGATTTTAGCTGGTAAGTCAGAGGACAGACAATAGGATGGGACAGACCCCAAGCAATTAACTCTTCACTTGGTTTTATTACTGAATCCTGAACTGGACTCCCACAGGGAACCTGTAACATGTTAGTCAAAGGAAAAAAAGGCCAAACTTTAAATAATTAAAAGTTTGGAAGATGAAATGAAACAGCAGCCTATGATTTGCAGGCAGAAACTATAAGAAAAACCCAACAAAACAAAATAAAACCCAAAAAGACATTAAATGAAACCTTTAATCCTAGCAAAGTATTCATTCTGAGATAATTAGTGCCATAAAACCCTCTGACACTGACAAGAGAACTGTCTTCAAAAGTCCCATACGTCAGCAGCTTGGAACTGGAGAGAGGAGCTGGCAAGGATGAAATCCTGCAGAGATGGGAAAAGAGGGAAGATTTTGGAGGGAGCTGAGCCTTCCAGTGTTAGGTCATTCCTCTGTGAAAACATGTTTTCATCTATAAGAGACTGGAAGAGGAAAAGGATGGGGAAGATTTGCCAGGAAAAAGCCAGTTCCTCCTGAAAATAAGAAACCAGTGGGTAAAAAAAAAAAAAAATAGCAACAAACTGGACCTTGGAAGGCATTTGGGACAAATGTCAGCAACACAAGGTGATTAAAACTGAAATCCCACAATTCCTTACTCATAGTGCATCAAGTGCAGCAATCTAAAAACCTCCTGCTGGGGTTCCTCTGCTCTTCCCAATTACAAACCTTTCTGAGACACACAAAATTAAGGTTGTCACTGTCCTCTGCTCCAGCCCTGCTCGTGTTGGCACTTCCCCAAAGATGACAGTGACTCTTGGAGCACAGCAGAGTTCGGTCCCTGCTCCATAATCCTTGGGTGTGGTTTGTGTTCCTGGGAATTGACACCTGCTTTGAACAGAGACAAGGCTGGCTGAGATGTTCAATCACCTTCTCACCCTCTGTGCACTGGCTAAGAAGGTTTAGACTGACAGATAAATACTCTTGCCAAGATTCCAAAGCCTCTTTTCCTCTCCAGGAATATTGTTAAAAGCCCCCTAAAAGTGGTGTCCATCAGTCCTGCCTGTTGGGAAATTTCCCTGTCCTGGGAAAATGCTCCCCAGTCCATGCTGATGTTGATTTCCTACTGATTAGTTATTCCTATATAAATTCAGATAAAAATGACTTTGGCATCTTCTTCCTGAACATTCCATATGGCAAAGGGATGGACTCCTCAGCACCTCATTTTGTTGATGTGTTTTTAAATGTTTTTAACAGTTGCAATAGTTAAACATGTCTATAACAAATAAAAATTTGAAACAAAACTATTTGGGTATTTTTCCCTTTTTTTCCCATCGAGTGTGATTTTGTACTTCAGAAGTCACATAAATACTTTGATATACAGAGGGGTAGTGCCCCAGGTTAATGCAGAAACACTTTTCCTTCTGCTGCTCCAACACAGGACTCACTTTGCAATTTCTGTGTGTGCATTAGATCTGCTCCCAGCACTCTCTAGGGAGCAAATCTCCCCTTTACTCTCAATAATTAAGAGGCACAGATCCTTCAGCACAAAAATAAACTGAACCAGACCTCACCACAACCGAGTTCTGAAGCAAACCCCATTTTTCTGGTATTAGATGCAAAATAAATCTTTAAGTCACACTTATTAATGCATTTTCAAGCATTTCCTTTCCTTTCTGCCAAATCAGAACAGATTTCAAGTGAGCTGTGACCTTTAATGACAACATTTACTCCTACTTTTATAAGAAAACTGGGCACTCTCAATGCCCTTCTTTCTTTTCCTGTAGCTATTTCTAGCTGATGCTAAAAAATCCATATCTGAGCTCATTCCTGCTCGGTGCTGCCTGGGAGCTGCCAGGACTAAAAACAGGGAAAGAAAAGAAAGAGACTGAAAATTGGGAAAGGAAAACCCGGGCCCTTTGGCTGAGGTGATTTCACTGTGAGAGATTTCACCGTTCCCAACCCTCTCCATTCGCTGATCTCTGCTGCCCTCTCCTGCAGCAGCTGGAAAATGAGTAACTTGAGTTATTCAGTGAAATAACTCGGTATTATTAAAGCTGCTGTGGTGAGGTGTTTAAACTCCGAGGGGATGGGGCAGGAGTTTTAGGAGTAGGGAAAATTTAAGCTGGAAAATTTAAGTGCTCATGACTTAAGTGCTCCTGTATTGAGCACAGCAAGGGGAAAAATAATGATAATTTCAATAATGTTAAAATGATAATGATAATGCTGATAGTGATAACAGTAATTATAATAAAAATAATAGGAATTATGGGAATAAATTAAATAATAATATAATCATTAAAGTTGGAAAAGACATCCAGGATTAACAAGCCCAGCTTTTGATTTGAACCCACCATGCCCACTAATCCAGATTGTCTCCAAGTGCCATATCCACTGCTTTTTTGAGCACTTTCAGGGATGGTAGCTCCACCACTGCCCTGAGGAGCCTGTTCCAGTGCTTAACCACTCTTTCATTAAAGAAATCTTTCCTAATATCCGACCTGAACGTCCCCTGGTGTAGCTTGAGGCCGTTCCCTCTCCTCCTGTCCCTGTTCCCTGGGAGCAGAGCCCGACCCCCCCGGCTGTCCCCTCCTGGCAGGGACTTGTGCAGAGCCACAAGGTCCCCCCTGAGCCTCCTTTTCTCCAGGCTCAGCCCCTTTCCCAGCTCCCTCATCCACTCTTCCTGGGATTTACATCCTTGAATTCATTTAAGATGTTATCACAAAGCTCTGGAGTTTCACAGAAACACAAATGTTTCAAAAGTTCATCAAACAGGAAAAAAGTGGAGGAATGGGAAAGAGGAAAAAAAAAATGGGCTTTGCAAATTAATCTCGTGGCCGAGGAATTTGCCTGCAAAGCACTCAGAAAGGATAAACAGATGATTTCAGTTCAGTTCAAAGAATGTGCCTTGGCCTTTTTGATGAGATGGTTGTGGCATAAAATAAGAATAAACTCCCTCCACACTGGTTTGGTCCTACTGGGAGAAAAAGCTGCTACCAGCAAACATCACATCCAGGTGATCTCTGACAAATTCCCTCCCTGCTCTCTTTCCATATCAGCCAGGCTGCTTTTCCTTGCATTAATCTGCCTTTCAGCTGCCTTTTAATCAAAGCCAGGCTTAACTTTGCAGTGGAAAAAGAAAGCAGATGCTGAGGTAAACCACAAGAGTAGAACTGGAAGAAACAGTCAGAAAGGAAAGGCTCCTTGGCTTGATAAGGATTTAAGAACTATTTTTCTAGAGGGAAGGGAGAAAGAAAATGCTCCATTTTTTTTCCAGCTTGGAAAAACAACCAGGCCTGCCTTCTTTTCCCAAATGTAGGAAGCATGGGCTGGTTTGTACAAGATTTTGCATGTGCCAGCTCCTATTTAGTAGTGCAACATAGAAAAGGCAAAAAATCAATGCTGACAATTTGAAAATCAATCTTCAGATTGTGGAAATGAAATTTTTGTGCTGTCAGCAATTAAGGAACAAGCAAACAAGTGCTCCAAACAAGCAAACAAGTGCTCCAAACAAGCCAACAAGTACTTCAAATCAATGTTCTAGGGAGGGATTGTGTGCAAACACCCAGAGACTGAGATCCAGTATTGCCATTACTGTAGGTGCCAGTTAAAATTCCAGATGCAAGAAATTATTGAAACAGAACACAGGAGGAAAGAAAATAGAACACAGTAGGAAAGAAAAGACTCAGATACTTGAGGAGAGGGAGAGATTTGTGTTGGTTTGGTTGGTTGGTTGGTTTTTTGGTGTTGTTCGTTTTTGGGGGTTTTTTTGTGGGGTTGTTTTTTAATTTTTGTATTTGTTAATAAATGTTCTACGTACCCAAGGCAATTTTCTTCTGCAAAAGCAATGTGGTTGGTTACCAAACCACCAAAAAAAAAGTTCATTTAGGAGTCAGGAAGATAAGACCAAAAGCTTGTCTTGAAAAAAATGACATCTGCAGCAGCAACCTTGCTGGTTTTTCCTAGTACAAGCAGACGCTGGAGCTGAAACAGCACAGAAGAATTATACAGTAAATCTAGAAAAGATACAGAGCTGTGGAGAAGCTCAAAACTTTCTGAAATAGCTGCACTTTCCATAAAACACCAGATGAACTTGCCTCTTATATAAAGCATCACTAGAGACAGAAACCAAAAAGGTGAAAAGAGGTTCTTGTATAAAATTCACAAACCATGCTGAAAAAAAAAATATTTCCAGTGGGTCACCAAATGACACCATTATTCACAAGCCTGTGGTTGGATTCCAAAAGCAGGGGAAAAAAAAAAGATTTACTCAGTAGGGCCATAAATATGAAACCAGCTTGGAAAAATGACCACACACCTAAAAAAAAAAAAAAAAAACAAAAAGGCAGAAAGATGACCCCTTTTTTGCAACTGAAATTTGCTGCCTGTAGCTTTTTATTAGTTTTATTAGCTTTTATTAGCAAGTGAAATAAAAGCCAGACAAGTCTGTCTAATATAACTCTATTATCTCCTGCTACACAGGGTGAAAAGTAATAACACTGCATTTTTTTTCCAAATCACCTGTTGGCACCTGTTTTGCCCAATGTATAACACTATCACTCAATAAACCCCTGGAAAGCAGCCACAGAACCAGGGCTTGCCAGGGGAAACCTTCCTGACCTGCAGCCTCCCTTTGCTGAATGAGGTAGCCGTGACAATGACATGGAAAAAAATAAAATAATGTATTTTCAACTTGGGGATCTGATTTCCAGAAAGAAAAAACCTTTAAGTTGGGCCAAGAAAGTCACACTGGAGAAGTATTTAACAGCCTTGCCTTCACCACCTGCTGGGTTTGGTCTGACAGGAACTCTGGATTTCCCCACAGCATCTGCTCATGAGCTGCTCCCATCACCCACAATTTTCCTTTGGATGCTGCATTTGCAGGGAAGGAGGAGAAAACAGCAAGCTAGAGGGGGAAGTTTAACCTATTAACAATTTCAGTGAACAGCATGGAAATAAAAGTTAGCATCACCTAATTGTAATTGCTTCTCTAAGATATTCAAGACTGAAATAAACTCACCTCTTACCTTCTGTGATTGAATTTTAAATGTGCTGCCCTCCTCCTCTGAGGATTCACACTTCTCCTTTTCTTCCAAGTTGTTACAACAAAGCCAGAAAGCCATTTTAAATCTCAAACCAGAAAAACCCCACACTAATAGCAAATTAAATAGAAACCCTAGAATTTATATTAAAAAAATCCAACTTTAACAATTAAAATTTAGATCTCTATTTGAGCTACATTTGCATGTTTTCTGGTTTTGTTCTGCCAGAGAATCAGATGGATGAGGTGCCAGTTGTAATCTCTCAAAATGTGCCTATTTCTTCTACCTGGATGTTAAATTTTACCCTTTCCTGTATTTTCCCCTTTAATTGGTCATTCCACACCCAGCTCATCACAACTTAATTTGTTCAGATGGGCTGAGGAGGCAGGAGAACAAGAGAGAGCAGGGAAGAGTTCTCTATTACAGGAGGCTGGGAGCTTTCTGATAATCAATTCTTTACAACTGTGTTTATATAACTTTTATATTTATATAAATATATAAATATTTATATATTTATATAATTCTTTAGGCTGTGTTTATATAACTCCTGCCCCTGTTTGTTACTATTAAAATTTGCAGGAAATCACTTCAATTGTCAATTAAGTTGTGAGGATGCATTTTGGTAGGAGAGCTTGATTCACTATATGTAATAAATACTCATCAGAAACCAGGCATGTTTCAAGAGGTGGATGTTGTCTTTTGATTAAAGGAGCAAAATATGAGAGGGAGAAAAGCACTTTGCACATGGACAGCAAAATTTGGCTGCATTTTCTGCCAAGCTCTGCCCATCCTTAGGGAAGGCAGGATTCAGATCTGCAAAGGGAGTTTGTACTGTCCTTCCACAGAAAAGAACTACAACAAGTTCAAATCCACTAGTCTGCTTGTAAAAACATTAATTTCATGTTTTTAAGGTGTTTCTTTTCCCCTGGAATCAACAGGAGTGGACAAAATGCACTTTGCCTGTGAGATCCCAGCTACACAAAGCAATGACAACACACCACTAACCGGCACAAGGGGGTGTGAAGTCAGAAAAGAATTGAAATCAGCTTGGGAAATGAACAGATATTGACTTTGCAATTTAACCTTTCAGTATTCCAGCCTTTGGAGAGGTGAGAACACAGCTCTGCTGAACCCCTCTGTGAACACCCTGGATTAAAGCTGTCACTTTTAAGCAAAATGCTTTTGCCTTGAGTATCTGCAAACACCTCAGCAGCACCCACCTCCTGGTTTTGTTTTTGCCATTCTCCCACCCTCCCACTCCTTTTAATAAGGCTTCTTAATAAAAATAAGGATGGCAAAAGGAATAACTCTTTCCTCATCCTTATTCTTCCTCATTCTTATCTTTCCCCTTCCTCATCTTCAGTGTTTAAGTAGAAACTGAACAATTTAGTATTCCCAAATCAAAAATATCAGCAGGTCACCATCAGTCTCATTAAAGAATTTTATGCCACTGCTTGGATCTATGGGTATAAGGTTTTTTTACCCTGGATTCATCAGTGAATGGTTCACATAAACAAAGTTGTGATGAATTACTCTGAGAAAGAAATAATTACAAACCCCCCCAAACTCTGCTGTTTTGTAAGCTATTATTATTCTCCTTCTCCTCAGCAATTAAATTTTTAGTTAAACTTTTAGAATACAATTTTGGGCAGCAAGTGATTATCCAAACCAAATCCCCATTGAAGAATTTGGAAATTGTCCTCATTTTCTGTCTCCAGAGTCAGCTGCACCAAAAATGATCTCTCAGATTATTTGCTCAGACACTCAAAATCAACAGTCTGGGCCAGGTTTCTTGATGTATAATAAATGCCTCTCTCTGGCTGCAGTGTCTCTAAACTGGCAGACTGCATTTTAATAAAAGCAAATGATAAATAATTTGCAATACAGCACTAATCATTTTTACACTGCAATCAAGTATTTCATGTTGTCATTTTCCCTAATTATTCCCCCTGAACCAATTCACTGTATATGTGTGTGTAAACACATCCACACACCATTAAACTGAATATTTTGAGAAGTACTTCAGAAACTGACCCAAGTCAGGCAATTTCAGACACTGTTGGTCAATATGTTTAATTTACAGGCTGCCTTTATTGTGAAACACATCGTGATCCAATTAAAACTCTCATTAGGGCCTGCCTGTACTGAAGCTAAGCTGAAAGAGCATTTTCTAGACTTTTCACTGACAGAATAAGTAAATTCACTACCATAAAACTGAAATAATTGGGACTTTTTTAAAGAATCACATCAGGAACTGTAAAGAAATAAGCCCATTTTTAAAATTCAGCTCTGCCAGAGGAGCCCCATGACAAAATTCACTGTCAGCTTCCCTCGGGCTGTACAAGCACCAGTGGAATGTGAGCACACAGATGTGGAGAGAAACTGCCTGTGGGACTGACTGAGCTCCAGAGGTGGACAAATTTCAGATGCTGCACTGAACTGAAGACAATTTATGCATCCCTGCAGACTCAATCTTATGCTTCTTTTTTTTTTTTTTTTTTTTTTTTTTTTTTTTGTTTTTTCTCTTGGTTTTTTTTTTTTGTTTTTTTTTTTTTTTTTTTTTTTTTTTTTTTTTTTTTGTGTTTTTTTTCTATTGGTTTTTTTTTTTGGTTTATTTTTGTTGTTGTTGATCATGGAAGGCCAAAATTATTCATATAAAACAAAGAGGGGGGTAACCAGCACTAGTTGTGCCACAAGATTTTCTCCAATTTGAAGATCCTCATCTAGACAACCTAAATCCCCAAAAACTTCCTTATTTCCAACGGTCCTGGCCTTTTGTAAAAAAATATTTAAACAGTTATTGAATACTCTGCTCTGCTAATCAGATATCCCAGTTAATAAACTCAGGGCTAGTGTTCAAGGACAAATGCATGAAGAATCTCTGTGTATTGACCTGCAAACACCATTTTACCATTTCCTCACTGCCAAGGATGGTCAAACACAGGTTCCAGAGTTGTGGCTTCACTGCTGACAGAAGCTTCAAAATGCAGATTATAAGCTACAGTATTCACAGTGCTTCAAGGAAGGAATTCTCAAAGGGGTTTAAAGGAGTTGAAATCATATTTATTTTAAAAATTCATTCATTCACTGTCTAGGCTGTGAGAACAGAAGGGGAGGGGGTTTCTTTCATCACTTATTTCTGTGCTTTTCAAAACTCAGGATGTGCAGACCGTGTCCTGCTTTAATTTAACCCACACAAATTTCATGTTTGCTGCTAAAGTCTGGGAACTAATACTGCTCAAACACCAAGTTTCATTAGGACTAATATGGAAAATGTGACTCAGATGTACAAAGGATAATCACTTCCTCTATTAAACCCAGCCCTGAGCATTGCTCCTGTCCAGAAGGCAAAATTACAACAGTTGCACAAGCAACACTCAATTCCAGGACAACAGATGATGGGTTTGTATTAAATCAAGACACACAGAGATTTTAAAAATATTTTTATTATTGTAATGAGACTGTAATATTATCTAAATAAACTTTTCAATCACTATTACACTCTATTTTCCTCAGCAAGGTTCCAGTTGGGAATGCCACAAAGTATCCTGCAACCTGCACACTTAAAAGTTTATAGAAACATTCGGTAATAAAAGGCTTTTGCAATATGTTGGTTTTTTTTAAAAAAAACCCATCAGAGTTATAAATCCAAGTGTAGACTGAAGTAGATTTATTTCAAAGACCCACTGACAAACAGCTTCTGTCAAAGAACAGAAGGGTTTGCTCACAACAACTCTGTGGGTGCCTTGTCCACAATATCAAAAGCAGGAGAAGGGACTGAGCAGAGTTGTAGCAATCAGTGTGAGCCTGAATTTAGGCCACTGCTAATTACAGTTAATTCTGCTTAATTCTGCTCCTCATACTTAAGGCAAATTTCCTTGTATACTCATTTTCCCAAGCCAAAGCAACAACATAAGCACAGTTCACAGGACACTGAACAAAAGGTATTTTATGGTTATTTATGTAAGAAGTGGCAAGAACAAACACAACACATTGCAGTTGTAACTCCTACTTTTCTGCTTAGAATGATGAAACTCTTTTTCAGTTTGTATTCAAAAAGACTTGAACAATCCACCCTTTCCAATTTTATCAGAAACATTATTTGAGATTTGAACCAAAAGTTTTCTGGAGCTGGAGATGTCCCAAAGCTGATGGGCTAAATGTGGAGTTCTCAATACATATCCATGAATCCTTGAACAAAAGGAGAGTCCAATGCATTGTTACTGCAAGTACACAACACAAAAAATACATTCAAGTGAGAGACATTTTATAGGATTCTTTCCACGACAACAAACTCAACTTCAGTAGCTCCAACAAGCTGGGAAAAAATGAGAACTTGGTTTTTTAGCCTAAATGCCACAGTCTTCAGTTTGCAAGGGCAATGTACCATCAGCACCCACAACTCAGCTGTAAAATTTCTCCTCAGTAATACACGGAAAACTCACATCTGACATCAGAAACAGTAAAACAAACAAGTACTGAAATACTGGGAAAAAATCAGAAAAGAGGTTTTTGGTGGCATCCTTGTGTATGTGGACCATAAGATATGTCAGCAGGAGAATTATCTCATGAAAAAAACATTGTTCTGGCTTTGCACAATGCTCTTTTCACCTTTTGTTAAGCAGACATTCAGTAACAAAACAGTGACTGGGGACAGCACCAGCAGTGTCCTGACCTTGCTGCTCTGGAGGTAAAACCTCCTCCCATCCTTTGACAGGCAGAATTCAGTCCCCAGGGTGTGCAAGGAGTGCACATTGAAAATAAAATGGAGTAAAACAATCCCTTAACTGAAAAAACTGACCTTTTATGGATTTCTGGAATGTTAGGAGAGCAACATTTGTAAGTGAACCTGTTAAAGATTCCATCCCAGGCAGCTATGGAAGTGACAATACAGTGAATTGATTTAAAATAACGGTAATTTTAAACAAGAAATTGGACTGAAAAAAACATGATATTCCAGGAAAGAACTGTGTGTTTTGTGATCTCTGTTTATTTTTAAATATATTTATATTTTTACAGTAGAGACTCAATCATTTTTACATATAAATACAACAGCACTGAAGTTCTATTAAGATTTGATTTTTAGAAGTAAATGGACCAGACTTTTTCACAGGTATGGAACTCTTTCAGAACGTTTTTAAATTCAATTCTTGCTACAGTTGAAAAAGTGGAAATATTATTGTATAATTTTATCATAAGCTTCTTTCCCCTCTTGTGAAAGTGAAGACAAATTTAACAAAAGGCAACACCACAGTTCTTAGTCCTGACTTTGAACACATTTAACAGCATTTACCCAAATCACACAGATCAGCTATTACAGTGATTCAAGAGAAAAGTGTATTTTCATCACCCAGTGCAATCCCAGTCTGCCAGAGAACCTCACAAACACAGAATCCTCACTCCTGGGTCACCTCCTCCTCCTTTGGCTGTTTGAGCTCAGCCAGAAGCTCCTTCCCACTTTCTCCTGCCTTTGAGGCAAAGAGAGCAGCTCCCTCCTTGAAGCCCAGGAGCTTCAAGCTTCTGGCATAATCTGCATACACAGCATGGATCAGTTTATGTAAATGAAGCATTAAGGAAAACACAAATAGCAAAATGAAACTCAGAATCCTTTTTTCCCCCCTTCTTACTCCTTTGGCCTCCCCAGGTGAGAATGCTGAACATTGCTACCTATTGTGCTAATCCATTACTTGTCAGCACAAATAAGAAAAATAAGTTGCTTTACATCCTTCTTTTGAACTCATATTAGTATTTATAAATATGCAGAGTACTGTAAACCCAACCCAACATTTCAGATATGCTTAAGTACCTACCATGATACAATGGCAAAAATCACAACAGAAATTTTAATGTCACAAAGATTTTTTCATTAATTAGACCAGAAGTTATCTACATGACCTATTAGTGGCATTTTTAATTTACAGGCTGATGACTCCCTAGAACAGAATCAGGTATTATTTACATATGCATTGTTATTTATAGTATATAATGCAAAAGTTTGTGCAGCTGCTCAGCTTTCCAGAACACCAGGTCAGATGGGGAGATTTAGTGAGCAAAGAGAGGATTTCAGAAAAAAGGATATTTGTATCATCGTTAACTTCAAATGCCCCGTACTGCAGACAAGCTTCTACAAATAAAGCTGCTCTATCAAAGTACCTCATGCTGTTAAATGGGGAAAAAAAAGAGAGAATAATTTGTTAGGATACAAACCAGAAAAGTATTGCAGGACATCACACCAAAATACTTGCAACAAAGGCTTTCTAAATCTTTTTTATATCTCCCCTTGCACTCAAGAACTGACACTTGCTATAAATTTTTCTGAAAGATCAGGCCTGAAGTTACTCAGAAAATACCATAGATACTATAAATCATTACTGCTGGGTCCATGGGTGCTGGCAATCTTAAAGCCTGTTGGGAAGGCTGACCTGGAACAAAGACTCGACAGAGCTGGAGAATAAAGTAGACATTTATTAAAAGGCTTTTAAGGATCCACCTTGGGCAGGAAAAGAGCCTGACCAGGGCTACACCCAAGGTGGACCCCAAATGGTCACAAAATGGACAAACAAAGTCTCACACTTTTATAAGTTTTGGTCCATTTGCATATTGGGGATTAATTATCCAATTACATCTTCAGGTTGTGAGGTCCCATCCTTCTTGTTCCTCCCTTCAGCCCACCCTTGTTTGTGCTGTTGGGCCTGAAAGTTGTCCTTGGTCTCCAGCAGGAAAAGGATTTATTTTGTCTGCCTGCTCCGTGAAGAGAGCTGACTGGCACTGAATGTGAGCTCAGAACTGCACCCCTGGGCAGCACAGAATCTGAAAACATGAAAGCTAAAACTTAAGGCATCACCTGTAGTGAAATGAAATGCCAGCTGTAACCCACAGGTTAAAATTAATTAAAGAAAAACACACTAAAATAGAAACAGTTTACTCAGAAATAAGTGTGAAGAAAAGAAAACACAGGTTGTGCTGTTCCACCTTTACCTGTGCAGCATCTCTGCAACTTTTGTGAAGCAGCCAAGAGACAGGAGCACGAGGATGGCCTTGGATTTCTGGTTGACCTGCGGGGAGCAGAGGTGATCCACCCAACGCCGCAGCACGTCCGCGCACTCCTCCGAGCTGAGCCGCACCTGCGGGACACAGCACAGCCTGAGCTGGCCCCAGCTGCCACACACACACTGCACTCTGCTGCATTCTCCTCAGGGCAGCAGCAAAAGCACCTGAATCCATCATTTTTTAATAAAAATTATCCACATTCCTTGAATTAATGTAAGGAAAATCAGAGATATCTGGATATAAAAATACTTCGCTTGGGTCGCTCTGTTTTTACATGTGATTAACATCATTTTTAGCCCAAGCTGTTCTGAAGTTTTTCTAAATTGAGAAGTTACTCTTCATCCTTTACTGAAGACTTAAGGACAAAAAAATCTTTATTTTTCTGCAAAGCAGCATTCCCTCATTCAGAAAAATCTAAGTACAACTTTTTCCATTCTTTCTTCAGGAGACATAACAGAAACTTCACTTAAGAGACACCAAAAAATCCTTATTTTAACTCCTGCCCATTTATAATGTGGAGAATTAATGCTGTGTCTGGGTAGTTTTGCTGTAATTATGGCTGCTCACAGAAGGTGATACAAATTTATGTGGGTGGTGGTAATTCTGAAATCAGCTCACACATTACATAGAGCTCAGCACAAAGTCACTGCCCAGTTACTTATCCACATCCAGGAGTGGGTTTTGGTAGTTTATTACCAACTTTATACTGCTGCAGCTATATGGACCTTTCCCAAACTGCTGAAAAATCAGAAAATTGAGCATTCCAAGGCTTTTTAGGGCCCAATCCTGTGATGTGGACAAGGAGGGCAGACCTGGGTGGGCAGAAGGCTGAAGAATCTGCCAGCGCTGATTGAATGGACTGACTTCTCATAGCTGAACAGTATTTCTAATTGATATTTCAGTTATTTAGAGAACTCCAGCACCCTCCTCAGCCTTCCTAAGCCCAGATGCTAAGCAGGTGGTGGGTGTTAGCAGCCTGGGAAGTGAGGAATTGCCCACCTTGGCCAGCCAGGCTGCACGGTTCCACTCGCCGTAGGTCTGCAGGTAGCGACAGGCATCTGCAGCCTTGTCAATCAGACACAGCAGCTGCACCCCCTCTGCAACACAAAAATGCAATCCAGTCAGGAAATCCAGGGAAAAAAGAGAAAAAGAGTTGCTATCTCAGTGTGGAAAAGGATCTCCATATCCTCAGCACATGAAGGTGTTGAGACTGCTCTCAATATAACCTGGGTGCCAGTTATTGCATCTTTGTTCTGGGCTGCAGAGGCCACACAAAGCTCTCACTTATCTTTGTTCTCAACACAAATTTAGGGGTTCATTGGACTTATCATCATAAAGACATAATGATCTTTGTAAATTAAATAAATAGATTTCGTAGGTAATTTTTTATTTTAATTTAATGTTGTCCACAATGAAATTATTAACAGTCTACAGAGTGGAAAGTAGTTTTTCCCAGGCAAGTACAGACTTTTAACTTTCTTGGCATGTCTGAGTATTTCAGTGATTTGGTTATAACTGAAATATTTCAGTTACCTTTCAGCTCTTGCATTAAGCAACATTAACCTGTACTTGTAAGAAAACATATTGTAAAAAATATTCTGAACTGAAAAGGAGATTAAATCTGTATTTCACATTTCGTAACAGGACTCCAAATTTTAGTTAATTCTTTAATTAGAAAAGTAGAAAATATACATTATGTGCTCAGCTTCTTTTTGTGCAAACAACTGCTAAAAGATTTACTCCAGAAGTAAGTCCTCCAGTGAAAATAAATCGAGACAAGCTGGATTTTATAACTCAGTCACTGATCATTTTTGTGTTAACTACTCTGTGTAGTGCCTACTCCAGCACATGCAACATGTAAGATCTATCCCAGCAGGATTCACTGGCATCCTTAAAAATGATTAAATGAGAACCATTAAAAATAAGAATTATCAGTTCACAAGCAAAGAGGAGGAGATATTTCACCTGCAAGCTTTCCATTGGCTATCATGTTGGTGGCCACCAGTTTAATGGTGCTTTGAGATGGCCCTGACGAGGTGACAGTTGTGACCAGGCAAGCTTTGAGGGAATCACAGTAATAATGTGCATTCTCTGAACTGGTTTCTAGCAGTAGTTGCACTGCTCTGTCAGTCTGGCAAGAGAAAAAAAAATACAACTTTGACCACAACATATTAATTTTGTGTAAAAGCCTTTTTTATTTTTACCCTTTTTAAGACATGGAAGAAATAACGACAAAAGTTATTCTAAAACAAGCTACAAAAATATCTCCCCATCTAGTAATGACTAAGATGCTATTTCAATGGGACATTTGCAATAAGGATAGCATTGAAAACCCATCATGAATTTAACACAAGAATGCAAAAACTCTATACTGGGTTCATACAAGTAAGAAAAAATAAATAAAGTCAGAAAAAGCTTTCCCTGAATAAGCTAAGTACACAAAAGAGACAGGGAAGAAGAATAAAAAATTCAAATATTACCCACAAACCTGGCCCAAGAGAAGAAGTTGATCAGCACATTTCCTGGTGTGATCATATGTTGATCTCTTCACTTCCTGGAGATTTACCCTTTCCAGCTGGAATTTCTAGACAAAGAAGGAAAAAATATTTTAAATATAAGCCTACCATAAAAAATAAAACCTGGCATTTAAAAGATATGTAAATACCTTGCCAGTTTTTGGAACAGCCTCTATTTTTAAGTACCAAGAATGTTTTAATCCAGACTGGTATGTTACTAATAAAAGTGAAATATGCACAGGGAAGTGAGTGTTTATTGTGCTGATGACACTCCTATCAAGTTTGGTTTTCAACTCTTTTCTGACATACCTGGAAGTAAGAATTTTCACACAGTATGTCATAGCAAATATCCAGAGGATTAACCAAGTGCTCTTGGAGGATGGCTGTGTCTGGTTTTGGAGGCTTTTCCTGGCACAAGTTGTGCAAATAGTGGGCAGCAATAGTCCAGAAATGCAGCTCAGATTCATCCCCATACAGTCTGAGAAGATACAAAGCAGGATGTGAAACAGGTTTGTATTTTTTCATACACCCCATAAAAATATGACATATTTCATTTTCTCAAGGACTGTGCATTCCTGTGGACAACACAAGTACTTTGAGAGAATATTACAGGATGACATTCAGCAAGGTTAAGCTACAACAGCAGTTAAAGTCCAGGAATGCTCAGCATAGAAATGGGTGGAAATTGGTATTTATTATTATTTTACACTGAGTCACTGATACTTTCTTTCAACCACAAGTTACTAAGTTTGAAAACCATCTCTGAATACAGACAGACTAAAATTGGCTCAGTTTAGGCAGAGGGACCACACAGAACAAATACACTTGAAAAAACCCCAGGCCCTCCCCTGTTTGTGAAGTTCTAAATGACATTTTGGGACATGAAAAACTAAATGTAACGTGGCTGCCAGAACTGCAGCTATAAAAGTGCCACCAAGGCTGAGGGAAGTTCCTTGTATCCAGCAAGCAAATCAAGCTGTTTCAGTGAGGTAACATTTCCATTTTGGTCCTAAAACCACTCTGCTAGATGGGTAACAAAAGAGTTTAAGGACTGTGCTAAGTTAAAGGACAACTGGGTGAGTTCCTAAACTTCAGCTCCTTCCTATGCATTAATAACATCAACATTTTCCTAGGAAACATTTCCTATGTTTATCTGAATCTCTGCTACCTGGCAACCAGGAGACATCTCTGCAGGAGAGTAAAATCTGGATCAAGCAGAAGTTTCTTTATGTCACTGCAAAAGAGAAAGTGTTAAAGAATCTGTAAAAATGCTGGGCAGGATTTTTTTTGTTTGGCTGGTTTTGAAGACAAATAGGATACATCACATACAAACTGAAAAGATCAACCCCTAGAATACACAATTCCTTTTCTGAAATGAAAAAATGCATCTATGAAAGAAATTACAACAGGAATTATATAAAATTTGAAATATGACTGATCTCCAGGAGGAAATGCAGTGAGTCCACCAGGAACTCTTCATCCTTGCAATATAAGGAATCACCACCAGGGTGTATGCAAAGCTGCCAATTAGCCTGCAGTAATTCTGCTAATTAAAATATTAATTCAGCTACAAATAATCTTGCAGCTATATAGTGTCATGGCAGAAGGGATGCACGTGCATGAATTTAGGTTTTACATTTTTGTTTCAGGCTGGATAAAAATAGGCTGTTACTTTTTCCATCCTACTAAATGAAAGGACAAAAGTAAAATGGACAGAATTGTTTATTTACTAGCTTTAACTATCATTTTCAAGGTTTAAATTCAATATCAAAATCTGGTTTTGGTGTAAATAGAACAATGTGCATCAACATTACTCTGGAATTTTATCTTCAACAAAGGATTTTTGGAATCATCTTCTTTTCCTCACAGCACAAATATCCCAACAAACCTTGGAATATTTAAGCAGCAGTGCCCAGCGCAGTCTGGATCAGCATAAAGAACCCCTAAATCCTTGAGAATTATTAATTTAATTTAATTACTGCTGAAAACATTCCAAATGCTCACAGGTCAGTTGAAATCATGTACCTATCAGTACCTTTAAAGCACCAAGTTTAAAATTACATAAAAATTATGTAAAAATTACTTTTTTAAAAATAAAACCTGTAATTACTCAAATGTATCTTTAGAGAGGCGAAAAGAATTCTTTCTTCATTAATTGTGAATTGCCAAAAACTTCAGAGTTTTTGCAATCTCAGAATTTCATAGCTTACACAAGCAATAATAAGAAAATTCTTACTTGGACAATGAATTCAACTGCTCTTGAAGAAGGTTTTTAATATTTTCATTCTCTGGATAATCACTGGATTAAAAAAAAAGAAAAATTGAGGTTTTCTACATTACCAAAAGGACAAAATTATCTGAAATGGAAGAGCAGTACCTGTAGGAGAAAAAACACAAGCACATACATGGAAACAATCTTCCACATTCTTTTGGTAAGCCATTCATGCAGGATTCTTTATCCAGTTACCAGTTCCAAAATAGCAGTAAAAGAATTGAGTTTGCTTCCATTGAACCTCAGAGTCAATGCCAATCTTTCTTTTCCCATTTTGCTCTTTTTCATTAACCTTAAAATTAATAAAAATGGCAATGCCTGGAGCATTACTGTGTGACCATGAGCCAATCCAGGACACAGAAATGTGCTCCTCTGATGATGTGAATGTGGTTCCCCAAGAATACAGACTATTAGGATACCAGAATATCACTTGCAGTTACACTTTAGGAACAACTCTGGCAGCTGCATTAACTTCTAGAAAAAGAGAACACAATTTTTCTCAGAAGTAATATAATGCCATAAAAATATTGCCAGGACTTAATGCAGACTGCAGTTTTTAAGAGCCAAGTGCTACTGAAAGCCAGAAGAAATACCTGACCTTAGAGCCTTATCTATTTATTACTTTTAGCAATAAACAGTGAACTAATTATATTTTTGACTGTCCCCAAGAGCAAGGAAACAATTATTTACACAGAAAGTCAAATAAAAGATGTAGGCTTTAAAAAATAATAATATGTTGTACATAGATATATATTTGTTCTTACATGCTCATAATATCTAGAGAATATTTCTCATCCCATGGCTGATGCAGCAGGAATGCTTTTAAAGTTAATGAAGCCCTTGGAATAAGCAGGTAGGGACACCAGACGGGTTCTGAAACAAAAGGAAAAGATTCATTGTCCAGAGGGTCATGTTCAATAATGCTGTGTTCACTGAAAATGTACCACAGAGAATATCCCACCAGAAAATGTACCTCCAGAAAATATCCCACCAGAAAATGTAACTCCAGAAAATGCACCACAGAAAATGCACCACAGGAAATGGGCATCAAAAAATGTACCACAGAAAATGTACACCCAAAAATGTACACAAGAAAATGTCCCAGCTTGTTGGCAAGCACCAGGAAAATCACAAATAAAAGTCTTTTCACACACCCAGCACAGGCTGGTGGACATAAAAGCTTATCAAGAAAAAACATTTCATAGAAGGTACAGGGTTATCAACCATGCTCAAATGAGAATTTCAGGATATTTCATAGTGAATTTAGCCATAGACTGCTGGAATACATTATACTGGCTTTGGCAGAGCTCTGTACACTGATTATTGCCACTACATGGGCATGGTGCAAAGTAAGTAAAGCTATCCCAAATATATCATAAAATATGTTTAGTTTTGCTTTGTCCCCTTAATTCCTACAGTGCAACACAAGGATTAAACCCCATCAGCTGGAAAGGCTGGTGGGAAGTTCAGTAAAATAAAGATTATACATCAAGTGCTGTCACACAGATGTAAAAGTCAGTAAGTCTGTTCCCAGTCCAAGTGTGGGTGGCAGGCAGTAAATGCTACCCAGTGACAGAGGAGTAAAACAAGTACCAAAAGCAGCTCCATTATTAAATATTCACAATTCCCTGTGCTTCGTGTGCACTGAGTGATGTAGGGCTCTTGTAAATGTGATTTGGTAATTAAAACATTAGCACAGAGCAGAGGCAGGAGGACAGCTCAATCACAGGCTGGCACAGCCTCATTTCAGTGTGCTTGGCTTTACAACATTCATTTTTGTAACTTAATATTGCAGAACACTCATTTGATAGCAGAAATGGCTGTGATAAATGACATGTTTCCTCAAATCAACCACAGCTCCCCACATCACAGTTTATTACGTGTCTTACAATCTGCTGGGGTTTGGGGAAATCTAATGTTTTAAGGAAATTGTATGAGTAAAGGTAGGATTGACTCAAAAGGTGACAACAAGAGGAGTTATTTGGAACACTAGTAATAATAAATACAAAAAAATGTAGCTTAGTTAACTAGATAAATATTTAAATTCCCTTCTTAAACATATGGCTAAGAAGGCAAATAGCACTGATACTGCTATTTTAAAGGTCAGCTTGAAAAGCGATGAATCAGTCTACAAACACCTGGGAAAAAATCAGAAAATACATTTTCACACATCAAGAAATGTTTCAAAATCATGTAATCAGTACCAGTGATGCAGGTGCTGATACCTAATTGATGTGTCAATGCTTTTTAACTCAATTTGCTAGATATCTGTACAAAAAGGTCTTAATTTGTTCATTTATATTTCAATTGAGATATTAAGAAGTATATGCTATTTAGGAGGTTAAACTTGTATTAAAAAACCCCATGCATATGACCTAAGCATAAAAAATTACCTGTATCTATGAAAAGCAGTAGAAAGGCATCAAAACAAGTGACAATTCCTGTTGTTTGACAGGAAAGGATACTCACATTGTCCAGTTGTGAGATGAGAAAGAAGAAGGTTTATTTTGGGTTTAGGGTTTAAATAGGGTTTGGACTTTGATCAGAGATTGGGGGATGAAGTTGACACCTCTCTGACCCCACTGGTCAAGCCAGAAGTCCATCAATTTGTCATTCCCACAAGAAGGAGTGCATTATTTACAAAACATCATTCTGTGTTTATGTTACAACGCATGAGAAACTCCAGCACAGAAATGTAAAAACATGAGAAGGCTGAAAAATCAGGGCGACAAATTCCCTGTTGTAACAGAAGTGCTGAGCTCCCCTTTCCAAAGAGGAGTGCAGAAGCCTCAAGCAGTAGATAGCACAAAAGCCATGAGAATACCTATTAAATCCTGCTCATCCATCCTGAAACACGAGGCCTTCATGGATAAGTCCAGCACTCGGATGCATCCATCATCTGAGGCCAGCACCACCTTGTCTGACGTGCACCAGTCCACGTCCAGGATCCGGAAATTCACATTCCTCCCACTTCTCAAACTGCTCACCATTTGGACCTGGGGGAGTTCAGTTATTTGGTATTTTTAGCAGCCTCTGTCTCCATCACCCCCTGGGAGGCTGTGTCACACACCCAGGAGGCACAGCACGAAATTCAGGATGAAAGGTGAAGTTAGCTATGAATCATTTCAATAATGGTCTTTTCTGGAGAGCAGGGAATTTAGAAACCTTGGAGTAGGTCACAGTGTTGTCCTGGAACAATACTGTTTCCCAATTTAGAGCTGAGAAAAAATCCTTTTGAGCATAGTGTACAGCTGCCTTTTTGTTATCTTTTCTAACAGGACTGGATTAGATGTATAATAGAACTGAGAATATAAAATATTACTACAGATACACTGGAAGACTTTTGACTGAAAATGTGAATTTAATTTAAAATGCTTTCATGTAGGAAACTCCTTCATCCTAGAAAAAAAGAGGGAACAGCTACAGGAGGTGTATCTTGTGGCATCAAAACTATTCAAATGTGCTTCAAGGAGAGACTCATTGGGTAATATCCCACTCTGCTAATGTAACTCACAGAAGTTGTTCATATCTGCTGTCCATTCTTATCATCACTGGAGTTTCATTGCACTAATTAAGTGTCTGAGTTTGGAGCTGGTGCTGATTACAAAGTGAATAGGAAAAAAATTACAATTCTTTTTCATACCCTGATACCCTGAACTTATTCCAGGGGCTACATTAAATAGTGCAATTATATTTCCCTCCCCATGGTACTGTAATCCCCTGAAAGACCTACAAAGCAAACCCCAGAAGCTTTGTGAAGATAACCACAGAGTTTCTGAGTAAGAAGAGAAGCAAGACAGTATCAATGAACAAGTGTCTGGTTTTCTGGTATTCCCTAACAGATTAAATCTCTTGACCATACACAGAAGAAAACTGCAGTGAAAGCAATCTCCTGTCCACAGATTGAAGTCTCAGATTGGGGACTCCCCTTTAAATTTTCAAGGTCTGCCTCAAAACCTCAAAACCACCACAAGAGGATGGCAAAGAGGATCTCAGGCATTGTCAGCTTTAACAGTGGAAGACACTTCTCATTGCTGGCAGCTCAAAGATGCTTTATAGGGAGTAACATCTTCTGAGAAAAGCCACATGACTTTATCACACAACTGCCAGCAAGAAATCCTGACTCAGTAAACCTCCACCTCTCTCTCACCCTGATTTTCAGAGGTGAGGTGTTTGAAAAGAAGTGCCTATCAAACCCACAGCCACTTACCTCTTTTGAATCCCAAATTTCTGCCCCATCGTTGTACATGGCAAGAAGTTTTTGATTTCCTTTCCCTGGGGCAAACCGGATTTTTTTCACCCAGCTCCGGTGTGTAGGAATCCCCCTAAGGAAAGACAAGATCAGGATCTTCATCATCTATACCCATCCATCATCATCTCCATCATTCTGTACCCAATATTGTGGGAAAATGAATCCTTCCCAGGGACTTTTCAGATCCTGGTATTGCACAGAATGAGGAGCAGAACAATCTCTCTATATATGCACACACAAATGGATGCCCAGATTATGAATTTATTAAGCTAAAATGATGAAATGCTTGGAATAAACACTGCAATACTTAATGTTTTACCAGATTTACTAGATTTAATGTAAAAAAAAGATATCTAGCTGGTTTAAAAATCTTGATTAAATGTTAATTCTTCTGAAAACACAAGAGATTAAATGTAGGGAACTGCGACACAGTAGAGATTTTCTGAATTTTTATTCCAAAATACTTGCCTTTTTCCCTACAGTGAAGACCAAAAATGAGGAAGGATGAAAACATTCCACATTCTAATACTCATCATCTCATGTTTGACAGACTTTGTTTGCAATCATACCTGGATACTCTAGCTTTCAAATCCCAGAAGTTTAAGTTTCCATCAACATCTCCAAGAACCAGGATATCTCCTTTCCAGGCAATACAAGTAATGCTCCCCATACTTCCCTGAAAATATTTAAGAAACAGAAAAATATCTCGTGGTTAATAGACTCTAACATATGAACAAATATTTCAACACTGGTATTCATTTTAAAAAAAATCACATAACATGATAGACCAAACTTCACTTAGTTAAAACAGGAAAAAATTATTATATATAGACTGTGAAAACAGGGTTGCTATCAGTTTTAGCAAGTTGGAATTCACATTTCAGATTTCAAAGTACTACATTACTGACCACTTGCTGCTACAAAGCTCATCCCTGATTTTTTTCTTCTTCAAAGCTAAGCAAAAAATAAAAGCATCAATGATACAGAAAAATTGGAACTCACATCTGGAGGAATTCTTGCACTGTCTTTTACTGAATTTCCCTCTACTGTGAGATGATAAACCTGCCCATCAGCACCTGTGAACACAAAGTGCTCTCTGGCAGAGATGTTCTGGCTCAGCTCTGATTTACTTTCAGCTTCCTGCAACAAGCTTTAAAAAGAACACTGTGAGACACAATTATTTCTTTCTTGAAATCAGAATTGCAAGACAAATTCTACCTCATGCACAGAAACAGCACAAAAAAATGATATATCCTTCTAAACACTTTAATTAACATTTAACCACTTATTAGTTCCATTCTTGTGGAAATGTTTAAGGGCAAGTAACAGTTTTACTTTAAGAACCAGGTAACCAATGGACTGTCACAGACACACCTGAGAGAAACAGGGACATCAAAGTACTCCAAAGTCCCACAAATAAAAACTAAGGGAGGCCCATAAAGTTCTTTTGCTTGCTCTGTACTCAAGAATCAGTTCCAAAATCTTCTTTTCATTAGAAAAATGAGTGGGGAAACAAGAATTGCTGCAGCACGGGACTCCAGCAGGAGGAGGGAGGGATACCTGATGACAGAGGACTCCACACTGCTGACTTCAGTGTCTGACACCACAGTCTGCCGGGCCATGGCCTCCCTGGCTGCCAGCTGCTTCTTCCTCAGGCTTTTCAAGTTGTGGGATGGGGACCACTCCTGTGGGAAACAGCCCAGGAAAAATGGAGAAGACAAAGGTTTACTCCCTGAACTTACTGGGGCTTTATAATGGTTTCCAAGAAAGCTGCTTTCTGTAATACCTCCCTCCATCACCCAAGGGGCAGAGCAGATTTCTTCACCAGAACCTTCTTTTTTCCTGCCTCCATTTGATGACAGATGAAATTTAAAGCACTTATCTGTATATGCTACAGCAACACTTGCTGCAAAATTGTTTAAAGTTTTTATACTATTTCAATGTATTACAGTTATTAAAAAAGTAACAGAATTTATTCCTTACCAAAGCAGTGGCTGTAGGGAAGTTTTTAGACATTTCTCTGAGCAGAGTGCAAGTTCTCACATCCCAGATCTCCAGTGGTTTGTCTTTAAATACCACAGCCAGATACTGCCTGAAACAAATGAGAATTTACTCCAGCAAGAGCCCTTTGAGCATTTTACTTCACACCAGCACTCTGGAGGCCCTCAAGAGTTAGCAGAGCAAATCAAAACCCCCTCTGAAGCTCGTGATTCCCTTGAGTTACTGAGGAGTAAAAGAATGTCTGAAAAAGAGTTCTCTTCAAAGCTTACAGAATTATAAATTTCTGCCAGGTGGTTCTGCACAGTTACTGTGGAGGAGACAAGGGAATAATTCAGAGAGCAGCAGCACCTCTGATCTCACCATGTTCAGCCTGAGCTGATGGCACAAAATACCAGGAAAACACACAAGACTGCAGGCTGGACAGAGTTTTTTCCCTCCTGAAGATGCATGCCACTTCCTAACCCAGGGATAAATGAGCATAAAATCATCTCACACTAAACCACTGGTCAGTCACATCTTCAGACTGCTCATCTGTGGAGCTGGATGAGTGTAAACACCTTAAATCTACCATTTTTCACATTTAACTTGAAAATGGAGAGGCCATGCAGCAGTTTGTCCTCTCAGGCACTGCATTCATCTCTCTGCAATGAACCTCCTTTCCTGTCTCACTCAACACTCTTCATCTAAGCCCTTGGCTGTTCTTAATTTTTAATGCATTATTAAGAACATTATATGGCTGAACTCTTCCAAATTCTCTGGAACTCCTACATACAAAAATATTCCTGTGTAAGCTAGAGGACATGAATTTTTTTCCTCTGCTGTAAAGAAGCTTTGAAGATTTAGAGACAATGCCCTATTAAATTCAACACTACTTTAATTTCATTTATACAAGAAAGTGAAGTAATTTTCCAGAGTACTACAATGATTATTTTTGATACAAGAAAATCAGGGCCTCCTGTCACAGGCCTGAGCTCAAAATAATGAGGACTTGAAAGGAAACAATTTGGTCATTTATCAGCTGACTTTTCAAACAACTGTATCTCACATCTGGTTTTCAAGCAGATAATTATTACAAAGGTGTGAAATACTTAGAAAAGCTAAATAAATATGAATAATCATCCAATCTTTAATGCCAAACTTTCTAGTTTTAAGTAAGGCTTAAGTTATGGAAAAGAGAATTGACTTGTAACAGAATCTAAGTTGAAAAAAGCAGTTCAGCACTTTTATTCTCCTTAAATTATCTAAAAGCCTGTTCAGTACAGACAATTCCTGTAAGAAAAAAAATATTAATTACTGATTTTGCAATGTGATTGGATCCTGAAGTGACCAAGTCAACCACAGAAACATTCACAACTTTTTCCCTTGGAATTAACATTTTGAACCATTTTCCTCTTGATGCCGTTGAATATTTTTCCTATACACTCTGAAGTGCTTTTTTTCCTTGGAATATCTAGATGTTATGAGGATTTTTTGTGCAGTGCAGTGAAAGTGATAAACTTGCCCAGGCTGATGATGCACTTACTTCAAGTGAGACACCTTTATCATCTCGATGGCCGGCTCGTCGTTGCCGCGCTCCCCGCGGAACGCCACGCTCCTGCCTGGGGCACGCAGCAGGGGCACAACACAAACAGTCAATAAAACAATCAAACAGTCAATAAACCAAACAGAGATTGAGAAAGAGCTCATAAATTGTTCTGTTTGTAAACAGAGCCAGGTTACAAACCAACCCAGAACACCTGCAAATCACCTGTCATCTCCAACCTTACTGGTGTCACTGTCAAAGTTTTATTGCATTTCATTTTACTGCATTTCAGAGTTTACACTAAATATATTGTAAACTCCTCTGTCCAATCTAACTCCTGACTCACTTCCACAGCTCAGCAACTCAAATGGATGCAGCAGGATTACATGAATTATAGAGAGAGAGTTCAAAGGGTTATTAATTTCCACTCAAAACCAATGAGAGGTTCTCTCCATTCCCCAAGGAAGGAAATTCATTAATAGATTTCAAGTTTGATAAGAGAAATTAACTCTGCCATGAACTGTGATAGTATTTCATGGTCTAATTCTACACTTATCAGAACCATTCTATTTCCCTTTCCAGCTAAAATAGTAAATCTTAAGAGTCTATAATCTCACCCCCAACAAAATTCTGCAACACTTGTAGGAAGTGTTGCAGAATTATAGGTGTTAGAGATATCACTGAAATAAATAATGACCTACAAACAGCATCTTCTATGCAAGTTTCATTCTCCTAAGCTTCCAAGGAAAATTCCAGCTATAAACTTGAGCTCCTCTTGTAGCTCACTGCTAAATTACTTACACCAGCTACATGAATAAATCTAGTTATCAAGAACGTGAGTTAGAGCTCTCCTGTCAGAGGCCACTGGAATTCTTTCTCCTCTATTTTCAGCATCTTAGCAACTTCCTTTCATGTTTTTGTTCAGAAATGTACATGTGAATTTTGTCAAAGTGAACCTGAACCAGCAGAGTTTTCCTGGACCTAAAATAGAAAGTTGGGCTCTAAAGTGAGGGAAGAAGCAAAAATCAAATCGTTAAATTGCTGTGCCTTTCTTGAAAGCTTGAAAAGAGGAAATGTACCATTTTTACACAAACCAAATGTTAAGGTCTCAGATATTCACATTTACTCAAACCTTGGTTGCCTGCAGAATTTCTGAACCTTTTATGACTTCTGTCTATAAATGTCCTATACTGACTCACAAGCTGAGTGAAAAATCAGATTCCCATTTTACATGAGAATAATTTCCCAATGCACATATTTTTTCTGTTTTGATTTTGAACAGTTGAACAAAAGACATTATATGAAAAAACATCACAATAATATTATGCTGAAAGAATCACCTCTCTGTGCAGCACCCTGGAAATACAACTAGGTTTTTCCATAAGCTTAAAAACACTAAATTAAAAAAAAATTCACTTTACATAAAGCAATTCAGAACTAGCCATGTGCTACAAGATTCAGGCTCTTCAATTAGAACTTAAATGGCTCCAGTTTTTCACATTCAAAAATAATTTAGAATTATTGAAGTGCTTCCTGCTCTGGCCTGTCTAATCTCCCCAGTTTTACCTCCTCATATTGTGCAAACATTGAGTTCATTACAAATATATTTATGATCCATTATGAGGCCAAAATAGTTGAAAAAACCACATGTAACCTGTTAATTTTGCTATCAACAGTTATTTACTTTTTAACCTTGCCAATACTTAATAAAAGTACCAATTTTTATTATTTAAAATCTCTTTTACACTCATTCCCACTTAAGTTCTGCCCATCCTGTTGCTGAAACAAACCACAGCAAATGGTTCAACACTATTTCAGGTGCACACCAAACAGCAGGTGCAGACTATGACAAAACACATTTGGAAATATGGAAATATCTGTATTTTGTGAACAAAATCCACCATTAATACCCTGTGTGGCTGCTTCTAAACCCCCTGCTGACACTTATTATTCTTTTAATAAGTGCAAGATGTTTTTGCAAAGGTGTTGGTTCAGGTCTGTCTGCAGAGCACCAGACAAAACACATCTTGTGGCTTCACAAAAAGAGCAGAAACAGTTAAAGTTCCTCTATTATATTATTTTGTTGTGACAACAGAAGGAATTTAAAAAAAATTAACAGAATTTGTCACTCCTCAGCAAATCTGTCAGCTCCTGGAGCAGATTTCTCAGGAAACACAAACCTGTGGGAAGGTCCACCAGCTGCAGCTCATTCCTGACCAGCCCCAGATTGTTGGGTGTTGATGTGGCAAAGGAAATGAACCCACTCAGGCTGATCCACTCAATTCCCCTGGGAGCAGAAGGAAATACATGGAGCATGTTAGCCAAAATATTTGAATTGCTAGAAGTCTGAACTGAAGGGGGTTTTTTTTCATGTATACTCAAAAACGCAGCACAGATGTAATTTTCTACACTTTTTGGAAACATCATATTTAAGCTTAAAAAGAAGCTACACATTAACAGCTATGGTGTGAATATAAAGTTACTGAAAATTAAATTTAAGAGCAGCTTTCCTTTCAGACTGCATTAGCTCTACTTTGGTTAAAATAACAAATTCAGGTAGAAACACAGTTAACTTTTGCCAGAAGCCCTCACAGATACTCAGCATCAGAGTGAACTGAAAGCCCTGCTCTGATCAAATCAGGGGTTACTATCAAACAACTCCAATTTCCCAGCACACAGCAAAATACCCATGTGGGTGGCAGTGTGGGTAGACTCAATTCTTTCAGTCCAGAGAGAGGAGAAATAAAGATGACATAAAAAGAGAGGCCCTGAAGAGATTTCACAACAGCACCAGAAACCTGGTCTTTTTGTTGTTGGTTTTTGTTCTTTTAGATCACACCAAAGCAGCTCCCAAGCAAATCAGTTGCAGCCCTGCAGAGATGTGAAGTTCCAGTGCTCAGAACATTTTGGCAGCACAGATGGACTCTCAGCCAACTCCTGAAACACTGAAATATCCACCACAAAAGGGACACAAAGTGGCACTGGGTGGGATTGTTCCTAAACAAGACCCTTCTCCAGCCTCATTTCCCACACAACTTTCTGCCTGCAAAAATTGCTTTATCTGTGAAATAAATCAAGGAACTCCTCTAAAGAAAATTGAGGTCTAATAAACACATGTGCTCAACTTCATTTTAACACAGATAAAAGGATTTAAGGTTCCCTCAAAGCCTTTAAACACAGATTACTTAAGAACTGTTCCCAGGACAAGTATTTTGTTACATCAATTGCATGCTTTGCAAGAATATTTGTGCAGTATGAGAAAGATAAATACCTGTATTTATGATTTACTGTCAGTAAATCCAACTCACACTGCATTAAGTAGAAGTTTCCTGAATACAATGTACATGGGTGAAACCAAAAAGCACTCCCATAATACTCTGCACATTCAATTTACAGCTATATTTTTATTATTTTAGTTCAAGCTTTAAAAACATGGGAAGCTTTATTCCTAAGTCCTCAAAAAAAGTTAAAAATTTAGGGCCAAATCTTTTCCCCAGCAGGAGCTATGGAAGTTCAAGCATTAATTTCAATCAAAATAAGAAGTATTCAATTATTAATTGAAATATTTCAGGCATGATTGAATAGAAATTTACAACTGCAGTAATGGGTGACACTGCAAGTCTCCAAAGGGTCATAAATCCAGGGAGCTTTCTGAAATGGAAGAAATGTGAGTTTTGACACCTTTTCATGTTTTTTGGGAAAAGTCCACTCCTAAAAGCATTGTTATTGCTGGTAGTTATTCACAATTCTCCTGCAAAGACCTGAAGCATTTTCTACACATCTTTCATCAGCTCAGATTTCCCAGGGCAAGTCCTTTTTCTCTGGCCATCTGTCAATACCAATAAAGATCTACAGAAAGCCAAGACACTCAAAACCAAAAGGAAACCTTAGCTCAGCTAACTGCCTGCACCTGAAACAACATCATTTTTGTCACTGTCACACACAGAAATTGAGAATCTGAAGACAAATTTTAATGATGGAAACAAGTCATGCCTTCCCTGTTGAAACAGCAAATATTTCCTCATAAAAATCATCTTTGCCTACCAGAATGAAGGGTTACATTCAGCTGCCAACCATTTTTCAGGCTGAACCCACCCTTTTAAAATGTAACATTTAGGGATTCTACACATTCAACTTCTCTCAGATACTTCAGGAGTGAGACTCAGTTGTTTTGATTAATGTTTCCAATGCAAACAAATCAGGAAGTGCACTGAAGTGGATAAAAACACAAATTACATTTCTAGTTGGGAAAAGATTGTTGTGACTTTATGACATGGCAGCTGCTACTTAAATTTAAGGGTTGTAAGAAAAAGAGAAAGGCAAAATGGGAAATTAAACCATATGTGCTCCCAAAGTGGTGCTAGATATTTTTCATTCTAATTTCTCTATTCAAGGAAAAGGTTTTTTTTGAAAGAGGTGATGAATGTTTGCAAAGCAGTTTCCCAAAGAGCAGTCAGCTGAAATTCAAATGCTAAAACAGCTTCAATTCAACTGCTGAAATTTGGATGTAATGTAGCAATTTTCAAGTCGTGCCTGCAGGCCATAGACATTCCTGTTACAGTCAGTGAGATTTTCATTTTAAAAATAAAAGCTGTTGCAGCCTTGAACTTGCTGAGCTTCAGTGAAAAAGAATGAGCAGCACTGCTCCAGTCACAGCTATTTCCCTACCAGAAAAAGCAAAAGCAGCACTGAGAGCTGCAAGTGTGCCTCTGAACTGAAAGCTGCACTGCAGGCTTTTTTTTTTGCATGTCTCAAATATATTCTTCTCTGCACTGAAGATGTTTTAATATCTCCTGTATTTCCTGCTGTCCACAGGTAACTGATTTAGTTATTTCATGGTTTCTCTTAGTAATAAGAATGATTTTCTGTCCTGAAAGAATCCTGACTTCTTGCTCCCAGTTTCTGCCAGGCCAGAATCCCCCTCTTGATTTCCCCCCTCACTTCCACTCCTGATTGATTTTCCCTCTTTGTGTGCTTTAAGTATTTAATTTCTGCTGCTTCTTGCTTCATTCTCCTTACAAAAATAAAATTTAACTCAGTAGAAAAGTATTTACTTCCATAATTCTAAACAAATAGTGAAAGCCAAGTAATAATCATAAATAAAATGAATATTCAAGGTTACCCACAAGTACCAACTGTCTTAAAAGGAAGGACAGAAAGGCAATTCTTCCTCCTTCTCGTCACAATGGAATTTCAAAGTTTAAATAAAACCAAACAAAAAACTAACTAAACAAACAAACAAAAAAAATCAGCAGTGACTACATATGTAGAACACTTTAATCCCAAAAAAAAAGAAAAAAAAAAGAAATTCATAATTGCCAACATCCAAACAACTCAGCGGCCATTATTTAGAACACTTGATTTGTAAAGGAGAATTACCTTGTTTTTATTACATTCTCTTCCTAAATACAGAGAATTCTGCTGGCCTTGAGTTACAATTTCAGAGTATTCTCAATTACATACTAAAATAATGATGGCCCTGAAGGTGTTCTTTCAGATAGAATGGAAACAGAGGCATTATTCAATCCATCCACATTTTAGAGGTGAAGTAAGAATTCCCAGTGAAAGAAAAACTTTCTCACTCCACGAAAATCAATTAAAAAAAAAGAAAAGAATCTCCATGCCTCAATCTAAATTGCTTGAAGCATTCCCTTGAACTTGTAAAAATTATGTACAAAATGATTCAGAAAACTGAGGAAATTGTAACAAATATTCAAAAGATTTACCCTGACAACAGCTTGTGGCTAAATAGAATTCACAAACATTTTATAAGAATTCTAAGACTTGTTGAAGACAAAAAGTCAATATACTCTTAAAGTTTCTCAAAAGCTGCAAACTCTTTACAAACTGAAAAGCCCAAACTAATAATACTTCCAGTAATGCACAAAGGTTTTTCCAAAATTGTATTTCCTTCCTCCTCCCTCTCCATCTTACTTCCCTTTTTTACATGTGAAATGTGAGTAGGGTTTTTCATTCTGAGAGCTGTAATCACTGTAACAACCAAGGACTCTCCTCTTGTGCTGCACAACAGAGAGTAATATAAAAATAATTTCATGTGTAGTCAATGGTATGAAACCAAGAGATCCAATAGTTTAGAAGAGAAAGGGGAATTTTATTCTCACAGTGCTGAGCAATCACACCCCAAACATAAATAAAGTCACTTTATTTTTGGTGGTAGATTCCAAGCAGGTTTCCATGATGAACTCTCAGAGCTGCCTATTCTCGGTAACCTGTACTTAACTTTTTGCAGAATGCACAGTAAAGATGAAGGCTTCATGACACAATTCTGATACAATTTTTTACAAATATTTGTACTAAAAGTCAATATCGTATTTTCATGCTTAAATCTGCCTGGAAATATGTATCCAGCAAGCACCACTTTGAATATCTGTGCCATCAGTTATCCAAAAAGTTCTGCCACTGTGTGCACACAAACACACAGCACAAAAGCTTTAAAAGCTACTCTGCTCCTGCTTAGGATGGATAAATACCTATATTCAGTCTTAAAAAATTATCTTTATTCCCCTTAGGACTAGAATTGTCTCATCAGCAATTTCAGCCCTGAGGGGATAAAGTAAATAAACCCTGACACACCAACCAGCATTATTTCAAAGGACTCAATCCCAATAGTAATAAAATAAATAAAGTTCCTTGTCCTAAAAAGACTTCTCTGTCCTGCAGTGCACTGAAGAGACTGGAAGTAGCTGATATGCATGCCCAGCAGGCACAGAAGCAATTCCAATATTTCCCTCCATGTAATTTTCAGGAGAGTTTTGTCAGGGTGTTCCAGCTGTCACATAGCAAAGGCACAGTCAGGGCAGAGCACTCAACAGGCAATTCCCTGATTGCACCAACAGCAAGGCAAGACACCCACACTGCTGGGTAACACCACTCAGGTGATTCAGCATTTGGCTCCTAGAAGGATTAGAGCAGGAAGGAAAATGAAAATCTTACTTGACTTCACAGGAATGGATGCTTAGCTCTTTGTGCAGGAGTCCACTTGTGAGGTGAAACACCAGGACAGAGCCATTGCTTGTACCTATAAAAATTGATTAAAAAATACAGGCACATATTTTATTCTTTTCTTCCATGCTTTGGTGAAAATGCAGGATTTACAGTTATTTCTCTCTCTCTTATTTTTAGACACCTGTAACTCTTATGTTTTACAAAAACTATGTTAATTTCTGGCACTTAAGTCCCAAATTTTAAACCCTCTGCAGCCACTGATATCCACTTGGATCAAGACATTTTCCCAAACCTTTTTGTAGAGGCTGTAGAAAATCTGATTATTCTTCTTGCATTTCCACAACACACCCACACAGATGAAGAAAGGAATGTTTCTTTTTTGCTTTGATTACTGGAGATGAGTAAATGCCTCAAGGAAATGTTTTAAGTGTTATCCCCAGTAATACCACAGGAGAATTCTGGGTATGTTTTATGGGATCATTAAAGCAATTCTGCTTTGTCATCCTGAAATAATGAGTTCTTTCAAATTAGAAATCAGTAACTTAGTAGTTTTGAGCTTCAATTACATTGAAAACCTTCTGAAACACTGAAACTTACAATTTTCCATTAGGCACTTCTTTATGTTCATATCAACTCCATGAAATACAACAATGGATACCTAAAGAGCCATTCAGGTATGTCAAGTTTAAAAAGACCTTGCTATAAATGCACTTTACACCTGTTTGTTTTCTAATCTTTGTATTTCACCTTTTTTAAAACCACAAGTTACATTTTAGCAGCATCATATCATGTCATGATGGAATGTCTGTGGTTTAGAGCACAATTCTGAAAGAGGATGCCAAAAAATCAGCTTTAAATAGGGAAAACTCCAAGTTAATCCATCAGGTGTTCACTGGCAACTATTCTAATAGCTAGATGAGTTTAACTCCATCTGTGGTAAGACAGAATAGATCAATCCAGAAAAAACAATGTCCTGCAAGTGTAATTTTAGAAATTCACATCAGAGCAAAAATAAAATTTCTCTAAAGTTCATCTGCTTGTTCTAGGAATGCAGGGCTGCAGAAGTCCCTATTTCCAGACATTCAGAATGAAGTGAGAGCAACAAGTAAAATGCTGAGTGCATCAGCAGACCAATATCACAGTAAATAACAGAATAAATAAAAAACTTGCTACTATATTGAATTTTTCAGCTAGCATTGCTTAAACCCAAGGCAGGAAAAAAGAACTCAAAGACTCACAGAACCAAATCAATACACGGGTTTGTATTTTTATCTGCAATAAATTACACAGGATCAACAGATGGACTTTTTTTTCTGTACTAGCAACTATACTTGAATTTAATACAGAATCTTTTATTTCAGAGCAATGGATGAGCTGCTGAAGGCACTCACCAACAGCAAGGATGGGCTCATACTGTTTGATGTTTTTGGTGGTGAGGGGCGGGCACATGCGGATGGCGAACGGGGGCAGAGGCAGCCCTGACAGCAGTCCTGTCAGCAGGAATTTCAGGTGCACTTCCTGCAGGAATGAATTCCTCAACTCTTCTCCAGCACTTGCACCTTGCCCTGCTTAAAAATGAAAGCTCTTGTCAGTAGGAGATTTTAACTGGAGACATTATAAAAAGTTTTCAGATAGAAATTTATATAATAAATGTTACGAACAACGCATAAGACACATTTCCTCCTCTTGAGCTCTGCTTTTCTGAAGACTGGTTGCTGTCCAGATTTCACAAAGAGGGGATGTGTCAGATAAATTGGCTTCTAAGATTAGTACCAAAAAAATCAAAGTGTTTTGTCCAAATACCATTTTAAAACACTTTTTTTTTCTCAAAGAAAATGAACTTGGAACATTGGTAAAATCCTCAAGAGGATTCATTTGGTAATTTCTTTAGCCAAGAGGAATTCTTCTATTTCAGAGTCCCTATTAGAAAATGATTTTAATAAACACCTGAAGTTCTTAAGTAGGGTAAGATGTACAATGATTCAAAACCATGAGAAATTAGTAGCAGCAGTATAAATGACAGAAATTCTTACCAATCATGCTGTCTAATGAGAGGTCTGGGAGTTTATTTTGGAATGCTCCGACAGGGATTCCACAGAAGGAGACTGGGGAATACAGAGGGGATGCACTGGAACTGCTGCAAAAGGAATGGGAACAAGTTCCTGATGTAGGCATAATCTCCATCCCCAAGGGACTCAAACAGCCCCTGCAGTCCCTGGTGTCCTGCTGGGCTGGGACAGCTCTGTGTCATCAGCAAAGAGCACAGACCAACCTGGCTCTTATAGTATTCCATTTTTCCTGACAGAGATCAATGTTTTAGAAATAACTCTTAGGAATAGAAGAAGTGAAAACCAAGAATATTTGGATTCTAAACAGCTTTCCTGGGTATGCAGCAGAAGGAATCCATCTAGCAGTGTTTTTGGGAACACTAAGAATAAAACCACTAAATCTCTGATGAGCAACAAGAAGATCTGTGTTGAAAATCTGGTACTATTGACATTTAAATGAATTCTATTTCTTTTATGGCAGTAAGTTATTTATTTTATTCCATAGTACTTTAAAGGGTTATTGCAGGAGAACAACCTTAATACATTGACTGTTCAAAGCACTGTATCACTTCACACAGGATTTTGAGGGACTGCTCCAAATCTAAAATTCTAAAGGCTCTGTGTATAACAACATTATTTATAACTCCATATTCCAGTCACCTGCTGTGCAGCTTCATATTGCTCAGTGTTAAATTCACACAAATCCAGCAGAAAGCCATTCCCCTACTAAATGTGTAGTTCTTTACAGATTCATCTGGTCCTTACACTTGACTACAAGTGAAGGATTTATTTCTAAGTAAAATTATGTGGTCTGAAGAAAGCCAAATGAGAGGAAAATGCTCCCCCAAAATAAAACAAATAGTCATTCTAGCTTTTGTTTTCTTAGGCCAGACAGTCAGGACGGAACTGCCCTTAAAGAAAAAAAAGAAAAAGAATAAAAAAGAAGTTTCTGCACTTCCCCAAAGAAAGGGAACTGATCTATCTGGATGACACAGTTTGTTCCTCCTCCTTCACTCACACACACGCAGAGCACATGAAACACTTCCATGCACAGAACGATCACTGCTGCCTTTAAAATACAATGAAATACTGAACACCACTTGGAAAAAAAAAAGAAACTCAGGTAATAAAAGTAAATCTCATTACCTGTTCCTCACATTTCTGCCAGAAATGCTGGATTTGAGCTCCCAGATCATCACCCTGCCATCACTGACTATGAGAGCTGCAGCGTTCTCATTCACTGGGCAGCACACCATGCTGAAGGGCCGCACTGTTTTGGTCACCCTGATGGCATCACACTGAGTTCTCAAATCATACACCAGCTCCTGAACTGGCTCTGGATCTGCAACACCAACACCCACAGAGAAGAGAGTGAAAAACATGGGGTGTGAGCAATCAGCAGAGGGAAATGTGAAGCATGACTGAGCACTGTGACTGAAATCCATGTGCTTCCTGGGCAACAATTAGGAAAAGCAATCAAAAACAACACATTCTTGATCTTGCTGAACATGACAAAGCTCTGGGAACTTCTCCAAAATGTCATTTTGTCTTTGTAATATATTATTCCATCTGAATCTTGCAAAACCTAAAACAGTAACTGTCTCACAGCTGGGCAGAACCTGCATCTGCTCTCCACAACCCAAAACTCCAGGTTTATTGGTAAAACTCAGAGGCCAGTAATGTAGTTCACTAGAAATTAGCAAACTGCCCAAACCAAAATGAACAAACTAAACTCCCTATGTTTTCCCTTTTTTCCAGACTCCACCATTAGATTTAAAAGACCATTCTTAGTAAAATTGCATGAGAAAAAAGTTTAATAATTCAGATTTCAATCTAAATTTAAGTCCATATCTTAGTTCTAAAATCAATTTTTCCAATTGATCAAATTACTTCCAAAATCTTGTGTTTGCCTAAAAACCATTTTTTTTCCTTAAGATAAAAAGAACACACTAATATTTTATTCAAAACATTATGCTATATGTGGCTGTTAAGCCACTTACTAATTTAAGTATTATTTAGCAATAAAAGGATATTCAGGAGACTAACATAATCTATTTCTCCCTTAATATCAGGGAATTCAAAAACTTTTTGAATTTGTTTCAGGAATTTGTTTGGGGAAAACACATAAATTAAATAATAATAACAACATAAGAAAAGCATAAATTTAAATTTAAATTCAACACATAAGAGACAAAACACTAGAAGGGCACTAGATTCACCATCCTGTATGAGGCATGATGGGCACTATTGGTGTGTAAGTATTATTTAAGTATTATTTAGCAATAAAAGGATATTCAGGATATTCACCTAATCTATTTCTCCCTTAATACCAGGGAATTCAAAAACTTTTTGAATTTGTTTCAGGAATATGTTTTGGGAAAACACATAAATTAAATAATAATAACAACATAAGAAAAGCATAAATTTAAATTTAAATTCAACACATAAGAGA
>JBBMKD010000217.1:30719973-30751830 GCA_037834095.1 Argya squamiceps | reverse complement strand
ATGCAGAAGACCCATTAACAAAAGACCCGTTAACAGAAGACTCATTAACAAAAGACCCATTAACAAAAGACCCATTACAGAAGACCCATTAACAGAAGACCTATTAACAGAAGACACCTTAACAGAAGAGGGAGGAGGAACCTGGAAGAACACTGCTTCAACAATTGGTTTCAACAGTTGATAAAGATGGTGATAGAATACTTTGTGCATATCTTATACAACAACCCAGGACACTGAAGCACTCCCTCAAGTCTCTCCTCATCAGAGAGATGCTCCAGACATTCATCTGTCCCCAGATGGACACGAAAGAGCCACACTCACACTGTCCAGTTGTGCGAGCAGAAAGAAGAAGGAAGTTTATTTTTGAGATTAGGGTTTAAATAGTGTTTGGAACTTGATCAGCAATTGGGCCATGATGTTGACACCTCTCTGACCCCAGTGGTCAGGTTAGAAGTCCAGCAATTTGTCCTTCCCCCAGGAAAAAATGCGTAGTTTTTCAAAACATCACTCTTTGTTTATATTACATGCGTGAGAACCCAAGTCCGGAAATGCAAAACATCAAAAGGCTGAAAAAATCAGGCCAACAGTCATCACCTCTCTGGCCCTGCTGGATCATCTCAGGAGCTTCATGGCTTGCACTGAGGAACTCAGGATTTGACACAGAAGGGACCCTGCAGAGCTGCCACCCATGGCCAGGGACACGGTGCTGCTGTTTGGTTGTGCATCCATGGCTGGGAGGGGAAAGGAGCCCTGGGATGCCAGAGATTCCAGCTTCAGGGATGCTTGTGCTTCTTGTCAGGCTGCAGCCTGGGACACCTCCCTGAGAAAAGGGCTCCCTGACCCATCTCCACGTGCTTGGGTGCTGCAGGACAGCCAGAACATTTGTTCTGTTTGTTTCTGCTGTGCAACTTCTATTGCACAATAGAAATAGAAGCTCTTTTTGACAGTTTTCCATAGTGATTTCTGCTCCAAAGTACCTCTTCAGTGATAAAACAGAGGGACAGACCTCTTTGGTGCCCTCAATAGCAGCATACGTTGCACCACAAGGCACCAACCCATCCTCCAAGTGTCCCCAAGCTGTCACACACACCAGGCAAAGCCACCTGGGATGACAAATCCCTGGACATTTGTACTGGAGCACACCAGACTGCAGAGCATTGAGGTTGAACTCAATAATCTCAAAGTTCTTTTCCGACCCCATCGTGTGATTCTGTGAAACTTCTAAAGCAATTTTCTGTGCTACAGCATTGATAAGATGACAGGAATTATGTACTTTAACATACATGGGCTGTTGGGGTGTTTGTTTCTCTTTGAAATAATAATTGTTTGTTTGTTATATTTTGTGGAGAAAAAGATGCCACTAGATGGCCAGAGATGGCAAGAATGTAGTGCCAGCTGCTCACTCTTACATTGCTGCAGTGTCACTTTGTCACACACGTGGATCCTCTTTTTCCCTCTTTTCATTCTAATCACAATTAAATTTGTGTAAGTGGGAACTCAAGAAACAGCCTGCAGCTGATGCCTTTTCCAAAACTGTCTTCTAAAGAAATCTGCTCTTGAAGCACAGTGCATCACTCACTGCCACTTCCAGGTCACTGTAACATTGGAACTTTTTTCTTGAAACTGTCTCGTCCCAAAAGATCTCTCTCTACTCTTAAAACTGAAAAAAATACCTCTTTGGAGAAGTAAAGAGCTTTTTTGTTCCCTTTTCTTTGTCATTATTTGACGACTACGTGATCTGGAGCTCAATTTTGTAAAAGCCTGAGCTAGCTCTACTAGCTTCATTAATTTCAGTTATTTTTGCTAATGGTGATTTTTTTTTACTCTGCGTCCTTGGGAAACATGCTGCAGCTCATGTTTTTGGAGGAATTTGGTTGTTTTCTTGCTTTGTTGGATTTGGGCTTTGTAAGAAGAGTCTTTTGGAACTTTTATTGCATAATAGAAACAGAAGCTCTTCTTGACAGTTTTCCATCTGTTTTCTTGACATCAGAAAACCAAGCAATAAATGAAATGCCTAAAGGAAATAGATACTTCAAGGTAGTTGATAAGCACAGATACCAGAAGAAGGGAAGCAAAGGAGAAAATGAGGGCTGTGCCACCAAATTGGTTGAAAGAAAAATAAGGATCTGAGTGGTTTTCAGGGTCAGGGTGAAAATCAGAGTGAATGAACCAGCTGAATACATACTGAAGGTTCATCAGAAGGATAGGGAGGAGATGAGGAAAAGGTTTTTGAACAATGATAATTGGAAGAGCTGAAAGGAACAGAAATGTAATCTGTCAGAGGGAAAGCAGAGTGTGCACTGGATGAACTTCTAATTCTGATCCACAGTTACTCACCAACACTGAGCACTCAAGAGTGATGCACAGCAAATGGATGTGAACTCAAGATGTTCAGAGATGTTAACTTCTTTTTTTGGGGTGGTTAACTAGATGTCCTCTTTCACATCTTATTGTTAATTTAAACCACTGCCAAGCAAGAATGCAAAATACATCAAGGCACTTTGTTCTCTCACTCTTCTGTAAATATAATGATACATTCTTGGTTGTTACAGAAAAAAAAATTACTAAGCTTTCAGCTGTTTAACTGCTTTGTCAGTAATGCCGTTAAACCCACCAAAACCTCTCAGGTGTCCAAGATGTGATACCCAGTGGGAGAGACTTCATTCCAGACACCTCCAATAGTCCTCACCAAGGACATATGGAGAATAAAGTTCTGGGTGATCAAAAAAACCCCCATTTTAATAAATTAATCATTAAATAAATAAAGAGAAGTGTGATGTTACATAGCTTTTGGCTGATGACTGTAAATGATTTTTCTGTGAGTTTGCACAAGAGAAAGTGGGACTAAAGTCTCCCTTTTCAGTTTCTCCTTTACACAGTAATTATTGCAGGAATATTCCTGGGAAAGCTTCAGGGACCTCTTTGATTTCCATGGCCTTAAGTTAGAGCTGCAGGAGCTCCTGGGATCCACTGGTGAACTTTGGATCCACTTTACATTCCTTTATACAAGCCCCAGTTTGGGGTGGGGATGTGTAACCAGCCCACACATGCCATGGGGCAGGGTTGTATTTGCGTCACAAATGATGCTGCTCTTGCCTTGGTGGTGACATTTCTGCTCTGTGTATTTGAAGCTCCTTGAGTTTTCTGCGGGTTAAGTGTCCCTGGTTGAAAGGGGGCTGGCTGAAAAGTGATGCCATCCTCTCCTCTCAGAGGTTTTGCACAGAGCAAGAGAATTGCACAGTTGAGTTTTGCCTCACACTTTGGGGTTTTTTCCCTTTTTCTTTGCAAAGGGAATGTATCTAAAGTCAAGATTCATTTAATCACAGTCTAACTTCATAATCCCAGTAGGCATCTTTTTTACTTCATGTTGTATTTTCAGAAAAAGATTAAATAAAAAGTATTGATGAAGGAGATTCTATTTCTGGGGCATCAGAGTTCCGCTAAATTTAACACAAAAATAAAACCAATATATGAATTTCAGAGTGTGGAATATTTAGCTTTGAGAACTCTATCAGCTTGATGCAAAACCAGATGGCTTTAATCAAAGACTCAAACACTTGGCTCCCAACACTTTCCAAATGCTTTCAACTGAAAAGTTTAAAATGATCCAGAAACTTCCCTCCAAGTGAGCATGGTCTAATCCCGTTCCACTGAACCTGCTGGACATGTAAATGTAAATTCTCAAAGGTTGTGGAGTGAACTGTGAAGAGGCTCTAATGACTGCTTGCAGCTTTAGTTTATTTTGACCAAGTTTCACCACAGGAAAAAATTCTCAAATGCTGTTGTGGTTTTTTTTCTGAAAATATTTTCCTTCCCCTTAATATATTTCTCTTTTTCTAAGGGTCCAAAAAGATGATGAAGTGTAGAATTATTTCATTCACATATTAAACTGTGTGAATTAAATAATGGTGGCAGTTTTGGGCTATTTCTTTCTAATTTCATCCTAGCCACAAGCATCCATGTCTGCTGTAGCACAATCACTGAGGAGCCCTGGCCCTCACATCTCTTTCTGGTCCTTTCTTTGAATATTCCTGCAGATGATCATTTACCCACCTCCCTGAAATACATTACTGTAACTGAGGGAAAAATCTCTGGAGAAATACCAGAGAAAGAAAAGACAGAGGTCTGAAAGATGTGTGATCCCTCACAGACACAAAGAGGGAACGAGAATGCCAATACCAGATATCCAGGACCAATTTGATTGAATTGGACCTCAAAAACTGGGGATTTTCCTGAGAAGATAAATCAGAATTTCCACTGGCAGAACCCTGAAGGTTTTTAGTGGTGAGTATTCCTGGAGTTCAGACACTGGCTCTTGCTTTAGGAAAGCAAAAGGAGTGCCAGGCACTGTGATCCAGCAAATGGGTTAAAGGGGAGAAGCTTGAAGCATTTCAGAGCTTTGGAAACATCCTAGCAACCTGAGAGAGCAGTTGTTTATTATTTTATTGGGTACCAATACAGGACCTTTTGGTTTTTTGGGGGTTGTTTTGTAGCTAATAAGTAATTTATCAGCATCAGTGCATTATGCTGTAAGACACAGGATGAGAACAACAGTGGTGTGAAGTTGGGATTTGAAATCTGTGTGAAACAATGCAGGATACTCAGCACTGATGAATCAATCAGTGTTCCTGACAACATGAGGTTCCATGACATAAATTTTTAAAGAGGGAGAAGTCTCTAAGAAAACAGGCTTCTTGAAAAAATAATGGAAAATGAAGCAAAAACTGATTTTAAGAGCCATCTGCAACTTCACAACTACAACTAATGAAAGTGTGAACACAGTAATTTACTGAGTTTGATAAAGTGCATATTGAGAAACAGAAGTGTCCTCATGTATATTGCATATTAAATGGATGGAAAAAGTTTTAATCCATGTTATTGATGTTTTGGGTTGTGCAGGGGTTTTATAAACTAAATTAAAAAATTCAAATGTCCAGAAACCATGGTAACCATGTATATCCAGTAAAGTGTTATTAATTTCTGCATGTTATATAACCTACACATTAATATTTAGGACCAGGAATAATTCTTATGAGAGCATAAACCTTAATTATTTAATGATGTATAATATTTTCATTAAATGGTTCTCACATTCTTTGGGAAAATCCATATTAGGACTTGTTTGTATCCAATGTCCAATGGAGTTTGGGAGTCAAAGTGTGGCCCTGCCTCAAGGCTTTGGATGAAAGACACATTTATGGAAAATAAATGTGTAGAATTCAGCAGGTAGCAGTACAATCTGCATGTGGGAAGTAAAATAAAACCAGCCTGGCACATCAGCCACTGGAACCACAATTCCTTCACCAGCAATCCCTCCACAAAGAGGCGAGGGAATTTTGTGTTCTCATGGGTTATGATGCAGTGAAACTGAGTCTTTTATAAGCTCAAGGGACACTGAAGATACTGAAATTCTGGTTTGATAAAACAATATAAAATATCAAATACAATGCTCGAGTGACCTGTGAAAGACAAAATCCCTGTGTAGACACAAGGAGCATTATCAGGCTGACAGTGACACTAAAGTGAGGTTTTGTTCACCAGTTTTGCTGCTCCTGCAGTGCTCCTGGGCTGTGTCAGTGGTTCCTGTGGCTGCCCAGGTGATGGATGTGTTCCCACAGTCCCCCTGAGAGGCAGGTAGCTGTTTCTGAGAAGGCATCACATATTCAGTGTTTAAAGAAGCTTTATAATCATTCTTTTTCCCTAATAAAATATATTTTAAGAGCATTATGCATTTTTTTTTGCTGTGGGATTTGGGTTCTTTGGTGGATTTTACTGCTGTTTTTTGTAAAGCATCCTGGAAAATGCTCTGATCCCTTTGATATACTTACATATATTAGGTGGAGGGCCTGCGTCTAGCAGGTAAACAGGAGCAAAAATTAGAAGTTCCAGGAAAATTCCATAATTATGATGCACAAACCTTGCTTTCCATCTCAGCACAGTGATGACCTGTGACTTCCCTCTAGCTGTGCATGATTTCCTTTTCCTCTGGAGTAATTATAAATTGATCACAGGCAGGAAGAAAAGATGCAATCTTTGGAACACAAAGTTTAATTGCACCACAGTTCCCAGACAACTTGATTTGGGAGTTTCCACTTTTCCAGCTTAAATAAAAGAAAGAGTGATCACAGAGGGACCAGCCTTTAAGAAGCAGAGTGTCATGCAGCAGTCTGGCAGAACAAAATTATCACCCACTGCAATCTGTATGGTGACAGCAGAAAAAAATACACAGATTTGTGTCAGAGAGCAATTCCACACAGCTGCTGGGAGCCAAAAATTAAATAAAAATATTTTAAAAATCGGCTTCTGGAGCTGGTTCACTGATGATGTTTCAAAGATTGTGGCTCTTGTTGGCAGCAATTAAAGTCTGGGAACCACAGGAAAGAGAAAAATCTGTGGTCAGTGCTCTGAAGGGAGAACACAGGAGCCTCTTCTTCAAGGCTGCTTCCTGCCAGTGCTGCTTTTCACACTTTAAACTGTTTCTCAGGGGCCATTGAGTTACAGAAAGGAATCAAATGAGTTTTAACACTTTTTCAGATTTCAGGTTTTAAAGAGCTTATGTAAATATTTCCCATAAGTACAATAAATATTTGATCTGACTTTGAAATAGTGCTGAAAAAGCAAGTTTTATGACCACTGATAAAGGCAATGTAGAGGTAAAAATCCTCATAAGGCACATCACTTTTGACATATTAAGTGTCATGTCCTTAGAAGTATCTGCAGGGTAGGAAACGACTTGGCTGAAATAGTGGATCTATTAAGAGACAAATACAATGTATCCATATATATGAAAATCATCCTCAGAAGAGTGCATTAAAAAAAAAATTGATCTTCTAGCAAAGACCACAACCAACCATGAATAAAATGTATTTCTTTACAGCCCTGTCTGAGCTGTAAATGTTGGTTTATGTTCTGTGACATTAGCAGTATCCATCTGACCATGTGGTTTCTGTAGACTCAAGGCTTGCAGAATTGGAATAAACACTTTTCTAAGACTGTCAGTGCTTTTGATGGTCACTGGGAGAAGAATATTTCTTGAACTCTATTGGGGAAAAAAAAAAAAAGAAGAGTGGTTTCCAGGTTTTTATATCAGCATTAAAAGCACAGGATCTGCTGTCAGCAAAGTTCCCATCTTCAAAACTCCAGCAAGTGAAAGAAAGCAGGTGGCTGCTTCTGGCAGCAGTGGAGAGAAATTGGAGAGATGAAGGAGCACAAGGCAACAATGAAGGTCCCCATGAACCCGATGAACACGGCTCAGGGCTCAGCTGCTGCCAACCAGGGCAAACAGTCTGTGGGAAACACAATTTTCAGAGGCTAAGTGTTCAGCTATTCTTTAAAGGCTTCCTTCTTTTTATTTCCCATTCCCCTGCTAACTGTTTCTTCCAGCAGTTCTGGAAGTTTTGCTATGAGAAGGAGCTGATATTCAGTTTTAATACAAATTAAAAAGCCACTTTTTTGACTGACAAGGGCAAAGGATCTTAAATGGTGAGCCCAAAGCACTTTTCCCCTGCTTATCAATTCTGTTCCATCTCCATCCTTATATTTTCATGTTCCTTCTCTTTGTCTCTCTTTGCTGCATGTTGCTCATAGTGGGGAATAGAGGTGTTTTTCATACAGTGGATTATTGTAGATGAGCTTTCCATAATAAAACAGTTCTCAAGCTCACTATTCTCCACAGAATTTTAAATAAAATATCCCTGATTTGATGACAGAATGATCAATCCAAATCAGATCCCAGACATGAAAGCTTCAGAGCAGAGAACATAAAAAATAATTAAATATTTAGCATGAGTTATACAATATTAAAACCAAAAGAGACTCAGAGTCAGAGGAATGCTATTTACAAAGCATTCTTCATTTTGGCACAAGAAAACTGTTTAACCTATTAACAAAAATATTCCTCAAATACAACCACAAGTTCCTAACTTCCCAACTTTTTGTAAATGGAGCTTTAAAATATTAATACATACCACTTAAAACTTCTGACTTGCACTTTTGGTAATGAAAGTTTTTTAAACCAAGTAGAACATGTGACAGTCTTTACAGGGCTCTTTTCAGCCTAGTGGGAACCCCAGTCCTCTTGTCCCCAGCAACTTCCTTCCCTCTGCAGGAAAGGAGTAGAAACTTTCCAGAAACAGAGAGTGCAGAACATAAATTAATTCTCCTCTTACTTGGCCTGGATATTAGAACCTTTTGCACACTCTACAAATGTAAAATTTCTGAGCACACAAAGTGAGCTGTAGAAATTAGACATAAATCCATAAGGTTTTCTATTTGGCAAAATTGTTTTCCAGAGGATTTTAAAGTCCCCTAAATTTCTATGGATTAGAAATGCTGATTGGCCTGTCAAAGTCAACAAATTGGAGAGATGCAGGTGATTTACCTGGCCAACAGTCATTATTTTTTTGCATATTTTTAAGGAAAAAAGACAGTTTTGGAATGTCATCTTGTAGTTCATAATATGTTGTAGTCCTTTGTGAAGTAATTTAAACACAAGTAATCTCAAGGGCTTGTTTCTTGCAGGATATTAACAAACATGACCAATCCACTGTGCCACGATTTACTAAGGGATAAGTGCTCCTTTAGAGATAAAAAAAACCAAAACAAACCCAAAACAACAACACCAAAAAAATTAGTATTTTTCCCTTATTTTAAAATATATCACCTTTCTTCAGTCTTTGTTTTATTTTCCATGTTTTAAAACTTTTGAAGGACTGGTTGTGTGACTTTCAGGAAAGCATTTTTGCAACAGGTAAGACTGTTTGACACTGTGAATATTTACACTGTTCTAGCCCTCTTTGTATTCTTATTTATGCATTGACTGTGGGGCAGTAATTTAAAAATTATTGTAGCAAGATTAGAAATTACACAGGGAAAGTAACAGAGAGGAATGAGGGGAGAGTCAAATAGAAACCTGATTACTTCAGGTATTACCGTTGGGATTGTATAATTAAGTGCATTTCTCATTTCATTACAAAATTCAATGAGAAGTATAACTGAATTATTTTTTCAATCAGCAACCTTTTTTTTTTTTTTAATTCCAATTTCCATATTGATCTCCTCAGTCCTCAGAAGGATTTTGGGGCAAAATGAGTTCTTGCATCTTTGATAAGGTTGAAAACAATCTGATTTGTGATTTTTTCCATATCTCTTCAATTCAGTGTGAGACAGAACAACATTCAGCAATGGGCAGCTCTGTCAGGTTGCAGACAGATCACAAAATCCTGGTAAATTTTTAGGGGTGGGAAATGATGGGTTTGTTCACAACTAGTCCTGAAGTAGGAACAGATAAACTGTGCTACCCAAACATTTTGCTTTTCACTTACAAAAAGAAAGCCTTAACTGGTCCAAACTCAGTGGCCCCCTAAATGCCAAGAAGTTTTTCCTCTGATTAATGGAGATTCCTCAGCAGATATGACTGCAGTGGTAATTAATCCCGTTAAGTTTTTGCTGCTGATGCCCATCAGCGTTAATGGCCTGGCAAAAGCATTCACAGCAAGGGATCCACCATGACAGCTGCTTCAGAAAGGAAAAGTTTATCTTGTTATAACTGAAATAACGATGCTCATGTGTTGTGGGGCACTGAACATCCCTCACCGTGCAGCTCCTCAAAGGAAAAATTACCACATTGGAGCTTATTTTGCTGTAGGATTAAATGTGTCACAGGAAGATGAGGAAGCTCATCCAAGTCACCCAAGGAACTGGTGGCACAGCAAGGAAAAATGTGAGTTTGTTATTTCCCTGTCTGGTGCCCTGTGATCCTCAAATAAAAGGATTCACAAACAGCAGCAGGTTTCACAGCAAAACCTCCTCATTAACTGATACATCGTGGATCTCTCATCAACCCTTCTTTGAACATCAGTGTTCAGCTGTGAATAACCCGTGTTTCCCATGAAAGTGCTTGTAACACTGAAACCACTTACAGCTACTGGGATACAAAGCACATCTGTCAAAAGAAAATCCTCATTAATAAAGGATGAGAATTCTGGCTCTTCTACAAAGCCTTAATGTGGCACCAAACCCTTCTTGCTGCTTTGTGGTAATTTTTGCCTTTGAGAAGAACGAAGATTTCTAACATGGGCTCACATCAGGGCAGTTACTGCAAGGAGGAATTTGGTCCTGCCTTTCCTCTCTTAACAGCAGTGAAGAAAAAGTGAGAAGAAATAGTGGCAAGAGGCCCATGAAAGCAGAGCAGATGTTCCAGGTCTGCTGATGTTTGCACATCTGGTGGAAGAGGCTCTGCTGCTCTGCACAGACTGGGATGTGGATGCTCTGGCCCATCCCTCTCTCAGTGAAAAGGAATGGTTCCTGGAAGCAGCATTTGATTTATTTGCTCCTGGCTCACCAAAACATGAACCTACATGTTAATATTTATCATGTTAATTAGCGTCAGATTGATACTCTGCTCCAAAAAATAAAACAGCAGCAGATCAATTATTTCGGTGAAGAATTGTTGCCTTTTCAAACAAAGCTTCCAGATATTTCACAACAGCCACTGGTGTAAAACGAGAGGCATTTGCATTTTTAATTTCCCCTTGCCATGACTGATTTTAATTAACAAAAATTACAGTGGCAATGATTGGCACGGATAGATGCTGAAACTAATTACTGAGATGGCATGAGTTAAGATTTAAAATGTTGATTTGATTTCGGAAAAAAACAAGATAAATAAAAATCAGCTCTAGAGCCCTTACAAAGATTACAGATGGCATCAGTGAGCTGACCTGTCTCTTACAGGGAAGGGGATTTTGTCAGGATATTTGCATGCAGTGCTCTGCAGTGCTTTCCCAAAGGCAGTTTCTCATACATTTGTTATTCCTCTCCATCTCTTTGATGAAACAATTGAGTCCCCTTGTAGCTTTTCTGGTTTTACATATTTTGATCCATTTGGTCACTGTAGGGATGTGTTTTCAAAGCTGTCTCGAAGCACACAAGGACTTTGGGTTGTACCTCCTGCAGTCCTCAAAGGCAATGGCATCCCATAATTAACAAACAGCTCTGAGAATATGAAAAATGTATTCCCACAATTTCATGGTTGAGAAAAGAAAGATTTAGACATTAGCTTGACTTGGGTTCTGTTATGTTTCATTGCTCTTGGGTTTTTATATGGTAGGTCTTCTAAAAGTCAAAGAATAATGAAAGAAATATCAGAAACTGGGAGCAAAGCAGAAATGGAAAGAAAAAGGAGAGAGAAAGGATTAGAGAATGAAATTTCAGCCCTATTGAGTAGTGATAAACCAAAGGTTTCTAAAAACCTATGGTGAATATGTCTGGTTTTTTCCCTGCTCTGTTTTACACTTCAGGTCAGTCAGTGGTTGACCATTTTTCTGTGTAATTGGTGGAAATTATTTGGGGAAAAAAATCCTGTTTTATGGACTACAAAATGCGTAGTTACACAAATGTGTAACTATTTCTTAATATCTTAGAGCTGAAACTTTTGGTTACTAGAAGTCTCTTCCTTCTGTTGAGTTTCAGTCCATGTTCTGCTTCTATATTTCACAACACATGCTTCTCATATTAATTTTATGTTAATGAGTTTTAATTAGTTTTCTCAGTTCCATAGGTAAATTTTGGCAAAGTTCCTTTTAACTTAGGCTTTAAAATAGCTGCTTTTTAAAAAGCAAACAGCAGTTTCACCGAATTACTCCTGTTCCTCCCACAGGTTTGAAGTCCAAGAGGGATGATGGGATCTGCTCTGCCTCCTTCTCGAGTCACAGGGACTCAGTTCCCTCAGGCTGGAGATAAATAGGCTCAGGTGAGAAAAATGGAGACTCCAGATTTCATTTTGAATGCAAACTAAACATCTCTCAGCAAATCAGAAGAGAGCTTTCTTTGACATGATGGGAAAATAGCCAGCATGGGCTTCAGGGCATGAATTATTTCAGGCAGTCTCATTCTAATGTTGTCCAAAGCACCAAATGCTACAGACCCTAAAGTGTGCAAGAAATAAAATTGTAGGAAGAAAGGCATGTCCTCTCACAAAATGATCAGGCAGAGGAAAAAAACCAGCAGCTCCTGCAAGATCTTTATTAATATTACTCTTGTAATAATAATAATGCACATAATGGCTGTTTTCAGCCAGAGAGGGTTTGATGAGCTGAGGCTCACACGGTGTAAAATGATGCTCCTCTGCTGAAATGAATGCAGCTCTGCTGAGTCATGTGAGGTGTAAATTAGCTGCTTGTTGTGAAAGTGGAGAGGAGAAACGATGGTGGCATTTCAGCAGATGGAATTTGCTCAGATTTTAGGGATGCCAAGTTTAAGATTCCAGTATGGGGAGAAAATGAAACCCAGCCTTTCCTAAGCACAGCCCCTCGCGGACTTGACATCTCCCACGCTTGGTTAACCCCTTTAAACCCTTCCCTTGAAGCAGGAAGCAGAGAGAAGGGAGCTGCCTCAGACTCTAAAACTCTTCACAATGTCTTTCCCCATCACATTTTCATTTCAGGAAGGGGCTGCAAATGCCTCACTTTGCATGCAAACAGCACTTTTGGGATGGAGACAGCCTTTAAGTAGAGGTGTTTTCAGCCTTCTCAGTTAGGAGCCTTCTCAGTTACTCTATTTAGGCACCACTGGAGAACCACAAGAAATCCTGAGCTTCCTAAGCTTGTCTATCTTTAAAACCACAAATCTTTTTACCTGGAAAGCAAACCCTTTCAAGGGCATTTCCTCAACCAGACATTTTCTCCCCTGCATCCTCTCCTCTGCAGGCAGAGCTCAGGGTGAATATACAGCCAACTCTCTGACCTCCTTTGAATAAAAACCTGAATTTCCCAGTGTTGTGAGACGCAGCAGAGATTTGTACCATTCACCCCTTGACTGAACCAGAATAAAAACTCTCCTTTTGTTTTCCAAGTGTTCCCAGACATCCTTATTTCCCTAGAAGAATCTCCTGAACACTCATGCTTGTCTTGCCATTTCTTAAGCAGCTGCAATGAGGACAGCCATCAGCTGGATCACATTTTTAGATGAGCCTCACTTAAACCTAAAGTTTTCTCTAAATTACAGATTAGTTTATTGAATTTCCTTCCTTACTGGCTTTCTTAGGGATAGACGTATGCTCACAGTGCAAAGACTGCCCTTATCTTGACTCACATTGTGTAAAATGCTTTAAATTTCACCACAGAGCTGGAAATCGTGTCTGTCTGGCAAATGTAGTTGAAGCATCCCAGTCTTCTTCCAAGAATCTGGTTCTCTCCTCAGACTGCTGAAATTGGATTATACCAAGGAATAAATCATAAAAGGTGCTAAGAACTGCCAACAGCCAGCACCTAAACCTTACAGGACTCTTCTCTTACAGATAAAGGTCTGAACATCCTCCAAAACAACAAATAAAGCCAAGATTCTTACTGCAGAATTTTGAACATCTTGGAAAACTGTCTCAATTTCAAGATTCCTAGAGAAGTTTTGCACTGCATTTACATTTATTACTGTACCTGAGGAGTAGCTGGCCCCAAGTTGCCCTCAATAGAAATCCACTCAGACATATTGTTGGGAGAATACAAAATTTTGGTTAAGGAGCTAAGTTGTCCTTAATTTCAGTACATTGCTGTACAGCTCACTGAGGTTGTTTTAATATGCAAGTAGAAATTCAGCTGGTGCACAATGCTGTTGTTGTGATTTTCAAACAAATCCAGGCATAAACTTTATAACAGCAGATTAATTTCTAGTCCATGTAATTTTCTGAACTGAAAAAGAGGAAGATGGAACTGCTCAGAACTGCTGCTTTTCGTTCCAACATAATCTCCTGCAGGACCATGACTTTGTCCAGCTCAGCCCAGGCAGGGATTTCAGCCCAAGCAAACCTTGCAGGGGAGGTTGACCACGATCCCACTGATGCTTGTGCTGGCACAGGGTGTACCCAGGTGAGTTTGCTCCTCTGTAACCTTTTCCTCCACCCTTTGTTCCCAATTCAGTGCAGTTGTTTGAGTGCTGGAATCCACACCTGGTTCCCCAGTCCAAATGACCTGATTTTCCCTCAAATTAGAAGATGCTGATTTGCTTAATGCCTTCAGGAAACAGACTGTCCTGTCTAAACACACACAATTTATAAGTCTTCAGTGCACAAGCCTGAGAAATGTTGGCTTCCTTCCTTGGCTGAAAACTGGGTTAATGAGGAGAAACATCTGCCAGTCTGGAGATTCAGTGGTCCTGGCCATGTGGCAAGCATCTCAGCAAAGTAATAAAATCCAACAACTTAAATTAGGAAGAAAACACTAGGAATAAAAGTTATTTACTTATGATAAGACTGTCAAGAAACATCCTCTCTTTTTATTTCTGAGCTGAGCTGCTAAAAGTCTCAGGACATGATTTATGTGCTGCACTGAGGTCAGGAGATCCTGGAAAGGCAATGGTCCAGGGAACAGTGGCTGCACACAATCCCTTGCTCAAGGCCTGTGCAAACAGGGAACAGGAGAGGGAGAGATGATGCTGATGAATTATTCATGAATAATAATGCACACCCTACACAGGGGTGGGTATATAAAGCCCTCATCTCCATTCCCTCTCCTCCAAACAGCTCAAGGAGCAGCTCTCAACTGACAAGTCCAAACCCCATTTTGTTCTGTGAGTTCTCTAGAAATCCTTCATAACGTCCACGAAAAGAACAGTTGTACATCCCCAAGCAGCACACAGCTCTTTATTAAATTGTTGGTTGAAGTTTTGCAGTCTATTCCTCCTGAAAGATGCTGCACTGACAGTCTGGCAGTGACCTTGAGAGCTGCTCTGCTCTGTCCAGGCACAGATTTGTGCTGGAAGCATTGGTGGAGGAGATGGGAGAAGGATTCTGTTCAATCTCCAGCTAAGGACAGCACATACTCAGTGTCAGTCATTTGCTAAACAATCATCAGAGGTTCAGTTTTTAAATGGTGACTCAGAATAATTTACATATAGGGGGTAGGAATTTAAAATCTTTGATTTCATTCCATGGTGTCCAGTGGGTCCTAAATGAAAGCCCAGGTAACTTGTGTCCTGAAAACTTCTGTAAATGCTTTAAAAAGTTAGACTGGCCTCTTTGTGGGGCATCACCCATAAACATGAGTCCAAAATCATGAACTCCCTTGCAGAAGGGACAACATCAGAAAAAAGACCAACAGGTGAAAATATAGTTCAAAATCTTGGCTAAAGCCCATGAGCCATGCACAGTGTCTTGAGCTTGTATCCATAGTGATTTCATCTCAGTTTGAATATTCAACAGAGGTCTGTTTTGAAAATCAAAGAGCAGATTTTGATTTCTGAAACAGTTCAGAGTCCAACTGAGTTGAAACCTTTTTTTAATTCTTATTTTATTTTATTTTATTCTACTGGCTAGGCAGAAATTCATGGGGAAGGCTGGGAAGTGGGGGGGATTTGCTACAGATGACATTGTTTATAAAATCTGCCTTGGGGCTCTTTGTGGTGCCTGAAATGGTATCAGACATGCAGGACCTGCTCAGTGTTTTCCAGGGATGCTGCACCAGGGCCACTCTGTGCTATCAACAACTGGAGCAAACATTAACCAGTTCATTGGGAGTGCCCTTTGTTTAAATAATGAAATGAACTCTTACATCCACTGAAAAAGTCCCAAGGAGTGACTAATTAATTAGCACATTTTCCACTATGAATCATAACTTCCCTATAATAAAATGCAGTAGGATTGAACTTAATTCTTTGATAAAAATATACAGTGTTGTTAGAAAGATGCTAAATCTTCAGTTTGCAGGATTGGTTAGCAGTTTTATTTTTTTTAATCTGATACAGCTGCTGTTGAAACAAATTGTAGTCCCAAGGGGTTTCAAAGTGAAAAAAAATATAATTAAAAATTAGCATAATAATTTCACTAGAGGGCTATCATAGTTTGGATGTTTATTCCTTTTCTATTTAATTTCCTCCTTATCAGGGACATGATACACACACTTCCCTGAAATATGGAAAGAGAAAGGGGTAATATTGCCAGAAGAGTAAATCATTTATGACGGGAAGTTTTCTGTCTTGATGCTATGGGCAAAATAAAGGGTAGTGGGAAACCAACACCCATGTGGGTAAAATTAAACCTATTTTCCACCACCACAAAGACACTTACAAAGCTTGGTCACAAGGATGATGACTTTGGCAGCATTTTAATTGCATCTGTTGTCTGTGGGCGTGGGCAGCCCAGTGAAGCTCATCTGAGAGCTCCATGGATGTGTCTTCATTAACTGATGGCATTAAGCTAATGACAAAATAATGATCTGTGCAGGACTGATGTTTTTACTGTAATGTAATAACCCATGAAGGGTGTGTTTTGGATTGCTTTGGTGTTTCCTTTAAATAACTCCTAAAACTGATTTTTTACAATGCTGTTTTCTTCTCCCAGGATGCCCAACAAAAGGAAACACCACAGGAAGTGGCCTTTGCAGCATGCAGTCAGCTGTGCTTTGATAAAGAGCGGTCTGTGATGACATTTTTGGTTGTAAACTTCATCCATTTGGCTTGAAGGGACATTCCCACAGCAGTTAAACCTGGACTTTTACAAGCTGCAGTAGAACTGCAGCCTGTGAGAAGCTGAGTGTCAGCAATCTCAGGAGTGATGAGAACCAGGGTGACACAAAGCTCTGATGGTATCGTGGGCTCATGGGTGGTTATGGAAAAATCAGAGTGGGCTCCAGAAACATGAGAAAGTCACACCATTAAACCTTTCAGCTTTGCCCAGCACTCCCAGAGGCTAAAGCTGAAGTCTTTCCTGACTGCCTCTGCAGGAAAGGAGGGCCAAGAATTGAGGCAAAAGGCAAGGACTGAGGTAAAACCTTCATCTCCAGCTGGGCAGGGAGTGACCTCCTCATTTTCAGTGTGTGCACATCCCCCAGCTACCAAGCTCTAAATGTTTGTTCTCTGCCAAAGCTTTTCTGATCTTCCTAATCCCCCATCTCTTCCTTGCCCAACCACACAAAATATCCTGTCACTGTACTCACTTCCATCATTTTCTCACCCCACTTAGCAGACCAGTCTGGCTCAGGGTGAATCTTTTCACACACCCAAGTCTGAATTGCTGCAGGCTCAGCTCATTGCAGGGTAATTTTCTATAAAATACTTCATTTATTAACTTAGGTAGAGCTCCTTCCCTTGGACTGTAAGATGTAGAAAAGGGTTAATTATTAGAGCTGGACAGAATAAAACAAATAAAATGTTTTCTCTGATGAAGGCACACAAAATAAGGAATTGTTCATATATCCTGCACAAGACTCACAACACACTGCACACAGCAAATAATTAAAAACACTTAAAAGCAGTAGTTGAATTTTTTAGGTAGCCTGAAGTCCTTTGCATGTATTCACTGTTGGAAAAGAGTCCTTGATTGCACGAATTAACCTCCATTTTACGAAGTCACTGAATGATTCAGACATGAAAATGCTGGGGTGGTTCAACAAGGCAACAAACAAATGGTTTAGGGCACTCAGGGGCATTCAAGCATCACGAGGCTGTTTTAGCTCTCACTCAGGCTCTGTTGCCTCAGGCTGCGCAGTGAGCCAGAGGATGCTCTCAGCTGCCACATGGCAGAGTTTTTAGACCCCACACTTCCAGCAAAGTACAACAGGTTGTAACCATCCACTCCTAAGGGTAGTTTCTCTAATTACATGCCAGAGAAAGAGGTAATAATCACACAGAATTTGTTGGCAGATATTTATTCCTGCTTGTAGGGAATCCAAGTTCAGTAGGAAGAATTTCCATACAGTAATAAACCCCATATTGACATTTTCATATGCTCCTTATCCAAACACACTGTTTGCAAAGATGATTTATTGCAAGCCAGCATTTCCTTATCCTTGTTATTTGTGGTGTGATTTGTTATTAGCCACACTTAAGTGAAACATCTGCTCACACCCCTCTGCTGCATCTCTTACAGAAACAATAACTTTTCCAGGCACAGCCAGAGCATATTAGAAATGGAATCTCCCTCCCCCTTGCTTCAAATCACTGGGGTGATGAGGAAGATGAACTATTTGGTATTTTGTCTCAAGAGTCATAAATGATGAATCCTCTAGCACAGGGTCACTGAATGTCACTATTTCAGTTTTCACCTATAGGATGATGGCAAACCCCAATTTTCCTTCCTATGTATTCTCTCTCTCTCACCACCATCAGAAATTCAGTTTTTGCCTTAATAATTGCAATCATCTTTCTATGTAGAATTCTGCTTTTTTCACAGAGATTTTTCTCCATGGTTTGGTTGTGACTGACTGGAAATTCAGGGCCTGTTTCCTCAAGACTCCTTGTTAATCCCTAAAGGCGTTCTCTAGTTTCCTTTCATCTTCTACCACTTCTTTGATGTTGGGGGCTCTTTTCTTTATCTCTCTTGGAGCTCACAGGCCAAATTTTCAGAATTAAAGCTGAAACTGCAAAGGGCAGAATGGAACAAAGAAATATATTGTTAACTTTGACCGTGCTGGAGCATAAAATAAAATGTAACATCTCAGCCAAGCAAAAGTGCACTGCAGAACAGGAGAAGAGAAAATAGCCCAAACAGCTGAAATCAGAAATTTCTCTAAACTCTGAGTTTTCTTGTCTGTGAGCCACACAAAGTATGAGCTGCCTCAATGTTTTTTTTTTAAATAGACCCTCTATAGTGTAATACAGTTAAAGGAAAGTTATACACTCTTTGTTATTGATCAGAAGCCATAAAAAAAACCCAGAAAAAACTCAAGAGCAGAGGTGTAGAAGAAATTAAATCCGACAAGTAAAAGACACACAGGAGAGGTGCAGAAAAGCCTGGAGAACTCCCTGGAGCAGCAGCAGCAGCTGTAGGAAGCACCTCCTGATGTTTGCCCTTCACTCCCCATGTTTTGAAATGTTCCCAAAAAGTCTCCTTTTTATACAGCCTGGAAACCTGTATTTATAGCTCTTCTCAGAGAAGCTGATTACTTCTCAGACTCCATGATAAATTGCCTCAGTTAATATTTTTTTTTTCTACAAGAATTACAGTCTTCAATTTAATAGAGTTATAAAAGCATAACTTGAACTCTCCTGATTTCATTGTAAAGCAGGGAGATTTGGAAAGATTTAATAACTGATAATCTGCTTGGCACAGAGAATGTGAGTGTTCTTCAGATGTGCATTTCTGAGCAAGCACAGACTGGAAAACAGCCTTATAAAAACATTGAAAAGAATGATGAACTAGACAAAGAAAAATATAGATTATGGGATTCTGATAAGCTCAGTATTACATTTTGTAATATGATGATCATTCTAAAATGAGGTGCTATAACAAAATCAATGCTCACTGCTCTGTTTGCAAGGGTTTAATAGGGAGAAGTAAAATCTGTGAAGATCCTGACCAACCCTTAGCAACATCCCTGTGACTGTAATAAATTGCATAAAGGCATTCAGGCAGTAAATTACCTGGAGATTGTTACAGGTCCAACTTCTCCAGAATGTCTCTTGCATTAACATGTAACCTCACAGAGGTATCTCTAACAGATACCACTGGACTGTCAGCTTGGCCTTCCTAGGTCTGACTTTCTCAAGGCCTGGCTTTATTTCCTGCAGTATTACAGGGCTAGCACCAGCACAATTCTTTGTATCCACACTGATCTCTTTCCTCTCTCAGGCCACTTATTCAAATCATTAATTGTTAGCACTTAATGAATTGCCTTGGTTCCAAACACATCAAAAGTCGATATTGTTTGTCAGCCAGGTGAGCACTCAATGCATTCTCTAATTAACAAATTAACCTCTGCTGCAATTCTGCTGTTAGTTCAAGCTCAGCCTGTGAGTGTTTACAGACATTATTTTGTACAGAAGAATGTGTTGTTCAAGGAACAGCTTTACTGGAAGCTGCTCTTTACATGTCTGTCCATGCAGCCCAACAAACTGAGATATTCCTCACTCCTCACCTGAGCTGAAATGATAATGTTGAAAAGAACTTGTAAAAAACTGAGCTCACCATAGAAAGTTTTCTTCTTTTCTAGGGGACGTTCTTCCACTCTTACTAATTTTCTGGACTATTTACTCTACATCAACCCCTCTGAAATGGGAAACGTTGATGCATTGCAGTCGAAGTCAGGGAGAATTGGTTTAACAAAAGGTCAGGCTCAAAGGGTACCTGTCAGCTTTCAGTGAGTGATACCATTAGTGGCCTTTTTCAGAGAGGCTAAATGGCATTAGTGATACTGCCAATTTGTAATTTTAACAGAACAATCTAAAATCACCTGTAGGGATCTTTTGATTTTTTTATTTCTTGATTTTTTAAGTGCTTCCCCACCCCCCATCTGCTCACTTGCTTCCTGACCTTGGAGAAATTAGCACTGGCTGTATCTTTATTTTCTCTCCTTTTAAGAATGTGGTAATACTTATCCAAATGCTGCCTGAACTTTCAGACAAAAGCCCTGAAGAGCAGATATCATAAGGACAGGAATATTAAAAAATAGTCACAAGGCAATATAGAAGCTACATTTTCGCCACTGACACAGAAGATTAAGTATCAAATATGCTGAAATACTTGCTAGAGAGTAATAGAACAATAATCCTAGAAGAAATTGCTCTTCAGAAAAGTTTTACAGAACTGACTAGCATGGAGGACTTTCAGCTCCCATTACATCTCATTGTCAGAACCAGCCAAAATTCCTGCAAGTTAAATCCCCAAATGTGGTGTTTGAAGATGTTTTCAGTAATTTTCACTGAAGTTGTCAAAGAGGAAAAAAAAAAAAAAAAGAAAAAAAAAAAAAAAAAAAAAGAGGTACCAAAGATATTCTTCATGTTTACCTGACTGTAAATGGACTTTTTGTGCAATTTCAGCCCTGGTACACTCAACAGAACACTGAACCTCCCAGTGGGATGCACAATGCTGCGTTTTCCCATCCTGACCAAAATCAGGAATCTTGTGCACCAGCTATACAGTGATGAGAACTGCCAGGTTTGCTCTCCTGTGCACAACCTGAGGGGCTGAATTTGAACCAGCAATGTAGGAGGTGTCGGGAGGATTGAGGACAGAGATTGGCAGGCAGAGAGCCACAAGCTTAGCATCTCACCACTTTTAGGGCTCAGCTGTGGGCTCAGCAGGGAATACCTGTGGCACTTTGTCCATCACCACAACCTGGCCACGTCACTAAAGACACAACCATGTCACAGTTTAAATAACAGTGAAGGATGGGCTGATTGATGCCTCAGGGACATAAAATAAAGAGAAAAGCAACTCCATGATACAGGTTAGCAGGTGGCCAGAGTGTAATAAGCCACGTGCTAATGTATCAATCTCTGAGGGTCCAGCCTTTACAGGGAAGCGGCTAAAATTAATTTTAGCAAGACTGCTCTTCAGAGGTGTTTTGTAAATCAAAAAGTTTAATAAGTAAAAGTACCAAAATAACAAACATTACAGAAAACAAATGAATGATAAGCTGTGCACAGGTGTCTGAGAAACCTCCTGACACCTTGCTAAAACACGCCAAAAAGCCTTTACTTCGTGTTTCTTCTCTGAATATTGAATGTTCTAGGAGGGATAACCTGGCTTGCAGCCAACAGAGAGAGATACAGGGTTTGAAGAACGGTGACAAGATCCAATAGATGCTTCTCTTTTGGCCCTTACAATTACAATGAGAAGGGCACAGAGCTTTCTACTTAAACTTCTTAAAATGTCTAAAGGTAAACTGAAACTCTTTCCCTATTTGGAAGCACCTGCTGGGTGTGGGAAATGCATTCCTACAACTCCACCTGTTTCTTTCTCATCACATAGAAATATTCACACAGGTTAACTAAGGAAGGCTGATCACCAGAACTATTGCACAGTCTAAATTGGTATTTATGAAGCAGGTAGAGAACTCCAAAGGAAGAATCTCATAATGGAATTTCAAGAAAAAAAAAGAAAACAAATCAATCAAGCAGTATCAGAACTTTTATGAGATTTCCATACATTGAATGGAAGCCAAAATAATAATAATAATGTAATCACTTCTTAGATATCAGATCAAAATTTTTTCTTTGATTTTAGGGCATCAAGTCTGCATCTGGATCATGAAATTCCCTTTGTTACACGTCAAATCACCCTTATTTACCAGTCTGATTTTACAGCAGCCAGGAGAAACCTGGATTTAGCTCCAAGACAGGCTGTTCTTTTCATAATTAAGACCAAGATACTGAATGGTTTCTTCTCCTCCACTCTGCATCTGCAGTGTTTTGCTCCAGGCTGTTGGCTGGCAGATCCTCACTGGTTTACAAACCACAGGACAACTCTCATTTTTGCCCACAATTTCCACACTTCGTTTTCCCCTTTTTTTTTTCCTCCCCCCAGGATAATTTAGAGCCTTAATCTCAGGAATGGCCTGGACCAGATGTCACACAGGTGTCTCCCTTTGATTGTCTCAGCTTTGAGGTGATTTTAGATTCTGAGGATACCAAAGTAACCTTTAGATAAGAAATACGCTTTCCTTGTTAGGAAGCATAAACAGAAGAACAGAAAGTAGGAAATAAGGAGGAGGAACTCAAAATAATCTTTAGGAATATTTTAGTTATTGAATGCAGTTTCCATCTAAGATGACTATGATGCATAATGCAAGAACATTGGAGTAACCCAAGTGCATTCAAAGGAGATAAGTTAGACAAAACAAAATTAATCACATGGGAAAAAAAAAAAAGAACAAAAGGGACATCCTAGAGTAAAAAGGTGAGAGAAATAAAAGCTACATGGACAAAAACATCCTTACTAGAGTGCAGAGAGAAAAAGGGAAGGAATCTTGACTGGAAGCCTGGAAACAAAAATTCTCATTAAAGAATGAAAAGGAAATACCTGGAAAGAAAAATAGCTGTGCAAAGAAGATCAAAACCACAAGAGAAATCCATATATTTGAAAGATTGTGAAGAAATGATGAAATAAAGTGTACACAAGGGCAAAAATGCCCTGAGGGTAAAATGAGACCAAAAAAGAGAATTTTAAAGTAAACCAACAAGAAGTGCTCAAGCAGAGGAAAGAATATCAAAAACTTGGATTGGGAGGACAGAGTGTGTTGCACCATATTTTATAGAAGGATGGAGCTAATTTACCACTTTGACACTCTTTAGACTAAGAAAGTGAAAAAACTTGAAATTAATAGGAGAATTTCCTGAAGCCTGGTGATGAACTCTGGTTCTACAAAGACATCATTCCTCCTATTTTATTTCTGTTTTCACACATTGCCCCTTCCCTTTCCTTATTCTCTGATAATCCCAGTTAGCAAAAATTGCATTCCTTGCCTGCCTCTTGCCTGCCTTGCTCTGGCTGTCATTTTACTGCCTGCAATAAAGTGTGTGCATGATCATATTTTCAAATTAATGTGTGGAGTCACTGTAATTAAGCAATAAATGAAAGAATAAATAGAAGAATAAATAAAAAGGAAAAACAAGCCTCGCCTTTCACTGGTGCAAATAAGAAACAAGGTCCTACAGTGATGTTATTCCAAAATCAGTGTTGAGAGCAAAAATCCCATGCAATTGGTTGTGGCTACCACACACAGGAACATAAGAAAATAATATGCCTTCAGATTTAAAAAACTATTTAATTAATTTTAGTATATTTAACTACTGTGTTTGCTTGTTTAAAATATAACTTTTGCTAGTCACTTCCATTCTTCAAGAAAATTAATTTTAAAAATGCAGTCTGTTCTTTCACAGAGCAATAATGTACAGAGGTATTAAACCTGAAATAAAGAGCTATAGAAGTACCAAGACAAGGAGGAAATTGTGTTTTAATTAACAGCCATTGATCATTAACAGCTAATTCCTGACATGGGGAAGATTTTCAGGATACCTGGAATTTAAACATGCTGATGTCTGATGGAAGCTAAAATTGACACGAGCAGGTATAGACATGCTCTGCTGAGGGTTTTTATAATCAGGTGCACACAGATTCAGAGCTGTAAATATAATTGTTTGATGACTCGTTTACTTGTTAAAATTAATAGCAAAAGAATGCACGAGTTGCTTTATGGCTGCAACATCCAATGCATCTAAAAAGAGACATAAAGCAGAGCCATATTTCATGTTCATGCTTGCAGAGCAGCCTGTCAGCAGGTGTTTGCCACCTTCACAGCCCTCAGACACACACACCTCTCTGCAAGGAGAGGTTTCCAACAACTGAATAATGGCAGTGATTAATAAAACACCCAAAAATAACCCACAGATGGTTGTAGACTCATTATGAAAAAGGTTTCTGGGTTTAGGTTTATTAGAATTTTTTTTTTACTCAGTTTAAATCCTTCAAAGCAACTAAACTGATGGATTTGTCTGAAGTATTGTTCATAGGCAACATAAGTTAATGGACTCTTTATCAGGAAAATCTAAGAGATTTGGGAGAATTTAATGTCAGGGTTAAAGCTCCCATTCTCTCCTGAATTCCTGAATCTCCTGCAGGCATCTGTTTGAAAAAATAAAGAAGACAATCTATTAAGATGCATGATCAGTGTTTTGGTATATTTATTCTCTAGGTGTCGCAGATTTTCCTGTGATGGCTCATTTCCTCCAGGAGAATTCTCCTCTGCACTTCAGAGGTTCCAGCTCATCTCCAACCCAATGTTCACAGCTCACGTGGGGTGGAACAGAAGTTCAGCTATGAAGTGTTTTTAGCACAGCATGGTTCTGTAATCTGAACTATTTCCACAATTTAAATTGGATAAGAAGCAGTGTTCCCTCTGTATTATAATCCCACTCTCCCTGAGGGGATTAATAAATATCCCCTCCCCGAATTTTGGGCATCAGCACCACATGGAGATTTTGGGAGGTGGGGGCACAAGGGTTACCTCTGGCCTTTCCTTCACTCCCAGGTAGCCCCATGAGAAGGATGCCAGGACAGGCATTTTCCAGAATTCCCATAAAACTCCTTTCTCTGATCCAGCTCCAGCCTCTCTCTTGCCCTGCTCTGCTTCAGACAGTTCACACAGAGCACAGTAAAATTTAATCATTTCCCATCACTGCTGCCCCTCAGTCCCCTGGTCCTGGAAAGCCATTAACTCATTCCGAGTTAACTTTGATATTTTAATTACATTTGGAAGATTTCCCTTCCAGTGAGCTGACTATGGCAGTGAAGCCATTCCAGTGGCCAGTTAATGCATTTACTTGTCCCTTGTCATTATGCAGTAAAATATGCTTTTCAGAGGAAGCCACATTTGTCTGGATGTCTGGGAATCACTGACAAAGATCTTTTCCCTTTCTGCACAGCACTGAACAAGCCAAATTCAGAATTTCACATGCAGTGCTCGTAACCACCCCGGAGATCTTCAGAATATTATTTGTCATTGCATTTCTACGCTTCATTTTCTCCCAGATGCAGCTTTTGTTAATGACGAGGAGCTTTCACTGGAAACAAAGTGAGGGCTTCAGTTTTCAGGTACAGATGTGGTTCGTGACAACACGGAAAGGCAGCGCTGGGGCTGTGCAGGGACGGGATCCAAGAGCACAACAGCAAGGAAAAAAATCTTGAGACAAAGCCCCGACTCATTCCATCGGTCTGTGTTTGAATAGCCAGCCACAAATCACTGCCTAGGGCTGGTGCACCATCATTTTGTAACCCTCTGACAGGGACATTCTGGATTTTTAATGCCTTCCCCAAGGAAAGTAGTTAAAGTGGGTGAAAAACTTTTGCACTGCAGTCATTCATGGCTTTTCACTTCCCCCTGTTTGAGCAGGGAACCTTTGCTGCAGCTCTAAGCACAGTCAGGTATTGTACAGCCCTTTCTCCAGAGATGCTGTGAGCATTCCTGGCTGCTGGAGGAAACTCCCAGAGCTGAGGATTGGGAAGATTTCCATTGCCCCGAGGAGCAGCACTGGGCAGGAAAGGAAAGCTGCCTCCTTCTGTCCTGCCCATCAGTCTCCTACCACTCCTGCCTATCTTAGACAATGTTATTAGAAAACTTAATACAAAGAACATTTTGGCCAGTTGAAGGAGTCAAAAACTAAAACAGAACAACCTTTTGACCAGTTGAACAGGTCAAAAACCAGAACAGAATAATCTTTCTTTTGTTGTTTTTAATGCTTCACCACACTTCCCATTCACCTGGCTGTCCTAAAATACATTAATATGTGCATATCTAATTTCTAATCGGGGTCTTTCTGCATAGATATCAGGATGTTGTTTCCACCCAGCAACCAATTCAAACTAGTTGTTTGTCTGGCAAAAAAAATAAAGAGTTTTCCAGAAGGTACTAGAAGGAAACAATTAACAGATGATCTTCCATCACTGCTCTTGACAACGCTGTACACTTCATTATTGTTTGTCATCTCTTGTCCTCAGCACAAAAGCAGACAAAGATTTTCCCAGGGGGTAAATCTTTGTCAATATGTGCTGCTACACTGACAGGTTCAAATTAGTGCTTGATGGGAATTACCATAAAACTTGGCATCTTTCCTCTTTGTCACTGAAAATGAAATTTAATTGATGAAAGCAGCAGCAGGTGGAATTAAAGCTTGTCTGTTTAACACTCTAGTGATAGATAGCAGAGATTTAGGAAATTAATTCTGAGTTTAGAGGGTAGCTGGTGTGAAAGAACAGATCAGAGCAGCAGTTGGGGAACTTGGGTAATAGAAGGGTCCAGTGTGTCAACTAAAGAAATGGGTATGAGACAGCAGACTGGAAGGTGAAGAAGAGATTGTGGCATGAGAAACAAAATGGAAAAGAAAATTTAACATTCAAATGGTGAAGTACAAGGAAGGGAAAGTTGTTTTCAATAAAAGTGAAAGTTTTTTTCATTCAAACTATCTGTATCCTTTTGATTTACAAGCAGATGTTGGTCAGTGTTTTTCACTGGCTAGTTTTTTATTTCACAAATAAGAAATTCCTCTATCTTGAAAGCAGGAGGAAAAGTGCTTGGAAATCTGTGTTCATTTCCCTGCCCTGCTGTGAGGTTTTTCTGTGCCCTTCAGCCAGCCACTTGTGCAAACATTTTCAAATACAGTTGTCCTACCTAGACCATGACTTAGATGCTCTGTTGAGCACCCAACATCTGCAGCAATAGAGACACTTGTAGCAAGAAAAATAAAACTCATTAAACCTGGAAAACCACTGAAGAAATCTACTTTTTTGAGCTGATATAGAGCTGTAAACGAGCAGACCTGAATCTTTCATTTATTAGGATTCTTTACTTTGTGTAGTTGTTAAAACCCTGAAGTTTTCCTGAACTTATGCTTATGAACTGAACAATAAAACTTCAAAAGGAGTTTAAATAGGATTACCCAGGCTAAATCTCAGGATTTAATACTCAGCACTTTCTTGATCCACATAGAACACTGCCTGTTGATAATACAGGGCAGATGGTACACAAACCCCCAGCCTCCAAAAAAATCGTGTTAGCACAGCTTCATTTAAGAGGCTGGAAGTGTTTGGTCTGCATTTTAATACCATAAAACTTAATCTGTTTAACATGGCTAGGAGAAGAGTATTTTCCACTCTGCATTCAGAGTAACTTTCCATGACAGACACTGGGGAAAAGGTTTAAATAAGTCATGAAGAACTGGTCTTTTTTCCCCCCTCTAATTTCTTGCATTTTCCTATTCCACCAGGAACCTCTTCTACAGCATTCCCAGGTCCAGCCAGGCAAATCATACACACATTTTCACCATCCACTGCTTATTTTGTTGGTTCTCAGCTTGGGAAAAAGATTGGCATCACTTGCTCTGTGCAAGGGGGACCTGGAGGATTTGTGGGAATCTGAGCCACAACCAGCTCCTAAACCTGATCTACTGACAAGTGCAGCAAAAGGAATATGTAACAAAAAAGTTTATTTCTACTAAAGGTATCAAATTATCATGCGGTGAATGTACTTATTCTCTTCTCTGCATAATTCTGTCAATTAGATAAACATCCTGGTCATTCTGTCTTTATGTCTCACTCGTACTTCAGGCAGACACTGAGCTGTAACATCCCATTTCTGTGACTCTTCAGTTTGGCTCAGGATTTTTTTTCCAGTGAAGTCTCTCACCCTCACAGGATAACAGAAACACTCTTCCCTAAATCAGATCTTTCCCCTTAACACAGAACATAACCCACTTTGATTTGCTCTTATTTTTTTGGTTTGCATCAATGAGCAACACAGGCCAGTATTTATGAAGATGTCAGTGCAGTTCTAGGTTTCCATAGGCTTTCAGTTTATTATGCTTAGAAATAACATAACAATATCATAACAAAGTCACATTATCTGCACTTTCCAGCCATTCCAGTAGGGTTATTAGATTACAGGCAGGAAGGCAGAAACTTCCCAATGAGAAAGGAAATGGGAATGTTTGGTAGGACAACACTGGAAATGAGCACCAGAAGGAACCTGGTGAGAATCCCTGCTGAACAGGCAGGCAGATTCAAAAGCTGCCAAACAAAAGCAGGTACATGAGGGCACAGAGCACCATTTTCCATCATTTTCTATCTTTCATCCCAGTATTTTATTTGTGCTGACCTACTTGGCACTACAAAGATTTCAGATGCTCCTGTTGCTAAAATACCTCTGTAACTCACAATAAAGAGCTTGGGGCAGCAGTCAGTGTTAGATTTACATTTGTAAACCACCTTCTAAAAACTTACTTTTTAAGATCAATGGTGTCAGTTTGCCAAGTTTCACCCTTCCAAAAGGGCATGCAAAATGGAAACAGGATAGAGATCTCTTTTTACCTCCCTCGTGGGTTTATTTTTTGACCACCAAGCAATGTCCAATCCAGCCATCATCTGCTGCCTTCCAGGTGTGGAACTGCCCAGCTCTCCCCTGCCAGTGGCTCTGGCCACACCATTAACAGCAGAAATTATTAAATGCTCCTCTAACCAATACTTGGCCTCACACCAGAGGAATTCTTATGCCCAGCCATGTGTAACACTCCTAATATTAGATTTAACTTTGCTTTGCTTCTAATAAAATAGGTTAACCATTAAGTCAAATTAATTAAGCCAATTCTTCTCTCAGCCCACTATTTCTCCATTTCTTCATTTAATCTGTTTTCTGTGCCAGCATTTTGATTAGAACCAAAACATATATGTAATAACTATTATTACACATTCTGCTATAATTATTCCTGGCTGCCACAGCCAGGATTCAGGATTTTGATGCCCAAGATGCTGTGTGCTCTACACAAATGGAATAATCTCTGTGCAACCCCCTGAAACCACAGCTTCATGTGAGGTAGAAAACACACAGAAGAGCTTGGACCATCCAATAGGGTGTGAAATCAGGGGGTCAGTTTTGAAAATCCTAAAGAAAAAAAGGCCCAGAAAGGGTGGGGAAACAAAAAGAAGAAAATGCAAAGCAATTTCAAACAATTCATGTGCTGCTTTCTGACCAGGCTGAGCTGGCTGATGGCTCAGGGGCTGTGCAGGAGGTTGGGATCTCTGCCAAGGCACTGTTCAGCCACAGATTTATTTCTCACATCCAGAGCAGCAGCAGCTCTGAGCCCACACATTTCCCCCAAAATGTGCAGAGAATCCTTTGAACCTGCCCAGTGTCTTATCTCCACAGCCTCACCTGCACTGCAGGTAAATACACTCAGGGCTTGACTTGTTTGTTAATCAAATAATGCTGCTCCCATTGAGCTGGATTGTTTCCATTTCAGTAAAATGGTTTTATTTTAAGATTTCCTACATTTAGGACAATTTTACAGCTCTAGCTTTTATTTCTTTTCAGCCCCTGAACACTTTCCTTTGCCTAGTGAGTGGAAATTATCTCAGCATCCTCTAATGCCTGTGTTCTTCCAGCAACACTCATTTAGAGGGTACACAAACATTTTCACATGTTGATATTTTGAAATGTGGAGCTAATTACATTAATTTCTATTCAAACAGCCTTATCAAGAGTAAGCAAGAGGAGGCTGGATTTCCTGGTGTAGCACCTGAAGGTGAGTGTTAAAGACAGAAGGAGACAACTTTTTTTATTGTTATTTCCCTCTTCAGATGTCTTCTGAATACTAAAACAAGCAGGTTGTAGAAAAATCCAATCACTTTTATTGCACTAACTGGTGTAATCCAAAAATAAACTGATATATCCAAAAGAAACATTCTTAGACTCATTAGACTGAGTGCAACGGCAAGGGAGTTGCAGAAAACAGGTTCACAAGTTAAAAACCCACAAAAATAAACCCCCCAAATCCCACCCCCAAATCCCATCCCCAAAACTAAGCAGAGTATTTCCTGGTTCTGTTTAATCTCAGACAAATCTGTCACCCACCTGAGCTCACAAGTGGCCAATATCCTCACCATACTCAGTGAAAATTAAGATTTTAAGCACACATTAAATAGTAACAGTTACACAGATACCACATCTCCAGAACTTGAAACACCCACACACAAACCCAAAAAAGTTAAGGTTCAATTTACCCAAACCTTTCAAACCCTGGGGGTGTGAAGCATCTGTAACTACATATTAAATCTGCTCCAAGGAAAAAAATATGCAGATAAACTAAAATAATTTCAAAAGATGCTTAACTAGGGCTAGTTTTCCAAGCAGAAAATTAAATCTGCCATTGCTTTCTCAGGATTCTTAGAAGAGCTTCATTCCCCATTGAGGAAACTCATGTTTTCATTTTGGTTTTTCCCTGGTTTGTCCCACAGCTTCTGACCTTATCAAACTCCACCATGTTCAGCATCTGCTGAATTGGTTGCTGAGTGTGATCTAGCCAGTAACCCAAAACTTCAAGGATAAACCAGAATTTCTTGATTTGAAGAAAATAGAGAAAGGGGGCATGAGGGATAGAACTGTTGGGAAAATGCAGAGTGAGCTTATTTCTTCACAAAAAGGAAATACATAACAAAAGAAAGGAAGAAGGAAAAAAAAATATTTCTTTTTTTCTGTTCAGTTCTTATATGACTCACAAGTATAACATTTAAAAATTAATAACCAGCTTATAAAATTTAATTCCCTTTGCCCCAACAGAACTTTTCTTGCCCCCAGAAAATTTACAAGAGTCTATAAAACCAGTGGCAGGAAGGCAGTGTTCTTAAGCTGGCATCAACACATGCAATGTTAAAACCACTGAGATTTATTTTCCCTTCTTAGTTTAGGAAAGAAAAGTTACTTTTTTTCACACATGCAGAGCTCAGCAGAAAGACAAATCCTATCCCTGTTGCTTTCAGATCATGTATATGTGGAATTAAAATGAACTTACTCTTTTTCTACTGCTGCTTCAAAGTTGTATTGTTAGACACAGCCTCCAAGGAAGCAGGAGGGTGAACTGTTGTTCTGGTTTCTATTGTGCTGGTTTCAAAATAAGCAACACTACTAAGCTATAATTAAAAATAAAATAAAAGTGACCCAAATCTAAAATGTTCTAAAACAATTATTAAAAAAAAAACAAACAGCACACACAAAAAACCTCCCAAATAAAACATAAAACAGAAAAATAAATAGAGCTAAGAGCTTTTCCTGTGTGAGCCATGTCCTTGAAGAGCTTTTTCTAACCTTGCTCGGGGTGTTCTTTGCACAAGTGGGTTCCCATTTTTGGAGCAGCTGTTCCCTGCACTCCAAATCAAAAATGTGCCTCTGCTCTGGGGCTTTGGGTTTGTGGCTGAAATTCTGCTCTGGCTGCAGCAGGGAACACACACTCACTTTGGGTGTGCCCAGAGAACAAGAGACAGTCTTTGAAATCCACAGAGCTTTAGATGTGTCTTGGTCACCACGAGGAGTTCACTTGATGCTGGGACTAGGTTTAATTTAGTAAATATTTGTAGTGATAGTGTAAATGTGTAGTGGTCTTAACAGTAATCTTTGTGGCTGTTTACTGGCACACTGTGATTTTACTGATGGAAATGTCTTGGTCAGAGCACCTCCCTAGAGAGAACCAAGTCTGGGACCAACTGGAATTAACCTTGAGGTGGATTTTTGTAGTGGTTTGAAAGCAAAGTGAGTGAGAGGCTCCAAGTCAGAAATACAATTTAATAGGAAGAAGAAAAAAGGATAAAATAAAATAAAATAAATGCAA
>JBBMKD010000217.1:30700897-30719873 GCA_037834095.1 Argya squamiceps | reverse complement strand
AGAACACTGCTTCAACAATTGGTTTCAACAGTTGATGAAGATGGTGATAGAATACTTTGTGCATATCGTATACTACAACCCAGGACAATTTTCTAGAAGGCCTTCCAGTAAACATAGTCAAATTTTCATGTCCATTAAAAAAAACCTAAAAAACAAAAAAAAACCCAAACCAACCAACAAAGAAAAAACCAACCAAACAACCAACCACTGTCTGGTTGTCCCATGTACATCATGTGCTTAACCAATGTATGGCTACTTGCTCCAGGACAAAAGCATCCTCCAGAGCATTTTGTGTTTAACAAATATCCTCCCTCAGCCACTGCTCTCTGATCCAATTTCCCTCTTGACCAGCTCTCTCTGCTGAAGTTTGCAAGGAGGGTTTGGCGATTTTTTTTTCTTTTTGTTTTCTGTAGGAATAGGGTAAAAAGCTAGCCTGTCATTTCTTCTAAGTGCAGCTAACAAACAATTTGTAAATTCCCATATGCCTCTGTGAACGTTGAGTTTTCCAGGATGTGGTTTTGTCTCTGAGCTCCCTACCCTGGTCACAGAAAGCTCCAATGCACACCTCTGTGTCCAATAACCCCTCGGGGTGCAGAGGAAAGGCACACAGCTCTCTGTGACATCCCATCTCATCAGATCTTTAAATACCCAGAGTACTCAGCACACATTCGTGGAGTCCTTGCAGCTCGTTGAGGCTCTGTGATTCCCTCCGAACCCAGCAGAAGAGTTTTGAAATATCCACATGTTTTGAAATATCCACTTTCCCTCTTCTCTGCCAGAATAGTTTTCCTCACCATTCTCAGCTTTCCGTGCAATTCCCCTGCTCTATCAGTCAAATATTGCTGCAAGCTGTGGTTTCAGGCTAAAAGAGCATCCTCTTCCTTCCATATCAGAGATGGAAAAATCCAAAATCCAAACCCATAAACAGATATTTTTATATCAGTGGTAGTTTGAAAAAGAATAATTGGGGGAAGGGGGGAAATGCCTTCTGAGAAGATTGTTTTGCCATCATATTTATTTGTTTCCCACCTCTTTTGTAGCCTAAGATGAAAGTCCCCTGCTGGCAGTACACTTTTATTGTTAATGCTTGTTTTGTTACTGCTCCTCACAACACTTTCAGATATTCCAGTTTTCCTCCTGATGAAGTTCTCTGGTTCCCACTTGTGCAGATTGGTCTCCATCAGCCACCTCACCAGCAGATCTTAAACTATGCCAGCAATTCTTTCATATCTATTTGTTCCTGCTTTTGCCCTCTGCAAGTACCTTCAGAGTTGTTCCATTTTGTTTCTTTTGAGTTAAATGACTCTCTTAAGTTCTTGTGTCATATTCAAGAAACACTGTGCTGCATTTTCCTCTGGCTTGCAGGAGGCAGGGAATTAAACTTCTTCTCATCATCACTCATTTATTGTTAGATCAGTGACAAATTAACACCAATTGCACCAGTGCAGCCCCTTCTGATCTTTTGGAGTTTGAAGCCAGTGTATCTCCATTCCCTCTGAAATAAAAAAATATAGATTCCTGGGGAATACAGTCAGGGCTGCCCTGTCTGGCTTCCTGCAGGGATAATAAACCTTTGGCAGGTGCTCCTGTGGAGGCCACATTGCTCCAGCATCCCCAAGGTGAGATTTGGCTTAGCAGACATCGTGTCTGCAGCTTTGCTGCTTCGCACAGCCCCACATGGCCACCAGAAACCTCTTTCAATGGCAGAGACAGGGAATTATTTCCACGTGCAAAAGAAAAGCAGTGAGAAGTTGGGTTTGGGAGATCTGTGTCCTAAAACCAGGTGTGCTGGAGTGGGAGGGAATTATTCAGCAACCTATGGGTGTTTCAGACCTGGTGGCTCAGATGTGGCTCCACCTTCAGCTGAGCTTGGAGATTTCAAACAGGAGCTGTGGGCCAAGAAAATGCAACAATTCCACATTTAAGCACATGCTGAAGTTAAATGTTTGTCTCAAAATTCAGTGCAGCTATTGCATCAAGCTCTGATCCGGTAGAGCCATGAACCAAAGCTACATCTATTTGAAAAACTCAGGAGTAATAAATTATCCCCCAAAACACATCACTTGTTTGACAACAATCTCATTTAAATAGAAATAAGTTCAAAGACAAAACATGGCCCACATCCAAAATTTGGATATAATTATTTCAATCGTCCAGGTTTTTGAGAAGTCTCAAGGGAAAAAAAAAGAAGTATTTAAAAATTACCCACGTGATATAATTTTCTTCTCTTTTTTAATATTTTGTTTGGGCATGAAAGTGAAGAAAAACTACCCTAAAATTTTTGAAGGGATTTACACTGCTGTTGGCAGCTCAGGAAAAATGGCATTTTCAAAATTGACCTTGAAATGGGAAAGCTGAGAGCTAACTCATCTAATTCCAGCCCACATTTATTTCATCACGTTTGTCAGAACGAGGAGTTAATTTTTCTCTCGGCGGCTGAGAAAACATCCCAGGTAATCAGCAAATCAGAGAGCTCTGTCAGGGAGAAACCCTGAGCTCCTCATATTAAACCAGACCAGGCATTTCTGAAGCCCAAGAGCAACACAGACTGAACACTTGGAAAGGAGAATTTGCTGTTTGGAATTGACTTGTCAGTGGTGAGGGGGGTGTAATTTTGAGAGAAAATCGATGCAGAGAGATGGCAGTGGAGCTGAACAGTAAACAGTTGGTAAATGAATGCCTGCATGGTCTGTGCCCAAAACCTCCTTGGTATTTTGGGTTTTTTTCCCTAGGAAATCAGACTGCATTTATTTTTAATTTGAATCCTGATTTCCTCAGGTGCCACTCATGGCTGAATAAAAATTCTAGCCTGAAAGCAAAACTACCAACACATGTTATAGACAGTCCATCTGACTGGTGGGTTCCTCAGTGGGTTCTTACATATTTATGCCAAGGAATTTTCACTGTAATGTTCTATTACACAGTAAGCAAAATTATAGAAGTGTTGCCCTCTGCATTCAACAGAAGTTATTAAAAATATTGTGGGTTTTTTTGCAAAGTCTCACAAATTATGCATCACTTTTGAGAAGATTAAAAAGGCTCCTGATGCATGAACCTGGTAGCTGCTAATTAACATGGGGAGGGAAATGGAATTAACATGAAATTAACATGAAAAGGAAAATGTGAGGCATGAAAGAAGGCAGAGGAAACTGTTGTTGTTAGGATGGACATGACACACAAAGTGACAGGCAAAATTTTCAGAAGGCTCAGAAGACTCTTGGCCACATGCTGTCTTTTATACAGTTTATACAAACCTTGAGGGCAATTTTAATTGGTTAATACCTTTCTTGTTAATTATTCTATTGGCTAGTAAAAGGTATTTTACTTGTCCATCAAATCTATCTATTCTCGGATTGTTTACATATTTTCTTTACTGATTCTCATGGGACAAATCCCTTGTTATTAGAGGTGCATTTATTTTTCATCCTCAGAATAGATGGTTGTGTTAAAGGAACTTCTCATTCTCAAAATAGCTTCATATATAGGGAATTTACAAACTGCTTTTAATTTGCACTTAAAAGAAATGAGAGTCTAGCTTTTTACCTCATTCCTACAGCAAACAAAAAGAAAAAAAAAATCACCAAACCCTGCTTGCAAACTTCAGCAGAGAGAGCTGGTTACTATCCTTCAATGCCAAATTCAAATCTGCAGTGTGAGCCAGAAACCTCCCTTGGTTTGCCAAGCCATAATTAACAAAGATTTGCACACTGCACAAACCACATCATCTCCCAACCCCACTTGCCCAGAACCTCCCAGAGCTTCCCAGGGAGTCCAGCTCCAGGAGCTCCTGCTGGGCTCTCCTTGCACCTTGGCCAGCCCCAGCATCCCTGAGCTGTCCTGTTGGATCTAATCACCAATAATGAGACAGGAATCCTGAGTTCCATGAGTTTTTTATTTCATTATCAGTCTCAGTGAAGGTAGAGACATAAAAGATGGTAAAACTCACACCATCACAATCAGGAGCCAAAGTTCTCTTTGTTACAAGGCTTTTTAAAAGCTTTTTCTACCCAATAGGCTGATGCTAAAAGCTTACAAATGTCTACTTAAGCAAATCACTAAACACTACACGTGCATCTTGCATACAATACTTACTTTTTCTGTATTTTTTTTGCAGCACAAAAACTTTCTATGCTCCAAATATTTCAAGGCCTAAAATTCAATTCTGTTTCAAACCTCCATCTATGTAAGCTTACTGGAATGCTGTGAAAGTCCTCTGATTTTCCAGTTCCCACACTGTCCAAGGTGGCTGTTCACAAACACAAGAACACAAACATATCCATGGTTCGGGGCAAGCAGCAGAAGGTTTTTGTTTATTGGGGTGCACAGGACAGAGAGCACTACAGATTTAATTGGCACAGCCAGTTTGATAACCAAGGTACCTTGGCAAGAACAAACAGAGCTTTGAAGATTACAAGAAGATTGGGTCAATCTTTGCAAGCAAGAGATGTTGGAAGATGTGTAAGTTTGTCTGTGTGATGTTTAACCTAATCATTGTAGTAAAAAATTACTGACCTTCCTAGAGTGATATATAAGCATTTGGAAATCACAGTAAAAAAGGAATTCTGACCACCAGTCTGTCTTCCCATCCCCCTCTCCATTGTTGATAGTTTTTTGGGCTGTTTTCCTCTGAGGAGGTGCTGGGGTATTGTCATTGTCTCTCTTCCTCCCTGTTGGTGATGCTAAAGCAAAGTCCAGGATGTTTCATTAATTATAAAGTTGTGACATTGTCATTTACTGCAGAATTGCCCAGACTGAGCTGGTTTTCTCAAATAGACAAAATAGTGAAAAAAACCATTTCAATGCAGAGAGTAAAGTAAAAAATGGGCATTTCCCAGAGGAGGTGGTTTGATGCAGGGATTTTAATCCCATATTTAACATACTTCATCCATTCTACTCCCCTCATACAGTGTCACAGACTAATTTGTGCACTGAGTTCAAGAGCTGCTTAAGGGAAACAGAGTCTGCCTTTGAGAAGATCTACCTTGTTGCCTTGTAAGTTTTGTTTGTTTTTTTTTCTGCCTGAAGGCAGAGTCTATTTATCCAAATATGTAATAATAGAGTGACAGCAGTTGAGAAAAAGCAGGCAATGAATGTTCTGTGTGTGCTTTGCAGCTGTGGAACTCATCTAACTTGTTGGCTTTTGAGATCAGGCAAATAAATCCTGATCCATGACTGGGATCCCCAGGGTTCAGCCCAGTACATAATCATTATTCACACTAATAGAAGATGTTCTTTAGCTGCCCATTCAGCCTCTCCTCCCTGTGAGGCAGCCTAGAACCTGGACACAATCTTATCATTGGCAATAATTAGGTCTGAATTTCATGAGAAATGTCAGTGGCTGAAAGGAGGACCATTGGGAACTTCTATATCCTGAGCCAGGAGGATGCATTTGGGCATTTTATTAAGGACTGTAATTCAGCTTGAAGACTCCAGCTTTATGGCTTTACATTTCTTCTCTCAGTGGCAGATATTCAGCTTTGAATGACTCCAGAATACTCAATCATTTGGTTTTATGTTTATAAAGCCCAACATCAGGAGAACATGGGCGCCCTGACATATTATTGTAGGCTCAGTAAAAGAATTGGCATGAGGAAATCTTCTTGTTATACAAACACATAACAGTGGACACACAGTGGGGTAGACAAAGCAATGATTTGATATTGCTGTGATGATTAAAAAAACCCCAAACAACCCAAAGCCAATGATTTAGATGACTGCTTTTATTATGAGAGATAAAAGTAAATTCCTCAAAGGAACTCATTATTGTTGGAAGGCTACTATGGCTCTTTGAGCAATGAAAGACCCTCATGTTCGTCACAATTTTATATAACTCCATCTTTTCAAATAATGATTCTGTAATAAGAAGGGAAAAATAAGTTATTTATAAAATATCCAATGTTTCATGTTAATTTCATTCTGTAGTCATCAGGGTTGGAGGTTATGTACATTGAAATGTTTGTTATCAGATAAAGTTCACAGAAGGATGATATTTTGGGAGGTTATAGAATTGTTCAACTAAACTCTGAGCTCAAAGAGGTTTCTCCCAGCTGAGCCCTATTTTAAAACAAAGTAAATTTTCAGATATAATCATTCTGTCATGTCACAGGCAGCAAGACAGTCTGATTTAGGCTTTCATAGACAGTATTTAGTTTTCATTATTCACCTTTCCTATTAAAATATAGACCCTGTTTCCAGAATAAACAGTCTGCCTTCCTTCCTTTTTATTATTGATCATAACTTTTGACACCACAGTATATTAAACAAATGACATTTTGCCCTTGTTCTGTTTTTTTGTTGGCACAAGAATGAAAATGATGACAAAAACCGTGAAGAGAGCCCAGCTGTGAGAATTCAAGAGATCACTCTCATTTGAATAAACAGCACAAAACCTACTCAGAAGAGGAAAATGAGAATATTTAAGAGTTAAATTATTCTTCTGATTACCTTGACTACAGGAAGTTGATACAGTTCAGCCATACTGAATGCGCTGTGCCACTCCATCATGAAACCTTTAAATAAAAGGAAAATACAGATTTTTTTTTTTCATTCTCCATTTAATAACCCAAAAGAAAGGTTTCAATAAAATCTGTGATGTTCAGCTCCAACAGGCTGAATATATATTCAGGTGGAAGCAGTCAAGTAGAGTTTCACCCTTAAATTGCATTCTCATAAAGCTTATTTGATCCTGAAAGAAGTGAGGTGATAGTGGACATTGACATTAAAATCTCTAACAGTAATAAAATGGGTAATTTGACATTTTTTTCATAGACTTTTAACTGCTCCAAGATATTTGGGAAATATAATGCAAAACTAGTTCAAACTGCTTAGAGTAGCTGGCTAGCAGTGAAAGCTGAATAACTTTTTTTTGCTTGTTTGTTTTCTCCTCTATTTTGGTCTCCTTTTCAGACAGAGGCATTTCAAAATAAGTTTTTTGTCATACAAGGGGTGCAAAAAGAGCATTACCATATTCAATTTCCCACAAATGTCTGTTGTAGCAGTAAAAGCAGATGGCACCAGGAACAAATGAGCATCAACTCTTCTTGGAGTACATCTGATGAGAACAGGTTGGGTTTGATGAAGATAATGACTGTCGAAAATTCATCAATTTTTGTGCCACAAAAAGAAATGGCAGCAAACATTTCCCGTAGTGTGTAATCTTTGCATCCAGGCAGAAAGTTAATTTAATGGTCTTTCAAGGGCTGATCTTGTAAAATGTCTCAGAACTGAGCTCTTGATGAAGAAACTAAAGTCTCTCAAAACTTTTTCAGGAGCCTGCTGGCAACACACACACCCCCAACAGAAGGAGCTGGGTTTGGTCAAAGGTATTGCTGAGACACTGCAGTGCCAGGAGCTCTTTTTGATCTGTTAGCTGGGCATTTATTGCTGATTCTTTCTGAAAGACCTACTCTGGGTTAACTTCTGCCCTGGAACTTCTTTATTTATGCTGAAAATGCAGTACAGGGCTATAGATGCAATGGCCAGGGATGCAAGTGGTTTGCAGCAATCTGAATTTCAATCTGTTTGTATTTACATATCTCTTTTTGCCCTGTGTGGAGCTGAGACTTAACAGCCCATTACCCCGTGGTTCTGAGGGCATAAAGTGTTGGTAAGGCAGGACAGTAAAACATTTCCACATCTGCACCTTGTACAAAATAGCTGTGAAAATCTTCTGCCTGGGACTCTTGTAGGAATTTTCACAGGACTCTGATTAAATCATTCCTATTTGAAGAACACATTGCTATGCCTATGATTTTTAAAGCTTTCCCTTATCTTTTCTATTATTTTCCTACATTCAGCTCAAAGGGAGCTTGGATTTTTCATACTTGACATCTCTCTCTGCCCTGTTGTAGGTGCAGTCGCCTCTCTCTTTGCTTTTTGCTGTGAAATTCCATGATAAAACCCATGAAGGCAGCCCCACAGTCATCTCACTTTCATCATTTTGCCATTCTGTGGCATTTCCAGGTGTTCCCCTTGCAACATCCTCCCTAAAGGCTCCAGGAAGAAGTGGACATAAAAGTCATTGATAACAAATATAGACATTAAGACTTTTCCTACAAAATGTTATTCATGTTTTTTTCTGCAAACATTAAAAAGCAGACACCTGGAGAAAAGAGATAACACAAATATTCTCTGGAAGAGTTTTCTTCCTCCAAGCACTTCTGAGAATTTGCAATTCACATGCAAACTGAGCAGACTTGCAAATTCCTTGTTCTGTGGATGTGGGCATTAAAGCCTGGGTGAATATGGACATTAGGAATTCATCTCAGGTTAGTAAACCCACGGTCTCCAAAGAAAGGTAAAAGGCAGTCACACCACACTGCCTCCAAAATGGCCCAATAATGTTGAAGTGACAACACTTAATAGCATTTGGCAGTTAAGATGTAGAAACAAGCCCTGGATGTTCTCAGGGAGGTCCAGCTTCAGCTCCACAAGCCTAAATAATAATTCACTGTGGGTTACATTGAGTGCAATCGATGAAACTTTATGAATTAAATTCAGTTGTTTCTCAGAGAGCAGAAAAATGAAGTACAACTCTAACTGACTGCAAATAAAATATTGACATTTTTTCACAGATGCCAAAAATCTAAGGAGCATTTTGAAGGAGTTGGTCTCCAGGCCTCAAAACTATATAAATATTATTTATGACAGGAATGTTTAGATGCTTTTATGTTTTAGATGTTTTAAACTCAAAATTTAGAACACCTGTAATCTCAAATTTTGGGTTGAAACCAATAGAAATGGATTTTCAAACTGTTGCTTAAGATGACCTTTTTAATACCAAATAACTAATATATTTGCCAAAGGAATAAGCTCAATAAAAGTAAGAGAACTTGTTAAAAAAATTACTGAATGCTAATGTAGGGTGACATTTACTAGGATTAGAGCCATTGCAATGGTGAACCCAGACCTGATATTCAGGAATTGGGTTTTGTCAATATGAATAGAAATAGAGAGGAAAGAAAGAAGCTTGAAAACGTGGAGCCACTTGAGCATTGGTATGAATATATTAAAGAATGCCAATGAATCTTCCTTAGCTGAAGCATACTCATTTCCATATCACTTACTGGAGATGATTGCTTAACATTTTAGTTAATATTCAATGTTAATTAGATAGACTGGCAGGAGAGACATGGCTCAACATCTGCCTCTTCTCTCTCCTTTATTAAAGCAACTTTGCCCTCAGGACAGCAAAGGATTTTGCTACTTAATATTAGTATTATTAAGTATATTAAGCATCATGTCAGCAAAGAGACTGTGAATTTTCAAGTGGTTTTATGCTAAGTCTTCTCAGCTTCCTCTTCAGCAGTGAAAGTTATTCCATTATATTCAGTACAACTTTGCTGGGGAGAGGATCATCCATCAGGTCGACACCCAAGACACCAGAAAGATTCAGCCAGAAAATGTTCTTTGATTTAGACATTTTGGCCCCCTGCTTTGAATTTCTTTTTTCTTTACTTGGTTAAAAATCTTTGTATAAGCCATAAAATACTCCACTGATCCCTAGGCTTACACGAGTCTGCTTCTTTTTGTAATTTCTAACAGCTGCAACCTCGGCAGCACTGCTGGATTTAATTAACCTGACAAAAGAGCCCTCTCCCTCCAGAAGAAGAGCTTTTATTCACTGAAGAAGGCTCAAATATTAGGACAGACCTGTGAATCAGGAAGGCTGAAGTTTGCTGGCAGATGTTCATATCCACAGACAATAAGTAAAGGACTTTATTTGCCAGGACCTGGAGTTTAAACTCATGTACAATGTGATATAGAGGATCTGGGCAAAAAAAAAGATGACTCCACTAGGATGAGACTAGGCTTCTCTGTAGCCTAGCAGGGGTCATTGGAATATGATATGGTTAGATGAGATTTTTCGTTTTCAGAATTCTGGAATAGCCCACAACACTTCTAGGCTGGAAGCCCCTGGATATTGCTACTCCATTTGCTCCCTCTCTGGATACACTCAGTTTTCTTTCTCCCTGAAGTAACACAGGAAAGCCAGCTCAAATTTCCCAAAAATTCTCTGATAAAAGGCTTTTCTGTGCAGACATGAGTCTGCCACACAAGCATGGCTGTAACAGCACCATACAGGCGAGGTCTGGCTGAGGGTTTGTCTGCTCCAGCCCCTGTCAGGGTAACTTTGATCTGCGGAGGCAATAAAACACATTAGCAGGAGCAGGCATGTAGCAGTAAATGGGATATGACAGCATCTTCCCTCCCACTGCAGACCTCCCTTGATTATGATCCCTCTGATCCCTATCCCTTCCCTCCTGTCTAACAAAAACATGCAGCTGGAAAGTTGAACGTGTTTATCACCAGCACTTCTAAACTTCAGCTCTCTGGAGCCACAAATGAAAAAATCCTGACTAACCCTCCAAAATCCCAGCTCCAGGCTGCAGCCAGGGCCCCTCAGCAGTGTGGGTTCTGTCAGGAGGGAGCTGCCAAGTGCCAGTGCAGAAGCAGCAGCTCCAACACCATCTGTCTGTGTGCAGGCACAGCTCATGGGCCCTCCTGGAAGGGCTGGATTAAAACATCAGCAGCTTTGCAGCCCTTCAGCTTCAGGCATGGAATTTCCTACCTGTCCTTGTCTCCTGGTGTTCAGGTGCTGCTCCCTTCCTTTTGTCCTGCTTTAATCCTGCCTGGATATGCTCAGGGTGAGGAGATGCCTTCCCTTGCAAAAATAACTTTGTTATGCTTAAAGGGAAGCTTTTTTAGACTTCTTCCATAAATCAAGGTTTCTATTCCTGCTGCTGTCCCAACCCACATTGATCTCCCTTTGCCAGTTGTGTGCCCAGTTTTACACAGGGACTCAGCTGAGCTGGGAGTGAAGGAGGCTCTGGATGATGGAGAAAATCTGTCAGGGCAGGGCATTGTGCACAGGGAAACCTCACCTGATCTCCAAGCCAGTCCCTTTAATACCAGGAGGGACTGGGAGGATTTTCAGTGATGGAAATTTATGATCCAGTTTCTTTCGTAAGTTAACATTGGATCTTTGCCTACAGATAACACACATTTATAAAGACACAAAAAATAGAGAAGGAGCTGTTTGAGAGCAGTAATACAAGGAAATGCTTAGGGAAAAAAGATTTTTTTTACAAATCTATTTTCACCAGTGGTTTGGCGAGGCCTTTTTTTGATTGCATTAGAAGTTATGAGAGAAACAAAGTTTTAAAAACCCATCTCCCAAAGTCATTCCCAATGATCACAGAAGAGCAGGAAGTTCACCAAGAATAAAATGACTACTGATAGTTTAATTTAACAGTGTCACCTCCCACTACCCAGGCTTTCCTTGCCAGGGCTCATCCATTTCCCAGCACAGACTTTACAAGCAGGGGTGAATAAACACAGGATTTATAAGCTGACGCTGTAGAAGGCAGCCCTGAAATCCTTTTCCTGTCTGAGCTGCAGCTGTGCTGCTCCTTTGCTGATGCAGATGTGGCCACAGGCTCTCTGTGCTGGCCACAGGGATGTGTCTGCACCATGCTAATGCCAGCACAGCAGGCCCTCCATACCGTGGGCTTTTCCATTTCCAGCTCAGCTGGCTCCCCAGAATAATTATGTGCTTGAAGTGGATTAGAGAATTTCTGTAGTGAGACTGCCAGTGGTAAATGCAAAAATCTGTAGGCACACCTACCTCAGTCATAAATGAGAAACATCAACTGTTCCTTGCCCTGCTCTGACAGATTGTTACATGGCAAAAATCAGAGCAAAACCATGTTGCTTTGCTTTGTTTTAACCATGGATGGGGTTTATTTTTCCTTTTTTTTTTTTTCTGTTAAATTTCTTTCTTTAAGATTAAAACCGGAATTATTTTAACCTGAAAAGAACATTTACATTTTCATCCTTTGCCGAGGGTGTTGTCTACACCGGACCTGAATTCACAACAAATGCCTGCCCCTCTGAAATCACATTTTCCAATAATAATCTGCTCAGTAAAATTACTTTTCTGTGTGTTTTATTCACTGCCTCAGGCCTGTCTGCCTGTTGAAGGAGTGTTGGGAAAGGACTCCATGAGGATACCAAGATCTAAACAGGATCTCACACCCCAATGAGAAATACACCACAGTCCCAGAGATCTCAGTGTTTTTACGTAATGCAGCATCTCCCCTCCCCAGTCTGGATCTTTCCTGCCACACTGATGTGTTTGGGTTTATCACCCTCCTGGGCCAGCTGGCGTGGGCTCAGCTGAGTGCAGACTGTTCCAAACTGGCACCCCATGGTCTGCACCACCTGCTTTGGGAACAGGTTAAAAATAAGGTGTTCAGGTCTGGAGCCAGCTTCCAATTAGAAGCAATCTTCCTCCAGCAGCTGAAATCAGGGAGGACAGGGAGTACTGAGTTAACTGCAAAAAAGTGCTTTTGGATCCAGTTTTTAAAAACTGTCTGCATTGTGGTTCCTTCCTTTGGCTTCAGCTGAGCTGTTTTTATATTCTACTAGTTAAAAATGTGGACCTCTGAATCTAAAAGAAACTCAAAGTTTCTATCTGAGCACCATCTCAAGATTGAGTTCATAGCTAACAAAACCCAGTGAAGCACTAAGGTTTTGAACTGGTTTGGAAAAAAAATTCAGAAAGAAAATCAAGGTTCTGATGGAGCTTTTCACAAGGCAAGAGTGTAATCACGAAAAGCACAGAGTCAAGACATAAAATCACTGCAAATGTGACGGTGTGAAAGTCCAGAGTTTGGTGGTGAAAACAGAGATTGCACATGTAACGGAAGCTCATCAGTCACAGAGGGAGAAGTGGCAGCATAATTGAATATATTCAAGGCTCTCCAGTGAGGTCCAGAAATAATGCACACACCAGGGAGGATGGAGAGTAAAGGAGGGATGACTGTCACCCCGTGTCCTGGTTTGGAAAGCCAGGGAAAGCCAGAGCCTCCCTTGGAATGGAGAAAGTAAACCCCCTCCCTCTGAATTATTGTAATTATGAAATTAAGAGATTTTCAGTCAAAGATATGGAAATAGGAATAACAGTTATCTACTAGGAATATTAAAAATAAAAATGTAGTACAAAAAAATAGCAAGCAAACAAACAAAAATGAAAACACTGATAGAGTCAGAATACAACCTGACACCCTGTTAGTAGGGGTGTTGGTGTCAGTCCAGTCCAGTCCTCCTGCAGTGACAGATGTGGTTCTGTTGGAGCAGAGATGATCCTGAAGTTTCCTCTGAAGTTCCAGTGGTGGTGAGATGGGTCTGGTCCTCCTCTGGGAATCCAGTGCAAACAGTCTGTCCTGGTGTTCTGAATCCCAGGTTTTATCCAGGTAGGAATGCTGGGCTCCTCCCCCTGGGTGGAGCATCTCCCCATGGGATGATGGAATTGTATCAGCCCTGCAGTGAGCCTGGATGGCCCATGAACAGCAGATATCCCCTGGAGGGAGAATGGGTCCTGGGAGGGATAAAGAACACTGCCCCAGATGGTTTTAGCAGAAGATATCCTCCCAAAGTTATGAGGGATAGGTCATGGAATAGATAAATAAACACTGTCCCACCTGGTTTAACAGCTGCCCATTAACAGAAGATCCCCCCTGGAGTTATGAAGGATGGGTCATAGAAGAGATAAAGAAAAAACACTTCCCCAGCAGGTTCCAACAGCTGGCAATAGAATACACACTTCTGGTTACATATTGCATTGAAAACCAAAACACTCCCCATTAGTTTTCAGTGCTGGGAGAAGAGGAAACACACAGGGGGAGCAGGAATGGTGGGGTGAAGAGGTGGGGGAGTGATGGGAAGAAGGAGCTGAGGGCACACTTTGGTCTGGAAAATGTTCCCTGAGGTGCCTCAGCCAAGCCCAGCACAGTCTCACTCACCTGTCAGCAGCAAAGTACCAGCAGCAAAATGCCAACAGCAAACACAGGTAAATGACAGGAATCTACATAAAGGTGTAAAACCAAAATTCTCTACCATTCTAGAGCCCTCCTTCATGAATAATCCCTTTGATTAAAAAAGCTATCGATAGAGTGAGGAACTTTGCCATTTTAGCAATTTATTCAGGGGTTTCCTAAGGTCAAAATGCACTGTTCTCTCTTTGCCTTTTATTTCTCATGCAAAAGAAATCCTTTCGTTGCTCCATTTCCTGTACTTCGCTAACCTATTCCCATTATCTTACACTTACTGTTCTTCCTACCTTTCCTGGAGGCTTCACAACCACTTTGAAACCTACCTTGGCAGGCAAAAGTTCTCTGTGCACTGAATTACCTGGTTGAAAAATGGGCTGCATTTTGTGGAGAAGGGAAAGACAGCCCAGATCTGGAAGCAACATCTTGCTCCACGTGGCTCCATGAGATCAGGCCAGGCTGGATGGAGCCCTGAGTGACCTGGCCTGGGGGGGTGGCACCCCTGCCCATGGCAGGAGGGTTGGAATGAAAGGATCTTTCAGGTCCTCTGCAGCCCAAGACTTTCCATGATTCTGTGATCCCATGACTTGCTCTTTGCCCCTGGCTATGGGCAAAGAAGAGATGGACACTTGGGAGCCCATCCTCACTTTTAGCTCCCCAATAACTCTTCCACTGTGTTACAAAAACTGTGATTAATTTTAATTTATAAATGAATGCTGATACCAAACTTACCCAAAAATACCTTAAGAGTATGGAAATGGCTCCAAAAGGAGTGAGATAATGTTCTTCTGCTCTTGTTCTAAACAGAAACAGATGAAGAGAATTCTACTGAAAATTGCTTTATTATACTTGTCAGTGAAGCTTTTTTGTGCTTCCAGAAGAACTTTAGTTTGTAAGTGCTTCAGTAAAGCACACAAAGGGAAGAAAAGTGATGATCTTACTAACACAGGGCAGGTCCTGCTCAGCTTTTTCCCCACTTTCAGAACTGGGCTGGTTTTATTTGTTTCCCAGGTGAAATAGAACCAAAGCAGGAATACCAATACATTTTACAGACAACATAGGCTTTTGTTTTCCATTTGGTGATAAAAAACTACCTCCTCCTTGCAGCACAGGGATGATTTTTAAGAAATCAGCTGCAAAGGAAGGCTGACGGGCAGCATTCCTCATCCACCACTGCTGGGAATTAGCAAATTTCATACTCAGCCTGCCTGTCAGTCTTGAGGGCTTTACAGGACAGGGGGTTTTGGTTTAGTTTTCCAAGATGCAAAGCAGAAACACAAGGACTCTGAGAGCACCCTGGACCAGTTCATTGTCAGGCTGCACCTGCAGTGAGGCGATAGCACAAAGGAGAAAGCAAAACCCCATCTAATTGTGGGGAGAGCAATGGCCTGGCCAACTGCAGAAAGAGATAATAATGTGAGCAGGGTGTCCTTTCAAATCAGGGAATGGTTTTATTCAGTGTCAATCAACTGAGGAAAAAAATTCTGCATGATACTGTTGTAAAATTCCAAATCCTGGCCTTGCAACTTGTTTTGTTTGCTGGTATCTGCAAGGAGCCACATGAGCTGGTTTTGTTAGAGTGTAGGGGATTCACAGATGAACAAATCCCTGCATGCAAATGAGTGTGGGTTTTATTTTCTTTGTTTCACCTTTAGATGAACACCTCAGCTGTAAAAATTATATCTTAGAATAGTTGTTTAATTTTTGAAAGCATATAACAGACATTATATAAAAAATACTAAAAGCTATATGCTAACGATTAAGTGTAAAAAGGAAAAGGAGGGGCTTTTTATGCATTTCTTTGTAAGCTGGATTTCTTCACCTTTTAAAGAAAAAATTCTGCTTTTGGTGGCTTTTTTTCCTAATTGCCATCTCTGCAGACAGTATTGTAGATAGTGTTAACTTCCTTTTTTTTAACCTATTATTCGTCAAAGATTCTGTAACAAGATCTTAGTTCACACTCTTACTGAACAGATCAGTAAGAGTGACTTTTATCTTTGCATAAAAATTTGGGATTTTCAAGGATAAAGTGCAGCAAGAACTTTTACCACGTTGTATAAAATACACAGCTGAGTGTTGAGACATTAACATGTGTTTGATAACACTCTGGGTTGCATTTTTGGATATAAGACTATTAATTTAAACAAAAAGGTTTCACTTTTGCATAGTATTAATTCAGACTTCAAATTAGATTTATTTGTACTTATTGGATGTACAGAAGGTATGTGGTATTTTGTCTGTGTGCAAAAATCAACCTTATATTTACAATGGGAATAATGCTGTATTGTCTAAAAAAAGAAAATCATCACCAAGAACAAGCTCAGGTTCCCCGAGATAAATTAAATACTGCATATGACTGCTGAAAAAAAAAAAAAGGTGATATTGACCTGAAATGACACCCAAGTCTGCCTCAGCTTGGAGCTATGGTACATTTTTCTCCAGGTGAAACCTTTGCTGGGTTTAATTTTGCACTTGCCCAGAAAATCTTGTCACCACTGCCTGCCTTCCTACCTGTCTTGTAAATTATTGCTGATGTTAAGCACTTCTGCTTCATCAGATCAGGTTAGAAATACAGAGTGCACCCCATCAAGCCCACTGGTAAACACTGAAATGTCAAGGGGAGTGTTCAGGGGGTGAGGGGGGAATGGAGTGAAGGACACTGATTAATCAGAAATTATTTACCTGGTCTGCCTGCACCTACCCAGCCTGGATATTTCCTGAGAACACCCACATGGACTTGCTTACTTTGTGAGCAGAGCAGTTCTGAGCTGCTCTCCTGAGCAGTCTGTCAGCTCACAGACCATTCCTGGAGCTGTGCTGAAGGGACACAGGCTTGGAATTTTCCCTTTACTAGAGTACTTTAGTGTATTGGATAGGTTAAGTGCTCTAAAGAGCATTTAAAGAAGCATTAAGAGAAATAAAACTAACGACTGGGCTACATTTTAATGAATTTTCTGAGAGTCAATGTCCAGCTGCCAAGATAATGAATTTTCTGAGAGTCAATGTCCAGCTGCCAAAAAGAATTTTATCTTTCCCCTCAGGTTTGCAAAGACTTTGTTCTTCCCTGACCCAGATGTGTTTTGCAGTTTGGGATGTCTGATGTGTAAGGAGCTCGGCTGAGGGGATATCAAGGTCCTCCTCCAGCCTTCAGTTCCATGGTATGCCAAGGGTGAAGGGCAAAACCCATGAAGTTTTGGAGGAAATAAGTGGTGGAAATAAAAACAGACTAAATAAATGAATGCAGGACCTGTGCTGTTCAGAAAGTGGCTCAGAGGAGATGGATTAAAAAAAATAGCCAGGTAGTTTAGAGGGAAGAAGACAGAAAGGTAAATTGGAAGATCCCTTAGGATCCCTTCCATCTGATTTTAAGCAATGTGTCGGCACACCAAAAACATTCCAAAATCACAACAGGAGTCCCCAGTTCCCTCTTTGCACACTGTCACACTCACAGGCTCCAAATTGTGCACTGTTGGTCAGAGGAGGACTCAAAGGTGCTGGTGGGCTTTTCCTTCTGGGATATTAAGAGCTGCTACATGTCAAAAAATCAACTTTCCTAAACAATATTCCTGACAGATAGTTAATGGAGGTAAAAAATTTGCCTGCTGATTCACTTCACCACTGAAAAAAAAAAATTGAGAGAAGGACCTTCCAAAATAACTGGAAGTCTAGAAGTCAGGCTCCTCCTGATACCAGGTCTGGGGTTTTTTCTAGTTTTCATGCATTCTGTAAGTTGTCACCAGTTTTTATCCTGTTTCCCATCCAAGAGTTTCCCATCCAGGATCACTGGTCTGATGAAGTAATCTTAGGGTAGCTTTGGGCTCTTACAAATTAAAAGAAATCTGGTACTCCACGCAGAGCTGTAAATAATCTGAGCAATGCTATCTAAAGGTCAAAGCATTTTCTTAAATTTCCAATTAAAGCAAGCCAGGGGGAGGAAAAAGTCAAGTGTTCAAGTCCTATATTGGTCATCGTTTTTCAGCACCAGTGCAGTGGATTCCTGATTAGTACATTGCACTAATTTCTTCCAAAGCTATTTTAGTCACTGACATGTTGATCATTTATTAATATGATAATTGTTCAAAAGGCACTGACAGGGAACAAGAAGAATCAAGAAACATTAATCACACAGGCTATTTTTTAACACACACTGAACCACGGGCTGGTTCTTATCTAGGTCAGTAGTAGATATGGGGAGTAGCCAGGAGTTAGTGAAGCTGGAGGAGGGAGGAAGTAGAGGAAGCAGGAGGAAGAGGAGGATGAAGGATGAAGCAGGAGGCTGCAGGAGGAAGAGGAGGAAGCAGGAGAAAGCAGGAGGAAGCAGGAAAAAGCAGTACAAAAGTTCTCATGGGGAAGGGGAGATTCCATGGGAATCTTCATCTCTATCCAAGGTGCAGACCTGCTCTACCAGGGTGGCACCAACCCAGGGCTGGTTTTATTTCATATTTTAGCATAATATCCATTATTTCCCCTATTCCTCAGCTTCCCCTGCAGGCCCTTTTGCTGATCTGTCTCTTTCTGTGGACCTGAGAGCTCAAGTCATCCACAGCATCAAACACCAATGCTGGATACACCTTTAGTGACCTAAATTCTTTGGCATCTGTTGAAAGCACAGGTAAAATGAATCACTGCACCCTGTGTCTAGTAAATATGCCTCCACATTTTTATCACCACCAGAGGTAGTGTTACCTTTTTATTTCAGGCTAACAGGCCACAGAATAGTTTAGGTTGGAAAAGCCCTTTAAAATAATGAAGTGTTCAAATTCACCCTGACCAACCTGGGGTTGTGGAGCTTTCTTTCTCTGCCATTCTCCTTTATAATATGTAATAATTGTATATATTATACAATAAGAATTATATATTATAATACATCCATTTATATTATATTTATATATAATATCATTTTTATGCTTTATAATATAATGCATATTGTAAATGTTATAAATAATATCATATCATATCATTCATATCATTCATATAATTAATATAATATAAATACTTATATATTATAATATAATATACAATTTATGTCATTTATTATATAATATAATTAAATTTATATCAATATATTTTATAATATAATATAATATAATATAATATAATATAATATAATATAATATAATATAATATAATATAATATAATATAA
>JBBMKD010000217.1:30669121-30700797 GCA_037834095.1 Argya squamiceps | reverse complement strand
TATAATATAATATAATATAATATAATATAATATAATATAATATAATATAATATAATATAATATAATATAATATATATCAATTATATCAAATAATAAAATACCATATCCTAGATATGTTATTATAAATCTGTTTAAAAATGCACAACCAGAAGCAAAAAGTTCCCAAGCCAGTCCACTAATCCTGGGAAAAGCCATCCTGAAATGTTTGCTGAGGGGTCCTGTGCTGGCCAGGGTGGCCTGTGGCAGAAATGGGTTGGAGGAGATACAGAGGGCAAAGCTTTACTCCTGCTCCACAGACACCAAATCATTATAAACATTCTTAAACATATTCTTAAATATTTTGTACCATTCTCAGCAAATACTTGATATACAGATCTAGATATGAACCATTTTACTTGCTACTCTATAAACTAGAGCTTCAGAATGTTCAGACTCTCCCCTACATATGATTTTTAATTACCATAACATCATAACTGAGGAAAAAATACCCAAATCTGGAAATATCTTATTTATGGCTTAAAGCATGCTTACATAACAGGTTGTATAAATAAAAAAGGTGGTGTGGTAATTGCACCTCAGGTAAAGCAATGAACATTCTATATTTAGATCTTAATGAATCAAATTACAGAAAAATCCTTCTTCATTTCAGAAACAGTATTCAGAATTAGCTATTTCAAAATTCCAAAATGTGGCTGTTCCTTTGAGATATTTAACCTGAGCTGCCCACATGAAATGAGCAATTACTTTTTTTAGATAGCATTTCCTCTGACTACTATTCCCTGGCCTTTTTAGTCAGAATCTTTCAAGTATTTTTAATTAAACAAAAAAACCCTTGGTAATGCTCGGGAAATTAAGGTCCTAGTGGTTTGTTTAATTTAGTCTGAGACTATTTGCTCATGATAAATAAAAATAGCACAGGTTATTAAAACACAGGAGGAGACATGAGGGAAAGCAACCAACAAAAAGGGATGTGCAGTGTCTCTGAACTTTAATAAGAAATATTTTGTTGATAAGGACACTTTACTAATCCAGGAGGAATAAAGGTGCTCCAGAAAAAAAAAAAAAGTGCTATTTCTGAATACTGACTTCTGCCTGTGCAAACTCTGCACAATGAGAGTCCTGGATTAATCTGTGCCTGGGCAGGTGATTTTGGGCAGCAGGGGTAGGATGAGGAAAGAGGAATCATCCTCATGGAATGAGAAATCAGGTCTTGGGCTTGTCCCGGGTTTCACCAGCATGATGGACAAAATATTTTATCTTCATTCAGACCCTGCTGCAACTTAAAGTGGGGAACTGACCTGTTCCTCTCCTCCTTAGTAGAAGCAAAATTAGGAAAGTATGTCCAGGTAGTGGACAGAGTGGTCTGTTTGATGTAAATAACCAGGCACAGAAGAACTCTGACAAAGTGGGGCAAGTTCCCTCCAGTTTGGCTGCTGAGGGAACAAGGAGTGCCCAAGACAGGGCCTGTGAGGGATGGAGATGAAAGCCTGGAAAGAAATGGAGCAACCAGGGTCAAGAGGAGATTTGTGCAGGGGAACAGAGACAGACTGTTCTCAGAGGCTGGAGGCAATGGATACCTCTTAAAGCAAGGAAAACTGCTCAGAGACTGGGGGAAAATCCATCCCACTGCAAGTGGCTTAACATGGACCACAGCCCAGAGAGGCTGTGGATTCTCCAGCTTTTGAAATGCTGAAAGCTTGGCCAGAGGAGAGACTGAGCTACTGGCCTGAGCTTCAGAATGGATCTGACTTCAAAGCTGGCTCTGTTCTGGGCTGGGGGCACTGGGGCAGATGTCCTCATCATGTCCATTCCAACCTGAATTTTCCTGTGCTTCTGTGAGACAAATCTGAAAGGGCTGCTCTGAACCTGGGGGGGTTTGTCTCCATGTTTTGGCTGCCTGAGAACAAAGCCTGTCCTGCTTGAACTCCACAGGGGTGAAAGCTGGGGAGGGAGGCAGCAGCTCAAAGCCAGGCTGAGACAAAGTTCTGCCCATGACATGGCATCTTTCCAGTAGTGAACTCCATCAAACACCAGATGTGCTGCACTCAGATCCCAATAACCCAGCTGGTTTAATTGATGAGAAAGTGTTTCACAATAATGGGATAATAAAGATAATCAGAGCAGTGGAATAAATTCCTCATGAACATCCACACCAGGACTCCTTAAAAGACAAGAAGTGCCATATGTGTTAAAATTAACCTTGTTGCACGTGTCTAAATTTGCCCGTTATTTACTTTAAGGTCACAAGGTGTTTTAAGAAAAAAACATTATCAAAATAATTTCTATGATAGAAATACCTATTCTCTCCAAGAATTATCAGAAGGAGCTGAGAAGAAAGGACAGCTGTGGGGAAAGCTGAGGAGAGGTGCAGGCAGTGCATCCATAATTTGGACCCAAATCTTGGTTTGGACTTTTTAGTTGAAGCTCATCCCCACCAGATGAGACACTTGTGAATTAGACCTATATTTTCTATGCATAACTTTCTGAAATGCTCCAGAATTTAAAACAAAACCCAAAAAAAGTCAATAAAACATTTCTAGAATTATGAGGAGTTTTAGTTGATTTGTTTAAGTGGTGTAATGTGCAGAAAGTTTTTACATTTTCTTATTGTACCCAGGTGGATTGACAACCAGGAGGAGGAGGAGAAGAGGAGGAGAGCAAAGCCAGAAAGATAATGAGCTGAATGATTAAGTTGTATAAGGCTTCAGAGGGACTGTTTCTATAAATAGGTTTTTAGTAAAAGTCTAACCTTTCAAAATTTTATATTCATCAAAAGAAAAAAAAAAGAAAATGTTACCAAAACCTAATTAGGAAGGGTTATAACCTGATAGCTATGAAAACCAAAATAGAATAAGGACACAAGAGAAAGAACCTCCAGAGATGTATTTTAAAGAGTTTCTCTCAGAGCCATCAAAAAGTTAAAGTTGAAATTAAAGCTGAATAAAATATTCATAGTGAAACTAAATGGCCAGGTAGAACTTGCAAAAAAAAAAAAAAAAAAAGTTAGGAAAGTGTGTATTCCCATCTTAGGCATTGATTTCCAGACCAGGTTTTATTTATTCTCCCTCATCTTTGCATAAAAGTTGCACTCTGTAAAAAGCATAACAAAGAACATTTCCCCCGATGCCAATGTCGTGCCCAGATATTCTCACTGCAATCATTAGCAGTAAAATAGGAAAATGGAAGAAATTCTTTTTCTCAGTGAATTTATTTTTCTGATCTTTAACACTTCAACCATTTGTCTCTGTCAATATTAAGTTAAATGAAGTTTGCACTGGGATGAGTAAGGTTTTCAGTCTGTATTTTTCTTTTTTCAGTTTTCAGGGAAACAACCCTACAATTTTTAAATTTTTTCCCCCAAATACATTTGTGCAAATATTTTCCCTTCTTAAAGAAATCCACCTTAGCCATACTTCTATCATAAGCATTTGGGAAAGAAAACCAACCCTGTGGAGTTTCCACTGGACTGGATGTTAGAATATTCTCAACTGGCAGGAAACTTTTCTGTCTCCTAGGGTCTCATTGTGTGGTTGCTCCTCAGATTTGCCTCTGCTGATGTTCCAGCTGAGGCTGGAGCTGAGGCTGACTGCCCTTCTGGATTTTCACCAGAGCTCACCACAATCTAGAAGCAAGTTGTCACCTGCCAGTGCTCTCTTCTCAAGGGAAAATACTGCTCCTGCAGCTTTTTCCAGCTATCAGTGAATATAATGAGAAACTAACAGATGGAATGAGTGTGGCACCTAATTCTAGTGTTAATATCATGCAAGTGAATAATGCTGGCCGTGGTGTGCTGAGGAACACAGTCACAGCCCAAAGACATGATTGTTTAAAAGGCATGGCAAGTGAAAGATAGCACAGTGTCACAGCTGCTCTCACAGGGCTCCGAGGTCAGATAAACAGATTTATCAGCAGCTGACTACTCAAAATGAATGGGAGGTTTGTGACTGTTCTGCATGGCTCCTGCAGCACTTCAGCCACGCAGAGATGGCAGCATTTCAGAGTGCAGATTGGATGCAGGGCTATGAAAAAGACACAGGAGCCCACATACAGTGATCAAATCTTGAGGCATGAGGTGCCCAGACCCTGTCATGGCTGTGTTTGTGCACACAGGGAGCCTGGGTTTCACTCCTCTCACAGGAATAACTTTTTGCTTCTCACCAAGTGTTGGAAAGGAAAAATTGCAACAGCAATTAAATGAGAAAATTCACTTAAATATACTAAAATTGAGGGTCAAGTGCCCTATATTCCAGCTCTTTTCCTCTCAAGAGCAGAATGACCCAGTGAGGTGAGCAGTATAAGAAGAATCATTCAGGGATTATGACATGTGGTCCCAAAGTCCTCTGGTATCCCAGAAGAACATTCAAGAAATATTGAACAGGTTTTATTTATATTTATGTTGCTTTTCTTCAGAAATTGTGTTTCTCAGTTGCACATCAGATAATTTGGTTGGCCAGATATAGCCAGTCCATTTGTAACTAAAGATCCATTAAACTTTGAAGCAGCTCCTCACTTAATTTGTCTCAGAAATGCTATTTCAATAAAATACTTAAATGCAGGAATGGGTGTGACATCTATCTGAACTCGTACTCAAATATATCAAAACAGGGTGATGGACTACAGCTTTTTGCCATCACTATTTTGATTGCTTTTGGGTCTCTTGAATGCTAATTGTGCGTTCTTCTCATGTTTTTACCTGCATTTGTGGATCTGCAACTGAGATATTGCAGTGATTTCTCTTTTCTCCTGTGACATGATGAGGAAAACAAAGGAGTCCTACAATTTTTAATCAGGAATTGGACCCCCAATGATAAGTTCATAATTCCTTTTACCTTCCAATTTACACTTCACTTTTAATGATGGAGGCTTCCAAGTGAGTCGGTTTCACATAAACATGCAGATATCTTAGAGAGACTTCTGTAAGGCAGAGTAAAAAACTCCTGGATTAGGGAAAGGGCTCTGCCTTATTAATGCTCTATTGGTGCATTCTGCCTCTGTGCAAAAAAAAAATGAACTTGCCACCTTCTCATTGTTAAAGGCACTTAAGCACAAAAGAAACTAATTAAAAATGGAAAGAGTGGCACTTTTTATACCCTTCAGAAGTATTTTCATGAGCTGCACTGTGACTCATGTTTTACAGCACTGGGCAGCTCGATATATGTATTTTTAATGATTTGGAAAGGGCTCATAAGGCAGTGTCCCCATCTTGTAATCGTTCATGAGTGCGTGTAAAAGGAAACAGAATCCATTATTTCCAAGGGACTCTAAAAAGAAACTGGCTTAGAAGTATCTATAAAGTATCTGTGTCGTTATCAGTAAAGCCAGAAACTTTTCATTACCATTCCAAGCCAGGTGTACTGTGGTGTGGGATATGTCGTTTTAAATACTCCTGACACACAGACACCCACAAGAGCATTTAATTCCCCCAAGAGCAGATTTGCGTGGAGGCCTTGGTCACGAGTGAACAGCTGAAGTTTAGTGAGTCCATAAATCAGATGGGCTGTGGCAGCTGTCCAGGGGCAGATGAGAGCTGAGTCACCCATCCCGGCCTAAAAAACTCCACCCACACTGCTAATGAATCTCAAGTGAGGAGAGATTTTAAACTCCAGCACTTTTTATCTGAATCCGGGGCTCCTGCAGTTCCTGGGTCACCCCAGCCCCAGCAGGGACAGGGATGATGAGAGATTCCCAAACACAGATGGACATCTCCAGGCTCCTGGCACTTGTCCTTGGCTCAGCTCGGTGCCTGAGCCCACCTGAGGATCTCTCCAGGCTGTGTAAAGCTCTTTTCTGCTGTTTATTTACAGACAAACGGTCTGTAAATAACAGTTCTTTGATCAATTACCAGCCACTCCGAGCTGCTGCAGAGGAATTTAGTGTTTCCCCCACCTGGCTGCAGCCTCCCCTCAGGTGCTTGTGGATTGTTCGCCAAACAGATGGGATAAAGGAGAAGCAATTTGCATCTCTCCTCAGGTGACAGGGAAAGCAGAAGGAAAACTGTTCCGTGGATTCCCTTGACTTGTTACAGCCTGGAAATCTCAGATCCTGTGTCCCAGATGAGCACTAGCAAAAAATTTAGTCCTAACAATCTCCTCTCTTCTGTAGTTTGTTCCAACTCCACCATTTTCCTCAAGGAGTTAAAGCTTCCAGACATTAAAACCATGTTATGGTTTCATAAAAAGAATGCAGATGCAGATGCTTCCAGAGGAACAGGAAAAATAATCTCTATGTGCCATATTTGAAGGTGTTTAAAGGAGTTATTAATGCAGCATTCATTGATATATTGGATCACAGTATGAAACAGCAAATTAATTCTGTATCAGAAAATGCTTCTGCTCAGATTAATCCCTTTTCATGCAATGTTTACCAAGAAATATTTAGATCTTTGGAAATATTTGTACTTTGTTTAGACATAGCAGATCATTAGCTACTTTATTAGTCAACAGTGGGAAGAGGAACTGTAAGAAATATGTTGGTACCTAGAGAGAATGCAATGGAAAAAAAAATCAAATTTGTTGAGATTATTTTCATACATTTTACCACTTATTTTGCATAACTTTATCTTTTTACCTCTTCTATTCCTCAGATGTTAAGGTAATGAATAAAAATAATAATGTCCTCTCTAAGCCCAGCAAGGTTCCACAGATCCTTTTTTCCTCCAAATCAGTTAAGACACAAAATTGTGTCACTGAAGGGCAGCCAGAGAAGGATTATTTATTATTGGATTAAATCACAGGAAAGTTCATCTGCGTTGTCTTATGTAAAAACAAGAAACACTTTGAAGCTCTTGAAGTCCAAAGAGAGAAATGGGTGAACACATTCACAGGCAGAGAAGGGGAATATATTCATCGTATAGAACAGAACTTAAAAAAAAAAGGGAATCACAAATCAACCAAACCTTTCTTACAGACACTGGGAAACCACTAAGAGCACCAATTTCTGCAAATTTGGACAGGATTTTACTATTTATGAAAAGTACAGCCCAGATTTCCATGAAAAGCAACATTTTGTGCTCCACAGGAATCAGTAATCCAAACACCACTGTAGTAAAAGAAAAAAAAATCACAGAAAAAAAAAAAAAGAAATAAAAACAAAAAAGGGGAGTAAAAAAAGAAAAGAAAAACAAAAGCTTCTATAAGTTTTCTGAGCATTTTATCAGCTACATAAATGAACTGTACATTGAGCAAAACTTCCCCCAGCCTGCCTGTACTTCTCTTCCTTACGACCTCTAATAAGCAACTTAATATTTTGCAGGTTCTTTTCCCTTTGTGTCCCAAGTCCCTCCAGAATCTGTCCAGCTCTTTAGCATGATGCTGCCATAGATCATTTTAACTGTGTTTTCCATGGCTTTCCCTGCTATCCAAGTGTAATGTTCTGCAACTGGTTCTACAGAATGAGTTCTCTTTATTCCTGTGCCTTGCCTGCCTCAGTGAGGAAGTGCCTGATTTCTGAGGTTTCTTTGCATTCTCTCCACCCTCTGTGTTTCATTTTCTCTGAAGTGTTGCCCCTGCCTCCTACACAGAGGGCTGCCTCCATCTCTGCATCCATATCTTGAAATTTCAACACCCATCTTTCAGAAATGCAGTTGTAGGTAAAGGATGGCTGGTAAGGAAGTGAATGTTTTATTATCCCTACCAGAAATGGGCTTGCCACTAAGTAAAAGCTCATTTGACTTTAATCTTTCAGTGCCTCATTTTCTCCATCTCAAAGCAGGATGCAGGAAGAGCAATAATTCGTGGTTCAGAAATAAATTAAGGTGAACACTAACCCATACCAACACTGTGTGAAATACTGTGCCCAGGTCTTAAATACAGAACTTTTCTTTCATATATAATGATAATACCCAGCTCTTAGGCAGTGTTTTCCACCAGCAGAGTTCAAAGTGATTTATAGAAAAGCAAATAACAACTGAGGTTAGCTTGGTTAGTTTGCTTAAATGGAAGAAGCTGACATTAAAATGCTACAGTGAGATATAAACTGGAACTATGCCACTGAATTTCCACACTTTTCCAGGCTCCCAGAAGTATTATCAGTGTGACCAGGATTGGATGAAAGCTCCAGAGAACAGCTTTCTGTGCCTAGAAAGAGCATTACTAGCAGAGGAAACCATTTACAAGTGCATTTCTGACAAACAATTTTGTGAATTTGCCCTTCCAGCCCTGGAATTTATTCTCCCTCCACCCCAGGGGCAGCACAAGCCTGCTCATCTACCACTGGCCTCCAGAGCAAGCAGCCTCTGCCACTGGAAGGGGAATTCTCTACACCTCTTGTGTCAGAGTCCTGACAATCTCACTAGAATGTCTTCAATTCCTTTTCCCTACTTCTTTTCCCCATTTTTCTTTTCTTTTAAATTGCCATCTCTTTCTTGTGCAAAGTAAGAGAAAGAAAAAAAAAAAAAGCAATTATTCTTTCTTTTACTCTTGCTGTTGAACTCTATTCTTCATTTCTCTGGAGTATTCTGAGCTGAAGGCTGCAAGAAAGGCTCGATAAAAAGCAAATTTGCATGAAGGCAACAGAGCCTTCCTTGAAGGAGCAATTGTCATGCATAAATCAATGGACTCATGTCCAAAGTGCAGAGAAATTTAGCTACAGTTCTGCATGTCTTCATTTCAAAACTGAAGTAGGATGAGAGGTGTTTTCCTGTGGTCTTTGTCTCATTGTCCCAAATTTTTCCTTTTGAAGCTTCTCTCTTATCTGTGTATCTTTGGTGTGGTTAAATGATCAGACTGTAAAACAACTTTTACCCTCTCGTGCATTTGCATCCCTCCTTTCACTTGTAAAATACCTTTTGTCCTTTCAAGCAGCATGTTTGAGGTGTTTGTGTCCAGCTGCCCTGGGAGTTACCAGGTGAGATATTAAAAAGCTAAAGAAAAATATCTTTTTGAAAAGCACAGAAACACAGAGGGGAAATCAGACTCTTCCCAGTAATATCCTAATAAAAAAAAAGATGTATTTTGGCAGTAACCTCTGGAAATAGATTGTATTTCCATTTTTGGTATTGTGCAGCCGAAACATACCTAATTATTAATTAGTAACTGTTCACTGAGTAGTCTCAGTGTCATTTTTCCTTTATACTTGCAGAAACAACCAAACTTGTTACTGAGTCCACGCACATCCTGAAGTATTACGAGATCATGATTACCCAATTTTCCCCACATTTACTTTTAGTTTTACCCTAAGTGAATATTTTTAGGCTAATCAGTATCTGTTAAATCAAAGGAGCAATTCCCTCTCTCATTAGCTCATGCAAGCCTTCCCTTTCAGCAGTTAACTGTACTTATCAGAAGAACCACCTGTATTTAATATCACTTCAGGAATGTTTGTCATCTGAGGACAGAATATGCCAAGAAACTTTTTCTTAATTCATGCAGCATTTAGCAACAAGAGAGCAGAACAACCTCAAATCAAAATACATTAATTTCTTTTACTTGATAGTTTTTCATCTATAAACCTTTGCAAATAAAGAAGCTGCTGCTATAGTGTGTTTAAATAGTGCCTGAAATTCAGAGATACAGAGATTTTATGGAGAGTGATACATTTTTCATAAACGCAAGAGAAGGTGCAGCCCTACGACTATGTAAAAAAATTTTTTTTTTAAAAAAAAATCATTGTTTGGAAGGTGATTTGTGTGGGCTTTGGGCACAGCTAAATTCCAGAAATGATGAAAAGTGTCAGAGAACTGGGCTCTGGAGGGGCTGTCCTCCCCAGCTAACTGAGGAACCAAATAGAGCTGTGTGACAGGGTGAATTACAGATCTGTATCTCTTGGTTCCTCCTCTCCACATTTTGACCTCTAAAGGTTTGTGCCAAAAAACCCCACAGAAATGGAAGTGCATTTGTTCCTGTGTGCTGTCCTGCAGCTGTTCAGTCTTAAAAGGCTCCCTGAAAACCATTACGATATTTATTGTGAATAATTAAAGAAATTACTCAAAGTCTCAGTATTAACCTGTCCCCACCCACAGCTCCTCACGGTGCCACTGAGTTGGTGGCAGCTCTGACTGGAGAGATCATGAGATGAGCAATGGTGTTAGTCCTGTGATAAATCTCCAGGTTTTGTGCTGAGCTGGTGGAATTAATACCACAAATTTCAAGGGATAGATGTAAATGATCCAAGGAATCCCAGCCTGGAGTAATTGCCTGTGAATTTGCTGAGTGTTCCTGCCTGGGGAGACTCTTGGCAGAGCTGCAGGCTGAGGAGCTGTGGGCTGTAGCCACAGGCTCCTGGCATGGCCTCAGGTGAGGCTGCTCACCCTTCTGTACCTAATTTTCACTCTTCGTCTGGTCAAATTAGCAAATTATTAACAAAAAATCACCTTCCCAATCTAAATCAATGAAAGCCTTTCTTGTGTCTGGTCTTCATTTCCATACACACTTTTAAGAACTGTTTCTCATTCCCTGGTTAGCTTTGTAGTCTATACACTTGTTCCAATATTACCTTGTTTAATACTTGTTTTTAAATTAATTTATTAAACTTGTTTAATATTGGGGGCTTCTTTCTTAGTCTGCCTAAAGACCAAGGTAATGGCAGTATAAACAGAAGCACTTTCAGAGCAAAATCTAAATCTAAATGCTTTCCATTTTCCCTTTCATTAACCTCCTATGATGCAGAACTGCTGCTAAGCCATTTGGTGTGATTTACTGGTGGGACAGAAGTGCACCCTTCCTGAGAACCTGTGTCCTACAGAGCTTTCAAACTTTTAACCACTTTTTAAACAAAGGTCTGACTAAGGTAGCTCAAAGCCCTGCACCCACATGTTTTATTTTGAAGGAAATTATGTAGAACTGCCAAATCCTGCAACCTGGATATATTTATTTTCAGGTCTGAAATAAACAAGTTACTACAGGAGAAGTTTTTTAAAAAAGAGCATATTTCAAATAAACTATTAGAAATTATTCCTAATGATTTTCCATCTCTCAGATTGGAAAACTTTACCGAGGAAAAACACAGACTTTTTTCTGTTAGCATGATGGACAAAACGAAATATTTAATGCAGGCCTTTTACAGACTGTGAGAAATTAGAGATGAAAGACTATTAATGAAGTTCAAATTTGCCTGAAAATTGAAGGTTCACCTGTTTGTTTTGTACTGGAGCCCCTATCTGCAAGCCCAAAAGAGCTGAGGAGGATTTAAGTCTCTGTTTGAATACAAATGTGTCATTAGAAGCAAAACTCTTTATTTAGAACAGGTAGGCAGAGGGTTCCAGGGGCCTAAGTCATGCACTCCCCAGAGCTCCAGGTGCCTTTTTAAAGCTCCCTTGTGAAAGTGGCTTTCAGCACTTTGTCAGTTCCCTTTTCTGGTTTTAAATATGTACCTGTAGATTATTAAAGATGTCTGTGTTTATTTTGGGCTAAGCTTTGAAATATTCTTTGACTTGCTGGGCAAATCATCACAGCTCACTTGACACCACTTCTATGGCCTATGTTATGATGGTTTAGGGCTCTCCCTAAAACCATTTTCTCCATTCAGCCCTCCCCTGATTTTATGATAATATTCCTTAAGAATAACATCTCCTTACCCAGTGTATTTATTAAAGTGTCAAGATTTTTATAATTAGCATTATTGGCAAGGGGAAAGGATTTCTTCTAATTAAGCCAAGGCTAAGCTAATAAAACAAATCACCTTGTACACTTACGTAAAATTTTAATTTCATGTCCATCAGTGTTTAGTTCCCTTATAAAGTCCCCAGTGAGCTAATAACCTTTTGTGTGCTCTTTCTTGTAGAGAAGAAAGAAACATCCATCTTCCTTGGGGTTGCTTTTAAATCCTCACACTGAAAGCCCATATTTTCACATGGGCTCTTGCTTTATTGGGCTGTTCAGTGGCAACTCTTTATTGAGCCCTCCTGGCTCTGAAAACAGCAGCAAAACTTGCTCTAAAGGAACCTGCCGAGTGCTGAAAGATCAGACCTTCTGCCCCTGAGCCCAACACCCAGTGAGGTTTGTTCTCTCACTTCCTTGGCTGTGCCAGCACCTAGAGCCAAAACTGTGCATTTTATGCACAATTGTGCATTTTACTCATGCTCAAAACAGCCTCAGGGCTAAAGCTGATGGAAATCAAATGTTGTCTGGTGTCTGTTTGTCCCAAGGAGCATCTCCAGGCTTCACTTACAGTCCAGGTCACTTCTCTGCCCTGACAGATGCTGTTTCTCCTCTAAAAAAGACAAACGGTGGAGGGAGCCTGGTAAAAGTGATGCCTTAAGTTTTAGCTTTCTTGTTTTCAGATTCTGTGCTGCCCAGGGGTGCAGTTCTGAGCTCACATTCAATGTCAGTCAGCTCTGCACAGAGCAGGGAGATAAAATAAATCCTTTTTCTGCTGAAGACCAAGGACAATTTTCAGGCCCAAAAGCACAAACAAGGGTGGACTGAAGGGAGAAACAAGAAGGATGGGACCTCACAACCTGGAGCTGTAATTGGACAATTAAACCCCAATATGCAAATGGATCAAAACTTATAAAAATATAATACAACGTGACTGGTTAGCCATTTTGTGACCATTCTTAGTCCACCTTGGGTTTAGCCCTGGTCAGGCCCTGTCCTGCCCAAGGTGGATCCTGGAGGCCTTTCAATAAATCCCTACTTTATTCTCTAGCTCTGTCCAGTCTCTGCTCCAGGTCAGCCTTCCCAAGGCACCCAAAAGGACAATTTCCCAGTGTTTGTGGGCCTCAAGATTTCCTCCTCCAGGTTTCACAGTTATGAAGCAGAACAAACCCCATGCATTTGCTTTCTCACCCAGCATTTTATATTTTAGTGAGCTAAAGCCACACGTGCAGTGTGGGATGCACAGGTAGCTGTGTTAGGTGGGCAATAATCAGCAAAAGATTTGCATAGAGGCTGTTAACCCAAGAGAACTCACACATATTACTATATACTAAAATCTTAAATCTAAATTTCTAGCATTCCAACACTTTTCTGTGGAGATGATCCCTTCTTTCCCAATTATTCACCCTCAGAAATGCTTGGCTGTGCAATGGGAATGGGAATTTGTAACAGGATTTGGAATTTGCTCTGCCAGAACTGAGAGGGGTTGTCAGCTCAGCGTGTGCAGCTCTTCTATTTGAGTTGATGCTTCAGCAAGCACAGTCAATAACAGATTTTTAGAGGGCTTGTAGATAATTAGATTAATGAGTTGACTCTCCTCAAACACACGATTTGCAGTAAGCCTTTCTGTTCATCCCTTTATTGACTGGCACAGTAATAATATCTATTGAAATTCACTCAACCATCAGGTAATACAAACATATTTTTGCCCTTGGAGGCAGTTAGAAAGGCCAGCAACACTATCACTGCAGTACATATATTTTCTGAGACAATTAGCAACCTCAAGGTGGTGTTAATCAGGAGGAAATAGGGGCTAACTAAGTATTAAATTATCTCTTGCTACAATAGAGTTCCCAGAGGTAAGATGACCATGTTAGAATTGTTTTGTGGGGATTTTGTAGGATACTCTTTGTCTTTCTATTGTAATGAGATGTCAGTCAATCCTCAGGGTCAAAATCCTGCTCCCTCTGAAGAACCAGACAAGCAACAGAGTTAGAAATGGCAAATGCCTTTTTCAAAGCATCTTATTCACCTCATCCCAACCCCTCAGCTGGAATTTAGGATTTTAGCATGGAAACCTCTGCCAGTGTCCCTTGGTGGCTCCCAATTAACAGCTAGGAGAAGCAAACCTCATGAACAAAACCACTGTGAGCAGAAAACTGTAGAGGTAGCAGGATGGTTGCTAAAGCCATGGAAGGATGGAAGAAAAGAGGATGCAAAAAGCTCCATCTAAATTGAGCCAAAGAAGCTCTGATGTTTTTTTCTGTTTCACCAATCAAAGTGAATGGAAAAAAGTCTTACAACATTGGCTAAGCAAGTCTTTTCTGGGACTTTGGTATGGTGAGAAATTAAAAAAGCCACACAGAAATGCAACTGGTCCAGAATGAGCCCCTAAGAAGACAATCAGCACCTGCAAGGCAAAGGGGATCAGTCTTCACAGACCAAGAACTACAAATGAAATAGGAAAATTAAAATTACTCAGTGAGGAGGTCTAAGCTGAACACTCAGGGGAAACTTCATTAATACAGCAGAAGGGGAAATGAACAAACAAAGGCTGCAAGTGACAGCACTCTGAGCACAGAAATCCAAGGAACTGACAGGAAAGTCAGGAAAAGCACAAACCCCCACACAGAAAAACTGCAACACAGTTGGCTGCCAAAGGGGTTAATGACAACACTGCCTCCTTCCAGCAGCTTTTGCAAAGCTGCAAGGCAAAAAGCATCTGCTTTAGTGTGCTGTAAAGCAGCAGAGAGAGCTGGGCTGTAGAGAGCAAGACCGGGGTTGGGAGCACTTATTTCTGAGGAAACCAATTAAACAGAGAGACTGCTCTGCAAACAAATGTGACAGATTTGATGAAAAGCAGCAGACATTCCTGCAAGTGATCATGAGTCCAAGAGCAGTGAGTGGCCTGTCTCTGTGCTGGTTTGGATGCTGGGGAATGTAGCAGGGTGGTGGAGATGCCTCAGGCAAGAGAAAGCAAACAGCCGGAGCACCGAGAGCGAGCTCTTGCTGAAAATTTGGGAAATAAATGCTTATTGAGGTTTTGTAAAATATGGTGGCTGCCAAGGGGAGGAAAAGGGTTCATTAGAAGCCTTAGAGTTCATTGGAAAAGTGGGGAATAAAACTTCCCGTGCAGAGAGTAATGATGGATTCTGAGGGCAGAAAGAGATCAGAGATGAAGGGATCTCTGTGGTCCCTGAACCTCTTAACTCCTCTGCCCATAAAGGAAAAGAACCAAATTGTTGACTTACACACACATCCAGATGGATCTGTTTGTCAGGAACAGAGGAACATGTCCTGCAGCCTCCAAAGGGAAAAAATTCTGAGAGAGAATGAAAATATCTAAAAGCTGCACACCTCTGGGCTTATGGATGGTGTCCCTAAAAATAATTAAAACCAAAATATCAAGGGTGATATCCATAATATTTTAAAAATAAATTTTAAAAAATCAAATTCATAGTTAACTATTTTGAGCTATGCTTGGTGCCCCAGACACCCCAGAAAGCAACGTGATGAGTGGTATAAGAACAGGCAGGAGACAAGCACTCCAATAATGTAAAGTTGGGAAGAGCAGCTTTGGGAAATGCCTGAGCTGTTCAGCTCCAGCAGCGATGGAAAATTCTCCTGACAGTTGTCAAAATGCTCTGGAGGCAGCAGTGCAGGCCCTGATCACAGCTGATACCAGTCCCAGTGAGTGCCCTGATGAGCTGGTGTCCGTGCCAGGGGCTTGCTCTGGCTGACCCATGTCCACAGCAACAGCACAGGCAGCTGTCACCTCCAATCCTGGCACTTGGCAGGGATGTCCCCTGGCAGCAGAGCTGTCCCTGCAGAGCTGGGGAGGCTGAGCCCTGCAGCAGGCACAGGCTGAGGCAGCAGCACTGAGCTCCAGACACTGCCTGGGCTGGCAGGGGTCAGGGCAGGGTCTGGCAGAGCTGGGAGCACTGAGGGCTGACAGAGGCACACGATGGTTTGGGCTGGAAAGGACCTTAAAGCCCATCTCATCCCACCCCCTGCCATGGCAGGGACACCTTCCACTGTCCCAGGCTGCTCCAAGCCCCAGTGTCCAACCTGGCCTTGGACATTCCAGGGATCCAGGGGCAACCACAGCTTCTCTGGGCACCCTGTGCCAGGGCCTGCCTGCCCTCCCAGGGAAAAATTCCTCCCCAGTATGACTGACACAGCACACTTCAAAATCAGGCAGCTAATTTTGGATAAGCTCCTAAGTGGCAGCAGGAAAACTTATCCGAACTTGTCTGGTGCCTACATGAAGTTGCTTCTCTTGACACACGTGCAGGGTATTAACACCTGCAGCCCCAGAGGTGGCCACAGAAGATGCTCAATTGGGTTTTTCAGCAAGATCTGAGAGACAAAAACCTCAGGAAGCAGGGACAACTACAGTGCAGGTATCAAGCCAAAGCAAACAGATTTATCTCCTGACTGCAGTGCTGCTGATACAGAACAGACAAACAAGTGACATTAGCAGGGATTTGCAGGCACCAAGTCTCTGTGCTTCACAAATGCTGGATTTTATGAGGGCTGTTGATGTGTTTGGCCTGAAGAAGAAGATAAAATGGACTGCACCCCCTGAAAGGATTGAGCTCTGAGGCAGGTGAAGGATGGCTGGCGTGTCCTGCAGGGATTTGTGCTGGGAATCAGTGACAACATGCACACTGCTTTGATGAGTGGCTGCTAATCAGCTGAAGAGACACCCAAAAGTTTAGGATGTCTCCATTGCCACAGAGCTGATGGGATGAGCACATACCCCACTTTTAAAATGTAGTTTCTTACCCTGTATGAAACACAGCTGACCTGCACCCCTGCTAAACAAACCTTCCTCCAGGTTTCCCAGGCATAGTTTAAGCTGGTTTTTAATTATTATTCATTATTTACCCAGATAAGACTTGTTATCTTGCTAACAGCATCCTCCCACGAGGAAAACAGCATGGAATAATCTGTATTATTCTGTGTAGGTTATTACCTGTGCAAGGCTGAAGGTCTAAACCTAAATCCATCCATGCCCATCACTGCCAGCCCTCATGTTCTATTTATGTGGAGCTTTTGCCTAATCCTCCAACAACCCCAGGCATAAATATGACTGAAAGTGTAAGTAGGAGTATAAATACATGGCAGGATATGCAAGGCTTTAGGCATCTGGTGTGTGTGTGCATTAAAAGCTCACATTAAAAGGCAAAGAAAACTGCACAAACATTCCCACCAGCAGAGGAAATGCTGATAACCACTGTGGGAGATGGAGCCTTCCCCAGAGCAGGGCATGAGGAACAACACTGGCACAGCTCAGGATACATCCTTACCCAAAAAAGGCACAACTTCCTATTTTTGGGGGGTTAGGAATTTATAGGTGTCACTTAATCAGAAAAATGTGGCAAGAATTATAATGATGCTAAATGCTGTGGTATTTTTATTAGTATCGAGTCAAAATTAATATAAATTTAGGAATTTGACTCAGTTTTGCTCCCCAGTTTGGAGATGGGCTTACAGATGTTATGGAAAAAAAGTTACTCTAGAATGTTAATTCTTCAGTGCATTGCATAGGTCTTGCTTGGTAGCTCATGAATCCAGAGCCAAAACCCACTTAATTTCTTTTTTCTGATTAAATTACTACATAAGATATATGCCTGCTTTCTTATGTACATTACCAGGTTTATTATATTATTCATAATTATATTGTTATATTAATATATTAATATATTAATAATTAATGTATTAATAATTAATATGTGTTTATATTCTATTATATGAAAATAATAATAATAATAATAATAATAAGTGTTAGGAATCCACGTCTTCACCTTATTTCCAGTTCAATTATTTGGGTCAGACTTTCTACCAGGAGTTCTTGGTCCAAGTTTGCTTTTTACTTTAGAGATGCTTCACCCTCAGTGTAGTATCAGATTGTAAGACTTTTAACCAGGTCCTACATATTAAGGGTTAAATATTCAGAGTTAAATATTCAGGATTAAATATTAACCCCAAATACCTTTTTAAATTTAATTTTTTTTTTTTTAAGCCTGTGGCCAGGTAAGTCTCTCTCTCCCAGCACTGAGGGAGGTGTCAATGTCTGGTGTGCCAAACATGTGCTATCTCTGGCAGGAAAGATTTTTGAAAGATTTTCCTGCCAGCAATAACTGAGATCCTGCTTATGCTGCTCTGGAATTCAAGAGCTGCCCTATTACAGTGATTGCTCTGCCACTTGTCATTAACATTCATCAGTAAATATTAATGCAGGCTACTTGGCCAACTTTCCAAGTAATTGATGCATATTCTTCCTTGGGTGTTTCCAGACTTATCACTCTGGGGACTTAATTTTCAGTTCTCATTTTTAATCTGTGCTGGATAATTCAGGACAAATTAAATGTAGAGGAAATAAAAGCTGATTGCACATTAACTGTTGGTAAAAACTCCAGAGGTACAGAAGCACCACTTAGGAAGCCAAAATTTACAGCTCCTGCCAAAACCCATCTGGTGTTTTTGCTGTCCAGGAGGCAGAATCCTCTGGAGCACAGGATGTCTGTCCCCAGCCTGTCCAGGCAGTGCTGCTCCCCAGCTCTGTGCTCCTCAGGGTCTTCACTTTTGCAAACTCTTCCTTCTCCAGAGACACAGGAATGATCTATTTTCACAGCACCATTCAGGCTTTCTCTGAGTAGAACTTACATAAGCAAGCTACAAAATGTGCTGTCGTGAAAGTGTCAGTCTTTGAGCATTTAATTTTGTTTTTATGAAGTGAAATATTCCCTTTAAAACACTTTGTCCTGGTGGTCACGTGAGAAATACTGATGTCACCTGCAAGGGCTGACTGGAGAAATGGAACATGATTGGTTCTATGAAATTTAATAAACAAGAAAAAAAAAAATAAATTAGAGATGCCTCTCTTCTAGTGCAGAGGTACTCAGACAGGTAGTTCCATTCTGCACTGTCTTGCTTCCTGGTATTTTATTTTATTTTCTCTTCATCTCAGGCTTTGCCAGGTATTTTACAGGTTCAGGGTCAGATTTCTTGCTGCAGTCACATTGTATAACACTATTTTACTTTACACATTGCTCTGATTTCAATTTTAGCTAGAGAGACAAAAAAAAACCAAAAAAAAAGCCAGCTTAACCATATCCTAAAGGGCCTGGAGCTGGGAGCCAGGGACTCATTACAGGACATCCATCCAGCCAGGGACAGACAGATTCATTTGCAAATGAGCAACCCAAATTCAGTCTGCATGGTTTGAGGGATGGAAAAAAGTTTGCAGGATAATTTATTAGTGTCATTGTCTGCAGCTTTTCCAGATGTTCTTGTCCTGGAGCATACACAGAGGAGAAAGCTCCCACATACATCAATAAAATAGTTGAGAGATGTTTTTCTGCTGGGAGGCATGAAGCTGGAAAAATTAAAGGTGTTCTTCCAGAAGTGATTTAAATTAATGAATGACTTCAGATCAAGGCCAGAGGGAGGGAATAATGTCAGCACACTCCTTCCTGCCTGTATGGAGGTAGAGCAGGTCTCTAAGCACAGGTAGGGAAATAAAAGAGGCTTTCCCAAGAGATGGGGGATACTTCCCTGAATGCCCAGACTACCCCAGGGATAGTTCTGTAATGCCCAGTGCAAATAAATTCTCTCTAAGCTGATGATATTCATGCAAACATTGTGTGAAATACTGCCATGCATCCAGCATGACACAAATATTTTCCTTAGAACACACCATTGAAAGAGGAAGGCGTTTTCACTGGACTAATTTAAACAAATAATTGTACAAAGAACCAAAAACCAGCTCTTGCTTATTGGAGTTTAATGCCAGAAAAGTGGAAGGAAAGATGAGAGCTGCTTTCATCCCTCAAGCCCTTTCATGTCCTTTGGATGGTATTAGGTTTTTTATCAATAAAAATCAGAAAAAAAAAACCCATAGGTAATAAAGGTGATTCAAGCCATGTTCAACCCAGATGAATATCCATCCCCCACCTGCATTTACTGGGCAGCAGAAAAGAGTGAAAGCCTATATTAGACCTTGAATACCAGTTTGAATAATTGACATTAAGATTTGTTGAAATGGAACAATTTGACTGACCCACTTTCGGACTTCAGGCAAGTTTATCTCACGTAAAGAGCTATTTTGAGTTTATGATGAGGTTTTTAGGAGCTCTGTCATTCCTGTCAGCTCACCTCCCCACAGACAAATTCACAGAAAATAATGCACAGTATTAATGCCAGGATCCCCCAGCATGATTTGGCCTCCATTGGTTTCAGCAGCAATCAAAGGAAGTTCTTTTTCCTAATCACCACATTATTTCAATATAAACTTTTCACTGTCAGGTTTGTAGGCAGGTATCTGCATTTATCCTAATCAGGGATTCACTTGCAGCTGTAGGTCTAAAACTTCCTCTGGAGCAGTCGAAGAACAGAGTTGTCTGTTGGCTGTAAAAAAGCCCAAACCCCCCAAACCTCACTGAAGGGCCTGATGTTGATGGAAACCTGGCTCAGACCCCACTCACATGAGCCAGTTCCAGCCTCTCTGGATAGAACCTGAACTGCTCAGCTGTGCCCTGCAGTGCTGAAAGCAAAAAAAAGAAACCATCATTTAACTGAAACAGTGAGAGCTTGCAGGGGAATTTCACTTTCTCAAATAATCACCTCGGGGGATCACTGTTTAATAACAGAGAGCAGACACTGCACACTACAGACACTGAGAGACCATTTTAAAAAGCCTCACACCTGAAAGCTCAGCTTCTAGACTTTTTTTTTTCCTGTGTCACAGCCCTAGCTCACAAAAGTTGCTGGGGGCACTAATGCAAGGGTTTAGGAATGACAAAACATAAACACACAATTCAGCCTGAAGAAAAGCACGGTGTGTTTCCTGAAAGCACATTACTGGACCATAAACTATGAGTTGTGATGCTACACTGAGGGCAGGGATAGAAGAGAAAAGTGTCTGTGAATCTCTCTCTACCTCTCTGACCACTGTGTGATTAGCTGCCCCCTTTGAACCCAACCTTTATTCCTTTAGTAAACCCAGAGAGTCAATTACACCTCTTGCCTTCCTTTGAAAGTAAGTGAAAATTCACCGGGACAGGGAAGTGACAGAAAAGCTTTCAGTCTACTTCAGCTGACAACAAGATGTATTTTTGTCCCATTCTCTCCCAGCAAAGCCATTGAAATTCATGCCACGAGATGGTTTTAGATCCTGTTGCACCTGTTAGTTCTGGTGTTTAAACAAATTCTGCACGATGCTGATGTACCTGGGTGAATATCAGCAAAGGCAGAGCAGAGGAGAGCAAACTCACAGCCCCTCACGTAGGATTTATTCCCTCAGCTTTGGAGGGGGCTGCAGATCACATAAAATTCTGAACAGTAATATTAATGATTGCACTGGCTCTGGTTATTTAGTGCATTATCACAACCTAACGAGGGACTCCTGCTATGATTTACCTTGTAAGCACCTTTCTTCATAGCTGCATTTACTGCTTTATAAATACTCCTTATTGCATAGCCATTACCAGTGCCATTAAACTCATTTAACCATGCTCTCACCACTAGTTTTATAGAAAGATGGTAGAGGAAGTAGTGTAACTTTTCCTCTTTATTTTAGCAAGGACAGCATTATGGGAAAACATGTATTTACTTGCATAATAGTTCTCTATAACTCCTGGGAAATAGAAGTATTAAATACTGTGAGTATCAAATAAATACATGTTAAAAAAAACACTTGGCTTCTTTGGTATAATCAATAAAAATAAGGCTGGGGGAGATTTATAATATTGATTGGTTATAAGCCAGTACACCTAGAGTTAAAAGCTAGCCTTTTTTAATGGCAGATAAGAGAACACAAACACTGGTTATAAGGAAGAAAAAAAAGGCTGAAAAAGTTTCTTAGGTGATAATTCTGCTTCCTCCTGCTGCAGAAACCTCCAACAAGGTAAGGACCATACAGAAACAAGGTCAATATTTCAGTATTTCAATATTTCTGCTCTCACCTTCATCCACAGCACATAAGCTGCCCCACAGTTTCTCCACATTAAATTTCTCCACATTAAAGTGCTTAAACTCCACAAATTCCCAGCTGGAAAGCACTCACAACTGATCTATTTCCGTTTACTTTGGGAAATCCCAAATACAGCAGAGGTTGCTTTCATCACCTCACGGAAAATGTAAATCCACTTACTGATAAAGAATTCCTGTGGCACCTCTTCCTGCCCCATGCACCAGCCCTCTGTACCTCCCCTGCCAGCTCTTACTCCAACTGCTGCTGCAGGAGCTGGGTTTTTCTGTGATAATCCTCATTCCCCATTAGCCTGAACTGAATACTGAGATCAGCTGTGCTCGCCCCTTTTGGGGTCAGTAGCACAGGAGTTTTCCTTCAGACTCCAGGTGATGCTGAAAATAAACTGGTCAAAAATGAAAATGAAACTGTTTTCTCACCAGGAGAATTCACAGAAGCAGAGGTGTTGCACTGAAATTCCAAGGGAGATTATTCAGACTAGAAAGGAATTAGGGAAGGAGCAAATTAGGAAGGAACAATTCACCCACTCAAGAATAACCCTGTTATTCTGGACATTTCCTGACATGAGAAGGTTGGAAACCTCAAAAGAGCAAAGGTGGAAATCATTCTCTCACAGGCTGGCAAAAGTCTTTTACTTATACTGAGCTATAACAAGAGATTATTTTTTTTCCATTTGCATATTCTTAAAATTATGAGTTTTGTTAATAGATGAAATAAAAATATTTCCCAACCTTTATGAAAGGGAATTCCTGTTTCCCAAACAAGCGTCAGAAATATGATCTCTGTCCCTTTACTCTGTGCAGTGATTTGTTTGAAGAAGCCAGCTCCACTCTTTTCCACACTCAGTGATCCAGAGGATGTTTAAGTTGCCTTATCTTTGTTGAACAATGCTGCAGATATGAATTCCATCACATTCACTCCCTAGACAAGTTTACACCTCTGAGATTAGAGTGACATTGTGACACTGCTGTAATGTTCTTTTCCCCTTCCTTTTGTACAGTGTTATATTGGTTTCAGCAGGAGCCCACATCTGAAACTCTCATTGTGGCTTCAATCTGTTGGACTGGGAATGAAGATGAAATGCGTTTTTGTATTCACAAATGCTCTGTAATGCTGATAAGGGCCGATGTGAACAGAATACAGACTGACACAACAGAATTGTGTATTCAGCCTGCCTGGTAAAGGAGATATTTTTCAACAGTCTGCTAAGTAGCAATAAATGATTTGTAAATATCATCCTCAATAGAGTGTGGACCCTTCTCCTAATAACCCTGATATATACAAAAACAATTAATAAAAAGCTCAAGGAGATTTTTGACAATAATCTGACCCTTGGGAGCCTTCAGAGCCACCTGCTCTGTGTGTCCAGCAAGGGGCACTGGGCAAACCTGCTGGAACTAATAAATCAAACTTCCCCTGGCTTAGATCTCTTCCAGCAATTATGTGATGGGCTTGGATCTCAATTAGCAGCTCTTCTCTCTTAATCTGAATGGTGTCAGAAGGTCACTTTGAGAGTGATGGTAACTGGAATGTTTTGAATTGTTGTCTCCAAACCAGAGGTGTCACAGGGCACTCACCAGTCCCTCACAGCATCTCCCAGATCAGGTGTGAGTTGGCTCAGCATGTACCCTGAGAAATGGGAAGAACAGAAACCTGCTTTGGCTCCAGCTGTGAATCAGGGGGAGAATTCACTTGAATTCGAGAGTGAAAGTGCATTTGGAAACTTCCCTTTACCGACCACTCCTTCTCACTGCAACACTAAGAACTGTAAAAGCCTTAAAAGTCTTTAAAATGCCCTTTGGCTTAAAAAGGGATAAGTTCTGTGTGTTGGACAACCTGGGCCCTCCTGCTGAAGCTTGTCTGGATTCATCTGGGCAATTCTGCAATGACATCTGCTCCTTTTTAGAGCTGCACTCTATGTTGGGGGTGCACGTTGCTTATATATAAGTGCACTAATTAAACTTGGAAAGTAATTAAGATGAAAAGGAAGACAGACACCATCCAGAAGGTGTGTGCATGTCACCATTAATTCTCCTCCCCTTCTCATCACCAGGAGAGAGGACAGAGAAGAGAGGCTGCTCTGCAGATGGAAAGAAGCAGGGATCCAAAGAAGCTCAGACAACACAGAGCTGTGGGTTGTAATTAAAAAGCACAATTACATCTGTGAACAAAAGGCCAAATAAAGGCAAGCCATAGATAATTACTGGAATAAAAACCAGAGCATCCTTGTGCCCAGCCCCATCTACTTCTAGAAATAAACTTGTTTTAAACCATGTTAAAATCCAGTAGCTTGGCAGAATAATGCATGGCTGCTGCAAATCTGCCCAGTGAAATGAAGAGGTTTTTTGGCAAACCAACAAAGACTCAGTCCAAGGTTTAAGGTTTATGGAGCTGCTTCAGTCGTGTTTCATGCTTGACTTTCTGCAGTCCTCCTGAACTGGCTGAATGCATCACTCCCTTGTTTTTACCAAGCCAAACTACTGGCTGAGGATTTTCTATTTCATGCCCCATTCCTACCTTGCTACTCAGACTACCTAATGTGGGTTACCCCAAATGCCTCCTGCTTTTCCCTTTGGAAAGTTTGTTTTTTTTTTTTTTCCAGAGAATAATAATGGGCAGACCTTCCCTTCTGTAACTTCAGCATACATCTGTTGCAGCTCAGATGTTTTATCAGAGTTATCTGGGTTCAAACAAGATCCAAAGTCTGGACCAGTGTGAATGCTGAATTTTTTTTTTTTTTTTTTTTTTTTTTTTTTTTTTTTTTTTTTTTTTTGGTTATTTCTGCAAGTTAAAGCAAAAATTCTGTAGCATCTGCAAAAAGAATCTCAGTTAATTCAGTGCATCAGGAGTTACCCACCCAGTCTTGTCATTTTAATTTAATACGTGTTGAGCAAATTTAAATTTAATGGCAAAATGATAATGTTTTTTCTCTGTTCAGAGCAAGTTCCTGAGCAGGGAGTAATTTGCACACCTGTAGAACAGGAGTTCTCTATATAATAAACTGAATTAAACTGGGTGCATCCTAGTGGAAACTTCTAATTTGGTTTTAGCCTCTTAGGACAGCATTGTAAGCATTCTATTTATCAGACAAATATGGAGTGTGCTCTGAGACAGCAGGTGAGACTCTGCATCTTGTAAAGATGGGTGAGAGTAATGAATTTGATTTCAGATAATGCTTGTGGGTGCTCCTCCTAACTGTCCAACAACATGGTCCTGCTTAGCAATTTTAAGACAAATTAAATAATTTAAGACTGTGACCAAAACCCATGTGAAGGCTTTATTCCACCTATAGGGTGTGATGTGCTCAGTGATCCAGAGCAGCTCTCCCAAAGTCATTAGAATTTAGTACCACAAAACAAAAATATGGCTTTTTCATAGGTTTGGGTGGGTTTTTTTCCCCCAGTCCACAGCAAAGTATTTTTTGCCATGGTTAGAAAGAAGGAAAACGAGGTTCTCTTTGCACATTAAATAGAAATAATTTGTTCTATGCACAGGAAAAAAAAAATAGAGGGCCAAATTAAAAAAAGCAACAAAATCTGACTGAATCAGCACAGATGCTCTATTCCTAAGCCAGTGCCTGATATTTGCATTCACTGTGGGGACATTTTGCTGGTCCCCAGTCTCATGGTTTCAGGATAATCCTGCTGTGTTTGATTTGATATTGTTCTCCTGTTCTAGTCTAAGCACATTTGTTATTAAACATGGCACTTGCAGTGTTATTTGAGGTATGGAATGGGACCAGGGACCTGTTGGGTTTAGCTGGGTAACAATGACAGAATTTCAGCCTTGCAGACTTGCACTGTACCTTTGCCTGGAAGAAAGCTGAAGAGCATTATTTTGGTTAAAGGAGGGAGGCTGTTCCATTTTAATAGCATCAGTAATGACTGTTTATCAGTACCACTGTTTCTTTAGGGCTTTTTTCTTTTTGTGTGATGTTTAACATGGTTTATTAATGAAAGTAACTTGCTTAATTATATTCTTCTCAAAAAAATGATAACACGCAGATGTACAAACCCACATTCATGTGTTGTTTTATTGGTGCATCACAACATTACATCTCCTTCACATTGAGAAAACATGAGATTAAAATACATTGATCCACAAAAATGCCTTCCCTACGCTGGCTTTGCACTGGTGATTGTGGCACCTACAGATCCTTCCACAAGTTTCACTCCATTAAGTCTTTCATAATTTTAATTACATTTTAATCAAACCTTTTACATTGTCTACTTCATGACTCTCGATTTAATTATTCCCATTAAAATGTGTTATTCTTTACTGCTTTTCCGAGGCCACCAATTACTCTTGCAATTTCAGGTTTTATGCTGTATCACACTCCATGTTCCAATCCTTTAACAGCCACTACTCACTTGAGGGCTGTATGAGCTTTTCTTTATCCCAAAGACAGCCTGTCTGTACCAAAAGCCATTAAACCACTGAGAATGTGTACAGCACACTTAGAAGGCCCCATTCCATTCTGAGAATAAGCCAGATCTATATAAAAACATGCAAAATGCTCTATGCATCAGTACTAAACTTCTAATTTTGACTGAAGATTTATTTTTATTTTTTTTTAACATTTGCATATAACCTGGAAGACTAGGGTTCCTGCTGAAAGAAAAGAGCTAATGGCTAAGCCTCACCCTGACTCTGGGGCTTTCAGTAATCCTCCCACATGGAGTAATAGAAAACTATATTTGTTACAGAATTCTGCAGGATGGTTTAAAAACTTTGTAGGAAGATTGAACCTCCATGGAACATTGTGGATTTCTAGAATAAAATCTCAACCAGGCCAGAGGAGTGTTCTGTAAATCCAGTGCAAATGCCAAATAATTTTTCTTTGCTGATGCTGGCATTATGAATTACTGTATATTCACCAGGAAAACCACAGCTAAGTTCAACTGTCTCTGTTGTGGAGCTCAGAATTCTGTAAGTGAAACATCCTCCCTCTGACACAGTTAAACTGTACCAGCTTTGCAAGGCCTGATTTCTGCAGAACCTCTCGGGTTCACTCCTGTTACATTCTGTTCCTTAATGTCACTTCCTATTTATAGCCATTCCCAAATATCATATAAGTTTATACACAGCGAGGTTGCATCCTCTTTTACACAGTTATTAGGTTTATTTTTAATGGGACAATTTACTTGCTTTTTATAAAAATTCAAGGGTTGCCAATCAGGAAGCAGCTCTTCTCTCCAAAAAAAAAAAAAAAAAAAAATCTACAAAGCTTAGCTTTGAGGAAAGTAAATGGCAAGCCTTACATAAAGACATTGAGCTGTTTGAATCACAAAATGTCTACAAGGCCGATGCATATTCCAACAGGAACACAAAAATTATAATCATGGCAGCAGTCTCCTCCAGTCTGAAGCACCGTAATTGTGGTCGTTGATCAACATTATCTTGATTGCTCCAAGAAATGTTCAACTGCCAGGGTGTGGGCTGGAATATTTTGCCTGCATTTTTCACAGGATACCTAAGGAGAAAAAAAAGCCTGGAATCTGACATTCTGCCATCCCAAAGGTACATCATCTCACAGGAATGTGATGTATACTGCATAGTGCATACGCAACAAACAGAATCCTACTGGTAATAAATTAACTTAGGTTACACACTCATCAACCTCCTCAATACCAACAGTGGTTTGATTCAGGTGAGTTCCAATTCAGGTACCTTGGCAAGCACCATGCCCCAAGAGCATGGTGAGCTGAAAATGTGGGATGGGATTAGTGGAAAACTGTCTCCAGCCTTCCTCTGGATGTGTTACAGTGCTGAAAAAACCACCACAAGCATTCGTGGTTGTGCGCCCAAAGTCACAAATGAGAATCTTTGCATTTCCTTGGATCACCAATGCTGCAGTGAGTCACTACACAAGAATGAACATGGCACACCGAGATCCACAGAAAACTTTGTGTTTCTTTATCCTCCCAGTTTTAGGGGGTTTTAAACATCTGCTTGAAAGACTTCAGCTTGTTAAATGCAATGGGTGTTCTTTCCTTTGGGTTTGTTTTGACAGTAAATACTGCAAGAGTTCTCAAAAGATTGCTGATGATGCAATACCAAGTTTCTAATCCATCCTGGATGTTGCTCTTAGTTGGTAATTTTAACAGCATGGAATTTCTTGAATGTGACAATCATCCTGTGCAACTACTAATGCACAAGGCTTGGCTCTTACAAGCACTTCACCATCCACACCTTTTGCCTTCTTAGTCATCAGTAGCCCAGAATGACCTTGGCAAAACTTGGCAATTAATACAAAGTTCCACCAGCATGTGGAGATTTTTGTTAATGTCAGAAGGCAGCAAGATAAACATAAGGATGATGCCCTAAATTATCAAATTACAGATGCTGAACAGCTGATGAAAAGTGCTCTGTGTACTCGCCACCCATCGAGATCAATGAGTGCTGAAGATGACCAGAACTTTGTGGAAGATACTCAGTACTTCAGAAAATCTGTTCCCAGATCTAGTATATGCTCAACCACATCTCAAAACTACTCTCTTAACCATTCTCCACACGAGTTTAATAATGTTCTTTCCCCATCCCTCGAGTAGTTCTACTTGTTTGCAGTAGACTGAAAACAGATAATTCAGCAAGTCAGTATGAACTGCAAGTTTAACTTTAAAAGTATGACGGTATCATGGCATTAAAAATAAAATATTTAAATTCCCTTTATAAAAAGGAAAGAAACCAAAGAAAAAGAAATGTACAGTAAGGACCACTGTTAAGAGACCAGTTTGGAGGAAATGTGAGAAGGCTAAAAGTTCATTCTGCACATTTCTCAGAGTCATACGGGACCTTCAGTTATTCCCTCCAGGGGCAGCCCAGTGGCATTGTCTGCTGTAGGTCTCTCTTCCTTCTTCACTGAGCTCTGATCCAGCAGGCTGACGTAGGATTTGTGACAGGCTGTATTACCCAAAGGAGGGTAGTGCTGTCTGTAGCAAATATAAGCAAAAATGAGGCCAATGATCCCTCCAACGAAAGCATCTGGAGGGGAAAAAAAGCAACAAAACCAGAAGCACGTTACCAGGGAAAGAGCAGCCAGGAGTGACAATTGCAAATAAAAGACATTTGGTTGACGTAAAAGTGTTTAACACAGAAAATGTGAATTTTGAATTTTCCTCAAGAATTTGGAACCAAATACCACAATCACACTGGACACATAAAATCAGTCCTTGGGGGGTTTGTGTAATATTTTGAACACCCAAATTGTAGATGGTTGGTTAAGTTTTGGGAGATGAACACTGGGAATAGAACGGCCTCCATGGGGTATCAAACACTCCTGAGGTTCCAGATCACAGCTGATCATTTGTGGGTAGGCAACCCATGGATCTTCTCCCAGTTACAAAAGCAGACTGCAAGAATAATTTCAAGCTGGATGAATTATTACCAAAAATATCTGAAAGGTCAAAGAGACTAAGCACACCTGTTAACTGATTTAACACCTTTTGAATATCTTTCTTTGATGTTTTTTACTATCCCATAGTCCTATCAGAAAATAAAGATAAAATAAGGCTATTGGATGAGATACTTGCAGCTCTCTCACACAGGCAATTTCAAATTTTCTATGGTTTTCTGGTTCTGCCTCTTGCTAAAATACTCATCCTCATCTTGTGTTTCATTTACAATCAACAAGAGAAAATTTTCACTGAAAATAGACACTCTGTGAAAGCCTCAGATTTAACATGAAAAATAATGAAGTGAGGCAAAAGGCACTAGTTAAAATATGACCTGATAACACATTTTATTTTAACAAGACTGATTCAGCCCCACATCAGCTCTGTATACCTGTGTTTCCATTCTTTCAATTTCAAAAAACCCAAAATGTAATGAAAATGGTGGATCATTGAATTTACTGGCAAAGAAGGGTAAATCAATACAAATTACTTTTGCCTAAAGTCCTTAAATACAGATTAAATACTCTGGTTTCTCAGTGTGGTTTTTATTAGAACAAACATGTGGTTCAATTTTCAATGTGTAATAGATAGTTTGTAATCATCAGAGGAGTGAGATGCCTTTTACCAAGAATGGTTAGGGCAAGAAAACCTGAAAAATTTAACACTGAGGTGAATAAATATAAGAAATGTAAGTCACATTTGAGGAACAAGACTACAGGGAATGACCCAGGAGATGCCTTCTAATCCTATGTTCTCTTCCTCCACACAAAGGACATAATGAATCTATCATAAATTAATGTAACAGAGGCTCAAACCAGAATTGAAAAGGTGATTGTGTGCAGACAATAACGTATCCTACCCACACTGGAAGCTGACTGATTTCATCAGCCTGTTCCTACCAAACTATAATGGTATTAAAAGTACTGAGGGCAAGTATTTCCACTGCATGGCATCAATCAACTTGCAAAAAACTTAGTTTTTGTGACAAGATTAATTGTCTGTAAATCTTTGTTGGGTGCAATTCTCAGATTATCCTACTTTGACTGAATAGTGTTCCAGCTGCTTTTTCTTTTGCTTAACAATCAGGTCAAGCCTATGATTACTATTTTTAATCATGGAGAAACACCAGATTTTTGCAAGTCCTCTTTAAGTTCCCTGGGATTTTAAGGCTTCCTTAAAATTTGCCCAGATAATTTCTTTCAAAACCTTTACACAAATTATGCAACTCTGGGCCTCAGCTTGGGCACCGCAGTAATACGAATTCATGACATGATTTTTGCCAAAGGTTTCTGTCTTACTGACCTTTCTTGACTGGGGGTAATGAACAAAAACACAAGCAGCTTTTAAACTCTTCTTTTTGAAAAAAACAATTCTGTCTTTTGTTTAATTTCATTGTAGAAATAACTTTCCTCTTCTTATTTTTTTCTTTTTTTTCCCTTTGTCCATAGAGGAAAAAGAATATTCTTTCATTCTCCGTATTTAGCTTTACTTTTTTCCATAGAAAATTCTCCCTTATTCCATGAGCAAATTAACATTTTCCAAATTATGAGCCTGTACAGGGACTTACATATTGGGGATTGAAATATTCAGGAATTCAGGATTCACAGTGAAATATCCTAATATTCACTAATAGCAATAGTGAAGCCTTGAATATCATTTTCTCCAGCCAAATTGAAGGGAGCTCATAAAGCTCTCATAATATTAATGTTGTAAGCACACTCAATGGGTTTTTAATACAGGGACACTCCACTCCATCTTTCACCAGCACTGTGCTAAGTTTTGGACTCAAAACTAATGGTCCCTTTTCATTTCCCACAGCATAGTTAAGGCTCCAGCACAACGCCACCATAAATAATTTACCACAATTAGCTGACTCTGCTGAGCATAACAGCCAAGGCCTGAGGTTCTGTGCTGTGCCCAGAGTGAACAAGTCTCCCCCCTGGGAGCACAGTTCCTTCAGGGGAAAGCAGAGGTCACCTGCAGGATAAGGTCTGCCAGCACTGCTCTTGGGAAGAGATGAGTTGGCAGCTCCATCTCCTTAAAATTCAAAGGTAGAAGAGGAGCAGCTGTGAAGAACCAACTCACAACCCCCTGGGTGCAGTTTTGCTCCAGCATGCACAAAGCACACCATCATACCCTGCTTCACAGCACACACTTCAGTCCATAAATAATTCTGGTAAGAGATAGCACACACTGCAAACATGTGTTCCAAACTCCAGAGTAAACCTGCACCCTTCCACATTTCTTCACACGCCTCCTTTTCTCTACAGCAGAGAGCTTAGGCCAAGTGTGGAGCATTTTCAGTGCCTCCTGCCAGCCTGGCCAGGCAGCCCCTCATGCTCAGCAGTTTTGTGCTGGAGGCTCCCCCCAGCCCCAGTGTCATGGAGAAAAGGAGAGTAATGAGTCCTGAAACAAGACAAGGCTCTGCTGGAAACCAGGAGGCCCCTCAGAGAACATGTCAAGGCCAATGGCTGGTGATTAGGCAGCTGCAGGAGACCAGCAGGAGCACAGCAGGATGACAGAAAGCATGGCTGAGTTGGTTCTGGTGCTCTGGCTGCTGGATGAGACAAGAAGGTGCTCAGGGGGACAGAGCAATGCAGCAATCAATTGAAATTCTTCCTCTGTACTCAGCTCTGGTGAGGCCACACCTCGAGTGCTGTGTCCAGCTCTGGGATCTCAGTTTAGGAAGGACATTGAGTGCTGTGTCCAGCTCTGGCCCCTCAGTTTAGGAAGGACATTGAGTGCTGTGTC